>JARBWK010000001.1:197320419-197344994 GCA_030556195.1 Anolis apletophallus | reverse complement strand
GATCTGGGACGTCTGTGATGTAAATCCCTTTCTGGAGGGTGTCATGAAGCAATTCAGAGGTAAGAGAGATTGTCTGCAAGGCCTTTCAGGGAGATGTAAACATTGGTCTCAAAGGGGAAATGAAATACTCCCAAGGCCTTGGGAAAGTTAAGGTGAGGGAACAGCCAATTTTAAATTTTAAACTGTGACTATTCTGTTTTATTGTTTTTAAAAAATTTTGAGGATTGAAATATTAGGTGTGAAGCAATATGAAAACGGAATTTCTCTACCAGTCCGCACCACAGGAAGAACACCATCATCCCCACGTCAGCATAGGCAAATCTGTGCTTAAGTCCGTCAGCAGTTCACCTACCTGGGAAGCATCATCTCTTAAGACGCCAAGATTGACAAAGAGATAGATCACGGATTAGCAAAGGCATAGAGTGCATTCGGAAGGCTTCACGAAAGAGTCTGGAGCAACAAGCACCTGAGGCAAAGCACCAAAATCAGTGTGTACAGAGCTATCGTACTGTCTATTCTCTTTTATGGGTCTGGAACATGGGTCACCTATCGCCAACACCTACGACTCCTCGAACGCTTTCATCAGCGTTGTCTTTGCACAATCCTAAATATACACTGGACTGACTATGTGACGAATGTTGCTGTCCTTGAGCAAGCAGGGATCACCAGCATTGAGGCCATGCTATTGAGAACACAGCTGTGCTAGGCAGGGCACGTCTCTAGGATGGAGGACCACCGCCTCCCAAAGATACTATTCTACGGTGAACCCGCTGCAGGTCAGCACAAGAGAGGCGCCTCCAAAAACAGATATAAGGACTCCCTGAAGCAACATCTCGGGCTCGGCCAGATTGATCACCAACAATGGTCCACCCTGGCCTCACATCGGGAAGCATGGAGACGCACTATCCACAATGCTGCGGCCTCTTTCAAGAAGTCACGCCGAAAGGGTCTCAAAGAGAAACGACAACGCAGAAAGAACCGCAACTAGGAAACAACGTCACCCAAGGAGACTTTCTGCTGTGCTTTCTGGAACCGGATTTGCCTATCTCAGATTGGCCTTTTTAGTCACCAACGCGCTTGTAGAAAGCGTGGGATGAGCCCTTCCTGAATCTTCTATCGCGAAGAAAAGCCAAGAATTTGGTGAGGCACCAGCATTATTTGGCAGGGATTGCCAAAAGACAAAAGCTACAACTCCATTGATCCCATAACATTGAACCATGGCATTTAAAGTAGTGTCAGGCTGCATCATTCTACAGCAGTGGTTCCCAAACTTTTTTGGCCTACCGCCCCCTTTCCAGAAATTTTTTTACTCACCCCTCCCCCCTTAGAAATTATTTTTTAAAAATTTAATAGCAATTAAACAGAAAGATATATGCATTAATGCAGTGGTTCTCAACCTTTCTAATGCCATGACCCCTAAATAAGGATCTTCATGTTGTGGTGACCCCCAGCCATATTTTCGTTGCTACTTCATAAATAATTTTGCTACTCTTAAGAATTCTAATCCAAATATCTAATATGCAGGTCAATGCGAAGGGGGCGGGGCCAAAGAAGAGGGCCGCATGACCCCTCCTAAATGGCCAATCGTTCACCGCCCCCTTAAAGGCGTTCACCGTCCCCCAAATTCCCCTGAGCCTCCCACCGCCCCCTTGGATCACCTCACCGCCCACCAGGGGGTGGTACCGCCCACTTTGAGAATCGGTGTTCTACAGCGTCAATGTGCCTGCATAAATATATATACAAACACACCAGATATACCATGAGATTTCTGGCTGGTGTGCTAATAGAATCAGTATTAACATACTAAATTATATTTTATTGTTTTGAATTGTTTTAAACAGACTAAAATACTTCAAATATGTCAACAAGCAAAAACAGGTTAAGACAGTTAAAACCATCTGAAGCCATATGTGTGTGTGTACATAGAGGGAGGGAGAGGGAGAGGGAGAGTTAAGTCTTCCAAATGAAGCCCACAGTGGTTGAGGAGCGGGACATCTATAGGGAGACCAAAGTGCTTGTTTATAAAGCTACTAGCTGTACCCGGCACGCGTTGCTGTGCCCTATTTAGGAGATGCGAGAAAGTCTGAGTATGTAAGGGTTGGAATTGTTGTTAGTTATGGTGTTGTTGGGGTCATGGCTGTGTTGTTGTGGGTTGTTTTGGTGGGTGGGATGTTGGAGTCCTGTGGAGTTGTTGGTGTGTGGTGTTGCTGGCGTTCTGCATAGCTTGTGGATATACAATGTTTTTTGTCTTTCCGTGTGCTGTGTTGATGTAGAGGTTGATGCTTGTGTGGGTGGGGTACTTTGGAAGTGAGTGGAGGTACTTGAAATTCCATCATCCATGGTGTGCCCGCCTCTAAACTGCAGTCGGATGGAGTGTGGGTCATGGGGTGCGTTGTGTGCCAAGTTGTGTCTTTATCGGTCTTGGTTCTGGGCCACAGTGGTTTGTGGGGAATGATGGGTTTTGAAGTACAAAAAATCCCATTTTCCATGGTGGTACTTCAAGTCCCATAATCCATGGTCCACCCTCCTCCGAACTGTAGTGGAATGTAGCGTGAGTCATAGGGGCTCTGTGTGCCAAGGTAGGTTACTGTAAATTCAGGCCATACACAATGTCCCATGAGCTGAGGCCTAGTCAGGAACAGCAAGTTAATGAAGCCTTACTGTCAATTCAGGCCATACACAATGTCCAATGAGCTGAGGCCTATTCGGGAGAATCAAGTTAATGAAGCCTTACTGTCAATTCAGAGCGTAAACAGCATCCCATTAAGTGAGGCCTAGTCAGGGAAATTAAGTTAATGAAGCCTTACTGTCAATTTTGGGTGTGGTCTGTGATTTGTAGGGGTGTAAATTTTCTGTGGGAAGTGAATTGGGTGTTTGTGTTTGTGCCTCAGCCCTTTGCCTTATCCTCCTCTGGCAGTTTATTATGGGTTGGAATGTTCATGTTGGCTGGCCAGTAGAGGAGTTATGCAAATCTGCCCTTATTGGCAGCCAATCATGTTGTCAGAATGTAGAGGCTGGGAGAGTCGTTGGCAGTCCCGGAGGATGCTGGGAAATGTAGTTTAATCGTTGTTTTGGGGGCCTTCTAGGTTTTGGGTGGGAAAGTTTCTTTGCTCAAAACCTACCTTGCCTGAGGCCTATTTCTGTTGGCAAGTTTGGTGTCTCTGCGTTGTAAGGTTTCTCTGTTTGGGACGGTCGTTCCTTCACGGGAACTCATTTATATATATAGATTGTCCTCCCAACCCTGCTCTACGCCTGCGAAATGTAGACCATCTACAGACTTCACATGCAACTCCTGGAATGATTCCATCAGCATTGCCTCTGAAAAGTCCTGCAAATATCTTGGGAAGACAGGCGGACAAATGTCAACATGCTGGAAGAAGCAATGGCCACCAGCATTGAAGCGATGGTCCTCCGCCATCAACTCCGCTGGACCGGACACGTTGTCCGGATGCCTGACCACAATCTCCCAAAGCAGTTGCTCTACTCCGAAATCAAGAATAGAAAATGGAATGTTGGTGGGCAGGAAAAGAGATTTAAAGATGGGTTCAAAGCCAACCTTAAAAACTGTGGCATAGACACCGAGAACTGGGAAGCCCTGGCCCTTGAGCGCTCCAGCTGGAGGTCAGCTGTGACCAGCAGTGCTGTAGAATTTGAAGAGGCATGAATGGAGGGCGAAATAGAGAAACGTGCCAAGAGGAAGGCGCATCAAGCCAACCCCGACTAAGACCGCCTTTCACCTGGACACCAATGCCCCCACTGCAGGAGAACATGCAGGTCAAGAATAGGGCTCCAGAGTCACCTACGTACCCACCGCCAGTACACCAATCTAGGAAGACAATCTTACTCGGACAATGAGGGATTGCCTAAGTAAAGTAAGTTAGTGAGTAAGTAAGTAAACTGCCTGTATTGCACATTGCGGCATAGGATACACTGACTGTGTTCCATGCCTGGCAGTACATTCATTGCAATGCACATTGGACAACCAATGCCACCATTCCTGCATGTGGCATAACTGTGCAATTCAAATTATGCTTCATCTCTTGAGTGAAGGATCTCGGCCATCTTGAGTTGTTTCCTCTTGATTTCTGAGAGTCGTCATGTCCTGCTCAGTCTCTTTCTTTCCTTTCTCTCTTTAGACTCTCTGGAATCTGGACTTCAGCAGCAAAAAGGTAAACGGGGAACATTTTGTCCCAACGGGGATTGCCATGGCTTTCCCTCTGAGGCTGAGGGAGCGGGAATTTTACAAAGCACAAAAATAACCCTGGGCCACACTTTGCCCTCCCATTAACCCTTTTTAATCTAAAAACAAGCCTACCTCCATACAGCGCTGTTATCATCATAAAAGGCCAGGTGGGGATAAAAAGACCTTTTTGACCACCTCTTCTGACCTGAGTTTAGGAAAGTCAGTTTTTGAGGTCTCCCAAGTTCCAAAATCCTGCAACAATCACAGCCACAGGACGTGTGTAGCCCAAAAAACAATATTCTCACATTCTGTTCACAGCGATATTTGTTGACAAACAGGTTAAATAAAAATGATATATTGTATTTATTTATGCCCAGCTTTATCTCTCCCGAAGGAGACTCAAATCTCTAATATCTCAAATATTTTAAAAAATAGCAACCAGCACCCAAGATTGCCCATTTTAAAGACAACAATAAACAATAATTCCTTTACTTTTTTGCTTTATTAATATAAATTTTAACAGAAAATACACAAATTAAAAACAAAATAATTTTAATATATATTTACCCCAAATTCTCAGCAAAGCTCTCCTGACAAAATTATTTGCAAAGTATGAATTTACTGTACATATTTAAACTTTGTCATATTGTGAGTATGCATGCCAGCCAAATCTCAGATTATGTCCTTCAAAATTAAATAATTTAGTATCTTTCAGTTTTTACCCATGTCAGACAAGACACTGCAAAATGTTTCAGGTCTGAAAACAATACTTTATTTCTAATTTAACTTAGTTATTGTTAGCTAGAATACAATAATATTTCAGTATCAAATAAGAAGTCCAAATCCCTTTCCCCATACCAATGAGAGGGAGACGCATGATGGGCAAGTGTCACTGCCAGGAAGGTGGGGCGCAGGGCGAATCAATGTGACAAGGTCCCTCGTGGGTTTCGTAGCTGAACGGGGAATCGATCCCCGGTCTCCAGAATCAAAATCCAGTGCTCAAATCACCAAACATTCAAGTCTTAATCTTAGGAGGGATGAAGACGTAACGTAACGTTGAACATGTATAGATTTGAAGAGACGGGGAAGGATTTTCCTGTTATTTTATAAGAATGGAAGATGGAAGCTGAACCCTTCAACAATTTACATGTATCTGTCTGTCTGTCTGTCTTTCTTTCTCTCCACCTCTGATCTGTTTCTGCCACCAACAGCACATGTGACCCTGGATCCAAAAACAGCCCATCCTCAGCTCATCCTCTCTGAAGATCACAGAAGTGTGACGTTGGGACAGAAAATGCAAAATCTTCCTGACAATCCTGAGAGATTCAATCAATTTTTTTGTGTGCTGGGCCAGGAGGGATTCAGAGGAGGCAGGCATTTTTGGGAAATCGTTGTGAAGAATGAGAATCTATGGTCTGTGGGAGTTGCCAGAAAGTCTGTGAAGAGAAAGGGCCCCATTCCCCTTCGCCCTGAGGCTGCGATCTGGAGAGTGGGAAAATGTGGGAGTGAATCCTGGTTCTTCAACAACACTGTGTTCCGATATCGGACTCTGAGCGAGGAGCCCAAGAGGGTCCGAGTGACACTGAACTGGGAAGGGGGTCGGGTGGCCTTTTACGATGCAGACTCCGCAGCCCTGATCTTTGAATCCCCTCCAGCCTCTTTCTCCGGAGAGACCCTCCTTCCCTTCTTTCATGTGAATGGAAAAGGCCAACTGGACCTCTCTCCCTAAGGACGGAGAGCGAGGTCCAAAGACACTCAGCATCTGAGATGCAAGAGGAGCTTTATCTCCATAGATCTGGGGCTGTCTATTCTCATTTCTCTCGTTGTGGATTCCTCCTGTTCTCTCTTTACATATTTGCCAAAAAGGGACTGGGAGGCTGGAGTGGGAATGATGAAGGCTTTCTCCACCGCCCATGGATTATTCCCTCTGGGAAGATCAGCAACAATGACAACAGCAAAGAAGGGAATAAAAGACTCAATTTCATATTTAGTCAGTAATTCCACGGTTGGACAGCCGGTAACCTGGCTGGGATTTTTGGGAGTTGAAGTCCAAAACAGCTGGAGGCCCAAAGGTTGGGAACCACTGGTCCAACTGTTAACATCAATATTTAATAATATGGCTATGTGATGCCTTTTTATGTGTATCTGCACCAGGTGAAATCAATAGCAAATAACTTGATTAAAAGTTTAAATAATTTTAAAGCATCCTGCAGATTTCTTGGGAAGAGTGCCCGCAATCTGGAAGACGCAAAGACCTCCAGCATCGAAGCCATGATCCTCCGCCGTCCACTTTGCTGGACAGGCCGCATTGTCTGAATGCCCAGTCAGTCACCTCCTCCCAAAGCAGTTATGTTACTTTCAGGTCAGGAGTGGATGACAGAATGTGGATGGACAGCAAAGGAGATTGAAACATGGGATTAAAGCCCACTTTTTTTTTTTAAAAAAAAGGTGGAATATACACTGAGAACCGGGAAGCCCTGGCCCTCGAGCATTAGGACTGGAGGTCAGCTTTACCAACAGTTCTATGGATTTTGAAGAGGCTCAAATAGTGGGCGAAAGGGGAAAATGTGCCAAGAGGAAGCTGCTTCCTGGGGTGGATTTGGAGTGACTTCCTTCCTTTCTAGCACTAGGAAACCCCTCCTCAATCTCTTTGACTGCAAAATACCTCAGAGCTTAATTCTGCCCACCACACTAGGTACCTAACACAGACATAAAACCATTCTGACTTACCGGCCAACCCCTTTTGCGGGGTAGGGCTGTCCTCGTCGCCATCTTGGGGAGGTCAGGGGTCTTCTCCTTCCCAGAGACCCCTGGGGCGGTGCCCAGTTTCCCGCCGCCAGGGCCAGCTAGCCAATGAGGGAGGCTGGCCACGCCTCTCCCCTCCATGTGGCTGGTGATACACCTCGCGCCCAATGATAACACTGACACAAAGGTTGGATGAAAATGGCCACAACTCATTTATTAAACAGAACAAAGGGTTGGCGGCCACGCAAGGGTCCAGGATCAGGGTAGTACAGGCCCCCGCGAATGTCCAAAGGCACTTGCAAGCCTGGGTGCGAGCGGCCCAATGCCTCTCCACGGAACTCGGCACCCCAGGGGGCCAGGGCGCACCAACCAAGGGGCGATAAGCCATCCTGATCCAGGGCCCTGCCACCTGCCAACACGGAGTTGCGACAAAGAATATGGTAACACATACTTTAACCAAGTAACGAACAACTTGAGTAAATGCACAATATGAACATGAATAAGCCATGTACCATGTAGGGAGGGAGGGAGGGAGGAAAAACCGAATTGGCCCCTGCAAGTGCTGGGGGCAGTCCCAGGCAGCCTTAAATATGCTGCCTGGGCGAAGAGAAGGGCCAGCTAGCCACATGGAGGGGAGAGGCGTGGCCAGCCCCTCATTGGCTAGCTGGCCCTGGCGGCGGGAAACTGGGCACCGCCCCAGGGGTCTCTGGGAAGGAGAAGACCCCTGACCTCCCCAAGATGGCGACGAGGACAGCCCTACCCCGCAAAAGGGGTTGGCCGGTAAGTCAGCCATGCCCATTGCGTGTGCAAGGGTGATACACCTCGCGCCCAATGATAACACTGACACAAAGGTTGGATGAAAATGGCCACAACTCGTTTATTAAACAGAACAAAGGGTTGGCGGCCACGCAAGGGTCCAGGATCAGGGTAGTACAGGCCCCCCGCGAATGTCCAAAGGCAGTTGCAAGCCTGGGTGCGAGCGGCCCAATGCCTCTCCACGGAACTCGGCACCCCAGGGGGGCCAGGGCGTTATCCCCCTACCAACCAAGGGGCGATAAGCCATCCTGATCCAGGGCCCTGCCACCTGCCACAAAAAGGGGGGGAGGTAAGGAGGCAGCCTTACACCCTCCCTTTTCCGCCAACCCAAACTCCTATCCTCCATAACCAGAACTGTTGCCTGGTGGCCACCCCGGTGCCACATGCAGATCTCTGCGAGATATCCACCGCTACTGAGCCGCTGCTCCATGGCTCCGACCAGTCTCAATCCCGGGTGCTTGCAATGCGTGCCGGCCATCCCCGAGGGAGGCGTAGCCAAGTCCACAGCTCAAATTGCAGTTACGTGACACCCGTAAACTTCACACCGTCCACAGGGGCCACGGCAGCAGCTTACGCTGGTGACATGCAGCCACCAATTCCGGCCCGCAGGGGCCACGGCAACAGCCTGGATGCTCCCTCCAGTGAGCCATTGTTGCATGAAGCCAGGCCAGAGTGACAAGCAGCCACTGGTCCCCGTCCACAGGGGGCAACGGCAACAGCCTGGATGCTCCTTCCGGTGAGCCACTGCTGCATGAAGCCGAGCCAGAGTGACAAGCAGCCACTGGTCCCCATCCACAGGGGCAACGGCAACAGCCTGGATGCCCCTTCCGGTGAGCCACTGCTGCATGAAGCCGGGCCAAAGTGACAAGCAGCCACTGGTCCCTGCCCACAGGGGCAACAGCCTGGATGCTCCTTCCGGTGAGCCACTGCTGCCTGAGGCCGGGCCAAAGTGACAAGCAGCCACTGGTCCTCTTCCACAGGGGCAATGGCAACAGCCTGGATGCTCCTTCCGGTGAGCCACTGCTGCATGAAGCCGGGCCAAAGTGACAAGCAGCCACTGGTCCCCGCCCACAGGGGCAATGGCAACAGCCTGGATGCTCCTTCCCGTGAGCCACTGCTGCCTGAAGCCGGGCCAAAGTGACAAGCAGCCACTGGTCCCCCGTTCACAGGGGCAACGGCAGCAGCCTGGATGCTCCTTCCGGTGAGCCACTGCTGCCTGAAGCCGGGCCAAAGTGACAAGCAGCCGCTGGTCCTCTTCCCCAGAGGCAACGGCAGCAGCCTGGATGCTCCTTCCGGTGAGCCACTGCTGCATGAAGCCGGGCCAAAGTGACAAGCAGCCACTGGTCCCTGCCCACAGGGGCAACGGCAAGAGCCTGGATGCTCCCTCCAGTGAGCCACTGCTGCTTGAAGCCAGGCCAAACCTCACCCATGAGGCTCCAACCTCCTGGCGCCACGGACTGCTTGTCCTGCCTTCCACTCAGGTCCTGGCAGCTTGGCTCCTCCCTGCAGCTGAGCCACGGCCACTCCAAGCACGTGGGTCCCGGTACCACTTTACGTCCTGCCCATGGCCCTGCGAGAGAAAGAAAAAGAACCAACGGCAGCCTGTACACCTCGAGGAGGAGGCCCGGTCTGATTTACAGGTAAACACTGATGATTCAAATGGCCCGAGGCTTAGAATACGCCTGCGGGGACACCACCAGCAGCAGCCAAAGATGCTGCCCCAATCCTGAAGGAGTGCCCTCCATATGATTATGCAGTAGGCCCAGCACTTGAATGAGGGCTCTGCGGAACTTCCATTAACTGGTATCTGGTGAGGGGGAGAGGTTCCATCAAGATGCACAAATAAGCAGCTTGGGGAGGTGTCCCTGGAGCTGAGGGACCATGCCAGTATCAAATGGGCACAATTGAACTCGCTCGAGGCCCTGAATGGGCAGGCAGGCAACCTACCCTCCATATGCCACCTTGGACTTATGGAGCCTGTAAGACCTGGCGTTCCCATGGAAATCGCATAATTGAGCTGCCGGGCTCTACCAGTGGAATCCGTCTGGAGTTGGCCACAACCTCCCCTGGACTTATGGGCCCCAATGAAACATTAGAGAAGGCCGGAGAGAAAACTCTACCTTGTAATGGGATATGCATATCCTCTTAGAGAGTTGCTGTAAGCTGCTGGGGTGCTGTCCTGCTGCCTGGGAGACTGCTTCTTCCAACTCTTCACAAACTTCGTGCTCCTATGCCACTGGTAAGGATCCTCACGGGCTGCCGCCTTGCTGTCCAGTAGGCTTTGAAGGTAGCTGCCGCGATGGATTGCATCCGTTCTATTCAGGCCTCCCGTTTCCAGTGGTCCAAGTTCCAGCGGGCACTTTGCAGCTAGGATGTCTGCGTCTGGAGCTAGGAACCGAAAACCTGCCTTCCTTGTAAGCGAGGCAATGCGCCTACCATTTCATTGTTTACACCTGGAACGTCATGCGCTGAGAAGGAGATGTTAGCCTGCACACAATACCAAGGCAAGTCGCCTAGTGAACACCGAGGCCCTGGCAAACTTGAATGCCGGCCTTACGATCTGCAGCAAAACTTAGCAGGCAAACCTGGGTGGGAGTACTGTGAGTTCCCTGAAAGTGACCTACCTCCTGGCCGCGGACGGCCCAAGGTGTGCCCGTAGGTCAGCTGACCTGGCTGCCGGTACCGGGGCACTCACCGTGCAGGAACCGATTGAATTCCCCAACGACAATGGAAGGGGGGGGGGTCCACGTTTTCTCCTGCACTAGATGGATGACAAAATA
Source organism: Anolis apletophallus (assembly GCA_030556195.1). Taxonomy (NCBI): domain Eukaryota; kingdom Metazoa; phylum Chordata; class Lepidosauria; order Squamata; family Anolidae; genus Anolis; species Anolis apletophallus. The sequence continues at coordinate 197,334,470 of JARBWK010000001.1, read as the reverse complement.
CTGGCCATGGCCTGACATATTGAGCATCTGTGTGCACCCAACACTGCCCTGCCTGCCCCCAGGCCGGAAATAATCCATTAATGTTGAAGCAAACCACAGCAATGGCTTCACATGGTCCTGCTTGCTGTTTGCATACAGGAAACGACCAATAGGAGTCTGGGAGACACTGAGGTGTCTAAAATGAACCAAACAGCTAGAATCGGCCCGCTGCTAGCACATGCGGATGCCAATTATCTATTGTGGAGGATGCTTATGTAGAAGGATTTTTGGTTTTTTGGACTGGAAAATTGGAAATCAGGAGGTATGGTTGCAGATATCCTGACAAAGCCGTGAACCAGACGAGCTCATGCTGACTGCACAAGCCTCCCACTCTTATGATTAGCTGACCCAGACGGAGGGATCCATGCCCCCCCCAAAAAGGGGTGGGTGTGGTCATATGCTTCTATGCGTGCCACAGTCTCTTCCCTACGTCGTAGACCCAGGAACGAGATATCTGTAGGCAACGTATTACCTCATATATAGGGATGGCCTGTGCTGGCCATGAGGCGGACTCGCTCTCTGGCTGGCTCTCCTGTTGACTACCTACGAGACTGTCCTAGTAGAATGAAGGGGGACTGTATCGGGGGCAAGTTTGAGCTGCCCGATTCAGTGCCACAAGAAGGTCAGTAATGACAATCTTTAGGACATCAAGCGGGTCCTAAGGACACCTAACAGGAAAGGACCCTGTAATCTGCCATGGGGGCAGGCACTGCTCAATGGCGACTGCCTCCTGAGAGGAACGTGATTGGTAAATAAAGGTCAACAACCGGCTACACAATAGGACGAGAGCCCACCTCGACCCAGGCAGGCCTCGAACTCATGACCTGGTCAGTAGAGATCTGATGCAGCTGCCACCCAGCCAGCTGCGCCGCATTCCCGGTGAAACCATATGGGGTGCTAATAGAAATGTGCTGCCTCCCCCAGCAGGGGTTTCGGATTACAGGAAAGGAGATACCACCTGGGCATAAGAAGGGGTGCTTGATAGTGAAAGCTGTTCCGCAGTGGAACTCACCGCCCTGTAGATCGATGGAAGCTCCTTCCAGCAGGCCGTAGCTATTTTCTCAGCTTCCTGCCCGGCCGAACTCTGGGTAGCGCTTTAGCGTGGAGCCATGACTGTAGAAACCTGTAACCCAGAACTGCAACTGGACAAGAACAGTTAGCACCACAGGGCAAGCGAAGAGGGCACCCAGGAGGGCAAGAGACACCAGAAGGATATGGGAGGACCAGCCTGACCATGTGATGGCCAGATCTCTCACACCAGGTGTGCCCCTGGGGGTTCCGGTGATGGGAGAGTAAATAAATTACAGTTGTGAATGCATGGAGCACCGTTGCCTTCCCGCCCTGGGGGGGGGGGGGGCGCACCCCTAGATCTGCTCACAAATGTACGTATATATATACACGGTGGGTATGCCCTCCCTGGGAGGCCTCACACATGGCCCGATGGGCACCTGTCTGGGGAGTGCCTACACAAAGGAGCGGTGGCAAGAACAGTAGCAACACACAATGCCATGTGCACACAACATGAAAATACATACACTCAGAGGCTATAATCTAGCCGCAATGGCAGCCTGCACCCGCAAGGGGTGCCCCACCCTAAAGGGGGGTGGCATGAACAGTAGAAACCCTCAATGCCAAAGACACACAACATGTATCTACAGACACTCAGAGGCTGTTCACTAGCCGCAATGGCAGCCCGCACCAGCAGGGGGTGCCCCCACCCAGGGGGGGTGGCAAGAACAGTAGAAACACATACTGCCAGACCCACAACATGTATATGCAGACACTCAGAGGCTGTTCACTAGCCGCAATGGCAGCCTGCACCAGCAGGGGGGTGCCCACACACAGGAGGGGTGGCATGAACAGTAGCAACACTCAATGCCATGTACACACAACATGTATATACGGACACTCAGAGGCTATTTGCTAACCGCGATGGCAGCCTGCCCTAGGAGTGGGTGCCCCCATCCTAAGGAGGGGTGGCGTGGACAGTAGAAGCACTCAATGCCATGGACACACAACATGCATATATAGACACTCAGAGGCTCTACACTAGCAGTAACGCTAGTATTTTACATTCCAGCTATTGGCCACCAGGAGAGCTGATGCTTCCTAATCTCTGTACACTTCCTGGAAATTGGGGTGGCCTCGAAAATCAGTTAAATAGCCTCTCCACAAATTAAATAGAATAAATGAATGAATGCATGAATGAATAGGTGGTGTGGAGGCATACAAGCTGCAAGCCAGCAAGCTGGGCAGAGAACAAAGACCGGCCAGAAGCAGGGACGAGATGGGCTCTGTTGGGCTAGTGGGAGCACAGCCTCCCACGAGCCCTTCCCTCCTGGGGCCAGAGGTAAACGACGTATTGGAGGCAAGGAGCCTCCTATTTGTATGTAAACATTATTTTATATATATATATATATATATATATATTGTTATTATATATGGTAATTTGTAATATTGTTATTATGAATAGAGGACCGGCACGCGAGGATGGCGAGCCAAGTCCCTCTCCCCTCAGCTGCAAACCACGTGGCTGCCGGAGAGCCGGCGTTGTCCACAGACGCCTCCAACACAAAGTGGCCTGTATGGCTGCCTGGCGCGCAGAGACCCGAACGCAGGCACCAAGCGCGACCCCGGCGAGGGCGGGTGGCAGGCTGAGTCCCTCCCCCCACCCACACAGGAGGCAGCGGGCCGAGGACAGAGTAGGTCTGGAGGGCCGCGTGCTCCCGACGCATGTAAAGTCTGCCGGAGCCCTGCCCATCACCCCCCCCCATGAGGAGGGGGGCAATCGCACCTCCGCCGGAGGAGCAAGCGCACGGAGTGGGTGCAGGGGGCAGGCAGCGGAAAGCCGAAGGGAGCACGGGAAGAGATCTGGGCCCCTCCCCCACCCACCAAGGACTCCGGCCGGCTCCGAGGGAGGAGGCCAAAGCGGAGGCGAGGCAGGGCAGCCAGCAAGGAGGCTGGTGACTGAGGCGGTGGGAAAGGGGAAGCAAGCAAAGCTTCCCTACAAGCTGTGGAAAGAGCAGCTGCCATGGAAGGAAGGCAGCTGCTCAGAGGGCAGAGGATTCTATTCCTCCACCCGGGGAACGCTGGAGAGGGGAGGGGGAACAAGGCCAAGCTGCAAAGTAGGAGGGAAGGCGGCAGGGTGCCGAGGAGGCAAAGGAGGCCTCCATCCCCCATCCCCAGAACCCAAGAGAGGGGGGGAACCACATGGGCCAGGGGCCCCAGGTACACAAACCACTGATGCCGCCTCCATCGCAGTCTCGTCCTCTCCAAAACCGAATTGGCCCCTGCAAGTGCTGGGGGCAGTCCCAGGCAGCCTTAAATATGCTGCCTGGGCGAAGAGAAGGGCCAGCTAGCCACATGGAGGGGAGAGGCGTGGCCAGCCTCCCTCATTGGCTAGCTGGCCCTGGCGGCGGGAAACTGGGCACCGCCCCAGGGGTCTCTGGGAAGGAGAAGACCCCTGACCTCCCCAAGATGGCGACGAGGACAGCCCTACCCCGCAAAAGGGGTTGGCCGGTAAGTCAGCCATGCCCATTCAGACAGTTTATATGGACTGCAGTACATATGAAGAGGCTCTAAGGGTCTCAGCAGACCACAAGGTGAACACGAATCAAGGGTTATATAACAGCTAAAACAGCCCGGTGCAATTTTAAGTTGCATCAATAGCATCATGGTATATAGATTGAGGGAAGTAATAGTATCACACTATTTTGCTTTCCTGGAATATATAAATTCAGCCTTTATCTACCCGTAGTGTGGCCTCTCTCTTTTCCTGTCTTGATCTGATATGTCCACAATACAGGACCTTTGTTTTGGCTTCTGGGGAGAATTCTGTCCAGATTTGGACACATTTGTTTGTATCTTGAGCTTTCTGTGGTATCTGCGGAGCTCCTCCAAAACATTTCAATTGAGTTGATTTTCTTCCGGCCCGCTTTCTTCACTTTTCACAACTATAGATACAAATCAGATATATTATAGCAGGTGGGTCTGTATGTTCTGTATGTCTGTATGTTCAGCAGTGAGGGATTCACGGGAGGCGGCCTGTCTATAGCCGTGAGGAGGAGAGTAAATAGGATTATGGGGTAAAGGAGGAAAGAAGAAGAAAAAAACAACACGACTTCCCATGGTCTTTTGTGATATTTCGTTTTCGTTGGGCAAGTACAAAAACATTCTTAAGCTGATGCTGTCACTTCTATGAGAAAATTACGCTTCGGAGATGTCTGTTAGTAATGCAATCTTTTCATTTTGAATAAAGTCTTTGAAACCAGACCAGTCCGTTTTCTTGCTTCTTTCTTTTAATCGTTGCGATAAATTATCCATTTGTATTAAATCAAACATTATAATAATCCATTCCTCTGTACTCTGGGTTTTTTTTGTTTTGTTTCCATATTCTGGCTTGGATTAACCTAGCAGCCGTACTCATTAAAAAGAGCATTTTATCCTGATTTTTGTCTAGTCTGGACTCTGTGGTGCCCAATAAATATGTCTCTGGAATTAGGGGAAAATTTGTTTTTGATATTTTTTGTGTGTATTTATGTATTTTCCAATTTTCTTTTATTTCTTTACAAGACCACCATTGGTGAAAGAAAATACCTACTTTTTTCCACATTTCCAGCATGTGTTGGAGCATTGTGTGCTAAATTTAGCTCATTTTTCAGGGGTATAGCACCATCTAAAGAACATTTTGTACCAATTTTCTCTGATGTCTGTGGCTAAAGTATATTTTAATTTGACCTTCCATATCTCCTCCCATTGATGTGAGAGGACGTTACGTCCTATATCCTTTGCCCATCCCACTTGGCAGTCTTTGACTTGTTCTTCCTCAGTTGTCCACTTTAAGAGTTGTTGCTAAATGGACGTGATCAGGTTTTTTTCTTTTTTCAAAATCAAATCCCAAAAACCTGTATCTCGGTTAAAACCTTTTTTAAAAAAAATCTCCATTGAAACTTTGATTAATTTTGTAACCATGTTATTTTGGAATTCATATGTTTAATTTCTTCAAATTTATCATAAATGATGAATTGTTTATTTTTTTTAAAAATTGCTGATAGGTTAGCCAATTTTCATCTGCTAATTCCCTTTTATGCCTGGCTTCAATCGGAGATGTCCAAAGTGGTATATTATCATACATTCTTGATTTATATTTCTCCCAGGTTTTAATCAGGGAAGCTCTTATATAGTGGTTGCTAATTTCCCCCCCACTTTTCTCATTTTTTTAAAAGGATAACTAATTTGAAGGCGACACCACAGATGTTACCAGGTCCAACAATCAATAATTTGCACATTACATGTATAGACAACAGATTGCAAATATTTTCCAAGATTTCATCCCATTTGCCAATGTTGAGTGGCACCCAATTACCTTCCAATCTTGGATGCTAAGCAGTGCCATTCCTGTTGAGGATGGAAGCCCAAAAGTGAATCCCAGGTGCTGTAGGTCAGTGTTTTGCAACCTTTTTTGAGCCGCAGCACATTTTTTACATTTACAAAATCCTGGGGCACACCACCAACCAAAATGACACAAAATGATACTCTAACACAGTAATACATATAGTTAATATGTTTTTAAATGTATTTATACACTCAGTGTGAAACCTGAGCCTGTTTCGATGAACACAACATATATATGACTCTCACATACTTATACATGGCTATCATGTCTTCTCTCAGCCTTCTCTTCTTCAGGCTAAACATGCCGAGCTCTTCAAGCCGCTCCTCATAGGGCTTGTTCTCCAGACCCTTGTGAAATTTCACCCTGAGTGAAACTTGCTTCCAGTTAACTATGGATGTCATGAAGCTGTTATAAACAGTTTCTGGAAAGGGGGACTCTCAAAAATCCAGTAAAATAGTAAAAAAAATAATCCAAGTGGAGAGGCTCAATTTGTTTCTTGGAAACCTGTGAATGCTTCAGCCTCCTGATGCTCCCAGGTTCGCTCACTGCCCAATTCATCGATGTGGAGTTTCCGGCTTTGGCTGTTCTCGCGAGTTGGAGTTGGAGAAGATACTCAGCCTTCTCTTGGTGAGTGCCAGTGCTTCGCAAAGCAACTCCTAATGTGGATACACCCTTTTGGCCTCCCAAGCTTGGACCCTATTATCTCTTAATTTCATATCCACCTGTTTTTTTAAGCAACATTGGGGGGCACACGAGCATGCAAATGTGGATAGGCCAAGAGAAAGAAAACTATGACAAGTTCTTATGGGGATATTTGGTCTTTTAGAGAGGTTGGACCTAAGCTGCAAAGGGATTTATAGGTCACAACTAGCCCTTTGAGTTGTGCCTGCAAGCACACCAGTAGCCAAAGAAGCATTTCAAAGCAAGGGAGTGATATGCTTAGACAAGATGTTGCATGGTGCCCAGGAAGGCAGAGAAAGGAAAGGGTTTCGTGTTCAGTTTCCCAAAGGATGAGGCATTGGGGGAGCTCAGAGGTTGCAGCGCCAGAGGTTGGGCAGAGGCTGAGTCATGAGCTGCATTCCGGAAAGAGAAAGTCTGAGAAACGAAAGTTAAGGCATTAACTCTGTCTTGTCTCTGCAGCAAGGGCAGCCATGGCCTCTGGAAACTCCATGAAGAAGCTCTGTGATGAACTGGCCTGTCCCATCTGCCTGGAGTATTTCAAGGAGCCTGTGACCATCTCCTGTGGACACAATTTCTGCCGATCCTGCCTGGATCAATGCTGGGAGGAGAAAGAGGCCTCCTGCCCACAGTGCAGGGAGAAAGTGCAGGAAGGAGACGTCAGGCCAAATAGGCAGCTGGCAAATGTGGTGGAGTTAGTCAAGGCACTGGGGGGCCAAAAGGAGGGACAACAGGAGGGAGTCTGCCAGAGGCACCAGGAGCCCCTGAAGCTCTTCTGCAAGGACCACGAAGCCCCCATCTGTCTGGTCTGCGACAGGTCGAAGGAGCACAAAACCCACCAGGTGATCCCTCTGGAGGAGGCAGCAATGGAGTACAAGGTAGGAACTGGTAAAATAGAGACTACTAACAAGGTGTTGTGGTGCATCTCTACCCTACAATACAGGTTTGTGGTTAGCCGTTCAAGGTACAGGCCCCGCGAATGTCCAAAGGCACTTGCAAGCCTGTGCGAGCGGCCCAATGCCTCTCCACGGAACTCGGCACCCCAGGGGGCCAGGGCGTTATCCCCTACCAACCAAGGGGCGATAAGCCATCCTGATCCAGGCCCTGCCACCTGCCAACACGGAGTTGCGACAAGGAATATGGTAACACATACATCAACCAGGTAACAAACAACTGAGTAAATGCACGATATGAACATGAATAAGCCTTGTACCATGTAGGGAGGGAGGGAGGAAAAACCGAGTTGGCCCCTGCGAGTGCTGGGGGGCAGTCCCAGGCAGCTTTAATATGCTGCCTGGGCGGAGAGAAAGGGCCAGCTAGCCATGTGGAGGGAGAGTGGCCGGCCCCTCATTGGCTAGCTGGCCCTGGCGGGAAGCTGGGTGCCGCCCCAGGGGTCTCTGGGAAGGAGAAGACCCTGACCTCCCCCAAGATGGCGGCGAGGACAGCCCTACCCCGCAAAAGGGGTTGGCCGGTGAGTCGGCCATGCCCAATATTTTCCTCCATGCCAGACTGAGGATAATGGGAATTGCAACCCAACAGCACTTGTGGCTCTGAGGTTTGGGAAAGGTTAAAGGACATCATAGTAACATCTGGCATTATAGCCACAATCCTTGTATCTCAATCTCACAACAGAATCCTGAATTAACAGAACAAACTGCTTCCTTCCAGATGTTACTGTACCGCAACTCCCATTGGTTCTTGTCATGATGTCTAATGATGAGGATGACAGGAGTTGTACATCATCAGCATCAGGACAGCCATTGAAAAAACACATGGAGGGCTGGATTCACCCGTGGGCCTGAGGTTAACACGTGTGTCTTTAGGAGATGGGTTTAAAAATGCAGCCCCTTTCTTCCAGGCCGAATGTGGATACAAGCAGAGCAGAGGGCGTGGTCCTAGTGCTAAATACATAGACCAGTCCTTCTCAACCAGTGTGCCGTGGCACACTAGTGTGCCGTGACGGACCTCCTGCTGTGCCGCGAGAAAAGCTCTCTGCCCCCCTTCCTCCCCCCTCCTGCCGAACTCCTGCTGCTTGGGGAGGAGGAAGGGCTGTGCAGTGGTGAAGAAAAGAAGAAGGGACCGGGCGCCCTCCCGGCCGCTTCCCCAGCCAGCCTCCAATCCGCCATGACTCCCACCATGACTCTTGCCCCTCGCTCGCTGAAGCCGTGTGGAGGAGGAGCCCCACCCACTGAAGCCCGTCCACCACTCATGCTCCTCCTCTGTAGGAGAGCTGAAGCTGGGGGGAGGGGCATGGCGCAGCCTGGCTCTGCCCCCCTCCCCTGGCTTCGGCACTCCCAGCAGCTGCTCCAGCCTTGAGGGGACAGTGCCAAGCCAACATTGTGATGGCTCTGGCACTGCCCCTCAAGGCTGGAGCAGCTGCTGGGAGAGGTGCGAGGGGTAGGGGCAGGGCGCAGCCTGGCTCCACCCCTCCCCCGGCTTCAGCACTCCCAGCAGCTGCTCCCAGCAGGCCACCAACCCCAGCCGTTCTTTACTGTGTTAGAACATAGACATATATCCCCCCCCCCAAGAGTGTTTGTACATTGACTCATGGAATGACTAAGGGTGTGCCAATTTTACCAAGCTTGACTTCTAGTACGTTTGCTGGAAATTTGACTGGAGCCCTTTCATCTTATCTGCAGCTGATCCCAGGAAAAAAAGATTTTATTATTTATTTTATTTACTTTATTTATATTCCGCCCTTCTCACCCCGAAGGGGACTCAGGGCGGATTACAGGTACACATACAAGCAGACAATCCCAGCCGTTTATCACAGTACATTACATACATTTTTGACATATTACACATATAAACGAACATATAAACAACCATATAAATGAACAAACGTATAAACAAACAGAGGCAAATCTGGCCACCAGGGGGAGCTGCCGCACTCCTCATCTCAGCGTTCCAGCGTCCCTCACTGTTCCTTCCACATTCTTCAGCCTGACTGAAATTCTTTTTATGGCCTCATAAATTTTGCCTCCCCGCTTAATGTGGTACCTTTATCTCCTACTTGACAGCTGCAACTGTCTTTCGGGTTGCAAAGGTCGACAACAGGCTACACTTAAAGACCGAGCACCCACCTCGACCCAGGCAGACCTCGAACTCATGACCTACTGGTCAGAGAGATCTTATGCAGCTGACACAAAATGAAGAAATTGCCCCCTTGTCTGCCACCTGGAGATTGCCCACAAAAATGGATAATCTGGTCCAGGTCTTGATATCTGGCCACTCTGTTAGACATTCATTTATCTATTTAATTACAGTATTTACATGCCGCTTTTCTCACCCTTGGGGGGACTCAAAGCGGTTTACAAAAAATAATGGCAAAATTCAATGCCTTACATGCATAAACCAAATCATAAATCAAAAAGCATATGACTAAGCATAAATTCAATAAGACAATTCAGCCTAAGAAAATAGGGTGTTTAAAGCATGGAACATAAAAATTAAAACACCTAATAATAACATTAAAATCACATGATCCAAACTTGTAGGCCAGGCCACTCCAAATGTCAATTGCATGTATTCCATATTTTCTTCTTGTACTGCGTTACTTTACTAGTCAAAAGCTTGGTTCCATAATCATGCCTTTGTTCTCTTTCTAAAGGCCAGGAGGGAGGGCGCTCATCTAATATCACTGGGGAGAGAGTTTCAGAGTCAAGGGGCCACCACTGAGAAGGCCCCGTCTCTTATCCCCACCAACCACACTTGCAAAGCAGGTGGGACTGAGAGCAGGGCTTCCCCAGATGATAGTAACCTATGTGATGGTTCATAGAGAGAGATACGTTCGGACAGGTAAGCTGGGCCGAAACCGTATAGGGCTTTATAGGCTAAAGCCAGCACTTTGAATTGTGCTCAGTAACAGACTTGGACCAGTGGAGCTTGGCACAACAGGGGAGTTGTTTGTTTGGAAGGTCTAGCAGGGGAGTGCAGTTATCGTATACCTGGGACCAAAGACTGGAGACCTCGGTACACTCCTCCCATACCTGGGATGAAGTCCTCTTCCACTGAGTGCTCGGCTTCAGGAGAAACGCCATGGAGCGATGAGGGAGGAAGGGGACACCCGCCTAGCCAGCCAGATCAACCCTGGCGATCAATGGGGTGACAGATGTCGCAGCCAGATCGGCTTCCCATCCAACAGTTGTGTGCTCCCTGTGCGCTGCTCCGGTGAGAAACCTGGCTGCTGCCTGTTGGACCATTTGAAGCTTCCAAACAGTCTCCAAAGGCAACCCACGTAGAGGATTGGAAGCCCCTCCATGTGTTGCATACAAACGCACTAAAAACCAGAGAGAATATCTCATACATAGCAACCATGTAGTCACACCTAGAACGCAGGTACCTAACCCTGGCACAAAAAAATGCGGAGGGTGCCCTATTTGCCCCTTACTTATAGCAGGAAATACTATCCAAAATAGAAGAACAGGCAAAACACTCCATCTCAGAGATGAAATAATCTGCACCTCTACCGGGGTTATCTATGCTATTTTGTGTAGTTGTGGGTGTAACAGATATTACACCGGGATGACCTCCAGAAGTTTGAAAGTCCGGATTATGGAGCACCTTTCAAGAATAAGATGCGGGTCCACAGATTCAGAGTTTTACCAACACTGTGCCCAAATGAAAATAGATCAACAAACATTAAGAGTAATAGGGTTAGAAAAGGTACATTCCCCCACTGCGACAAACAGAAGGTACTATTGACTGTAGAAAGAAAGTGGATTTTATTATTATCATGCGAAACCCCATTCGGTTTAAATGAAATGTTATCGGTCCACACTTTGCTTTTGTAACACACCTGTGCCGCTTTAACCATAAGCTACTTAAACTGCTTAACCCATTAGCCCGGTGCTGATTCCAGCCCGGGAGGACATTCGCACCAGCGATTTGTAAAAAGAAGCGCTAACGCGGTATGTACTGATGTAAACTGAAACTGTGTTTGTAGAATTATACTGTTGTATTGTATATTGTAATGAATGCACTCCCTAGCCATGGAGCACTATGTTCACTCTATGCTATTCCATACCCAGCTACCTTCCGTTTGGACCCTGAGTCTAGAGTTGATGACCATAATACCGGGGAGGAGCGGCTAAAAGACCCCAGCACCCTGAGGAAGCGTGGTAAACGCGAAACGGCCTTCTGGCGTCGTTACCTCTTGCCGTAGGTGCCTGCCCACCGAGCAGTTGCCAGCTCACCCTACTCCGAAGACTCCCCCATCGACTCGGTCCCCAATCCGTGAGTGAATTGGCTCCGGATTACCCATAGGGGTACACAGACTGGATGTTTGCGTCTTGATGCCCAAAGATTGTCTGTAAGGGCTGTATAACTGACTGTGCTCAATAATATATGTTAACACATTGCACTGTAAGTGAGAATGGTTCGACATAGAGCCACATGTTATATGTTATAGAAGATTACATTCTGATTTTTGCTATCAAGCGTATTGTGATTTATGCAACATACCGGCCTGCCCCTTTAATTGTGTATGGGATAGTGTTGTGTATTAGCAGTCTGCTAGAGGAACGTATTGTATGTGTACTGGAAAACTTCCCAAGATACCAGCACAACTGGCACACAAGCTTTAATTGCGCAAAAGCTCAACTAATTTCCATTGAAACCACCTTGAAGATTAAGATCGTAGATTAAGAATGTATCTTCCTCCAATGAACTACTACAGAGATTAAGATTGGGGAGGCCCTGCTCTCAGTCCCACCTTCTTCGCAAGCATGACTGGTGGGAAAGAGGGACAGGGCCTTCTCAGTGGTGGCCCCTCAAGGGAACTCCCAAGGTGGCCCTACAACTGGGTCTTTGTGGCAGAACTTGTGCAAATATCAGGAACTGGAGACCCTAGCATCTTGGAGGCTTGTCGCTCCATCTCCCTGCCAAAGAGCTTTCTTTGTCAACTTCCTACTTGAACAGTCGCTGAAGTCTTTCTGGCATTTCCTTATGGGAGCCTTTAAAATACTTCCCTGCTTTTAAGCAGTACCTATTTATCTACTTACATTTTGCTTTCAAACCGCTAGGTAGGTGGCAGCTGGGCTAAAGGTCAGGAGCTCACCTTGACCCGGGCTTTGAACTGTCAACCTCTTGATTGACAAGATTTACTGCAGCTGGTGGTTTAAGCTGTTGTGTTGAAGCCCAGCCCTAATTGCTGGGCATTTTGTAATGTCATTTATTATAAAAACTGTAAACCTTGAACAAAAGCAGTGAGCAAAGCCTTTGTCTTCCTTTTCAGGATGAGCTTTGGTATTCGCTGGAGACTCTGAAGAAGGAGAGAGAGAAAATTCTGGCCTGGAAAGCAGACACAGCACGGGAGAGCCAGGATTTGCTTGTAAGTGGCATTCCTACGGGAAAATGGGAAACTATGGCCTCTTTGAGTGTGACTCTGGTTAAACAGGGAAGAAAGTGCTTTGCCAAAATATCTACCATGTATAAAGTCATAATAGCCTACAGACAGTATTGAACCAGGCCCATCCCAGTGGCGGGCCCTTGCCAGTCTTTGTGCAACCCTTTCTCTACAGAATATTGACATTTATTTATTTATTTATTTCTGGCATTTTACTCCGTTCTTCTCAACCCCCGAGGTGGGACTCAGAGCAGCTTCCAAAAAGGCACAATTTGATGCCAACACAATAAAACATGATATAAAACTCCCCAAAAACATTCAACATTAAAATACATTAAAATACAATTACATTAACATATCATATGCATTCATTTAAATTAAAAACAGTGTTCCATCCATAAAAAGCATTGATCATCAACTTTCCATTAAAATCCAGTCTAAAATGCTGCCTTGTGCTAGTGTGCAAACGCCTGGTCCCATAGCCAGGCTTTTACTTTTTTCCTGAATGTCAGGAGGGATGGAATTGATCGTATGCCGCTGGGAAGCGTGTTCCACAAACGGGGAGCCACCACCGAGAAGGCCCTCTCCCTCGTCCCCACCAGCCGCATTTGGGAAATTGGTGGGAGCGAGAGCTGGGCCTCCCCGGATGATCTTAAATTACGAGGTGGGACGTAGCGGCAGATGCGTTCGGACAAGTAAGCTGGGCCAGAACCGTATAGAGTTTTAAAGGTCAAGACCAGCACTTTGAATTGAGCTCGGAAGTGGATAGGCAGCCAGTGGAGCTGACACAACAGGGGGGTGGTATGCTCCCTGTATGTAGCTCCAGTTAGTAATCTGGCTGCCGCCCGTTGGACTAGTTGTAATTTCCGAACTGTCTTCAAAGGCAGCCCCACGTAGAGTGCGTTGCAGTAATCTATTCGGGATGTGACCAGAGCGTGGATGACCGTAGCCAGACCAGACTTCCCAAGTTACGGGCGCAACTGGCGCACGCGTCGTAACTGTGCAAAAGCTCCCCCGGCCACCGCTGAGACCGGGGGCTCCAGGCTCAGCGATGAGTCCAGGATCACTCCCAAGCTGCAAACCTGCGTCTTCAGGGGGAATGTAACCCCATCCATTTCTGTATGAAGGGACACAAGCCTCTTTCCAAAGGAATGTGAAGAATTCAGTCCTGTGACAGTTTCTTTCTGCCTCTCCTGTTTCTCCTTTCCTTTCTTCCAGGATAAAACCCAGAGAGAGAAGGAGAAGGCTGTGGCTGCGTTCAGGCTCATGCACCAGTTCCTAGAAGAACAAGAGAGGAATCTGATGGCAAAAATGGAAGAGCTGGAGAAGGAGATTTCAGCCAAAGGGGAGGAACATCTGGCCAGACTCTCCGAAGAACTCTCCTCTCTCTCAAAACTCATCCAAGAGATGGAGGAGAAGCATCAGCAGCCGGCAAGTGAACTCCTCCAGGTAAGGCCCAAATTGTCACTTCATAAATGCATGATTTTGGCAGAGTTGGTGTGGTGAGGGGTCCCAGGCTGACAGTGACACCTCGGTTTTCTCATAGTTCAGTTGTATGAAATTACCTTCAAGCTATGTATATATGGTAAATAC
>JARBWK010000001.1:197280283-197310982 GCA_030556195.1 Anolis apletophallus | reverse complement strand
CTCTCTAGGTGCAGATTAGCAGGCTGCACCCCCGGACTTCCTCTCGTTTGAGTTCACTGCCAGTGATAGTGGTTGCGGTCCTTCGGTCTGTGAGCGGCGGTCTGGGGCGAGCCAGGCAGCCGGTCGGCAGGTGGTTGGGGGGCCCCTATTCTCAGCCCTCCTGGGTCGCCTCAGCTCCCCGCTCACGAACGAGTGCCGACTAGGCAACTAGATTACGTCCTCTGCGTTACAGACCCGTCTTATCGCCTTGAAATCACGTCGGGGTCACCAAATGAAGCAGGAAATCTGGAGTCCCAAAACTCCCGGGATGTTTTCCTTTTTACCTCAGGCGGCGTAACGTGCGGGCACAGGAACGAGAGAAGACGCAACAACCAACTGCTGCAATGAAGTCAAAGGTTTATTTGCAAAAACAAACGTCAGCTGACGGGAACTTGCCGACAGAACAAGCTATCTCCGGGCAAGAGCCCCGTTCAATCTCTAACTTTCCCTTTTATACAATAAATGGCGGCAGTTCCCGTCTCCTCCTTCTTCATCATTTTTCATTGGATCACAGCATTAACACATCTTCATTAACCAATAAATCATCACATCATTTAGCATCATTTCTATAAGCATTCTCATTTGTTAAACAGCACTACGCAGTTATAATTTCCATTCCCACAGTCAGTTATCTGCTAGCTAACCATGATGTTCTGAATCTGCAACATTTTCTAAACCGCTCCTCTATGCCAGCAAGGAGGGGCGGATTCATTTGCCCATGCGGAGCGTTCTACCAATTGGAAACAATGTAAACAAAGCCACGTTGGATGCTCGCTAGGCCAATCAAGGCTTGTGTTATCAGGGAAGGCACATGATGTTCCCTGGCAAATCACTGCGGGTGCCTTCCGTACCAATCAGAGTGCATTATTCTCGGACTTGGCTGCCAACATGATTTCTGGCAAACTACTTCTCTATTCTAAGGCCTATTATGCTTGTACATCACTCTTCTCTGACTGTACGTCTGCTAAAGGCACCAACTCTGCTTTAATCTAACAGGCTTCGGCCTACTCATTCTCCTCAGGGAGACGCTAGCTTTGACCCACTGACTCTAACAGGCTTCGGCCTACTCATTCTCCTCAGGGAGACACTAGCTTTGTTCCACTGACTCTATCAGACTTCGGCCTACTCATTCTCCTCAGGGAGACGCTAGCTTTGTTCCACTGACTCGAACAGGCTTCAGCCTACTCATTCTCTTCAGGGCGACGCTAGCTTTGTTCCACTGACTCTAAGAGGCTTCGGCCTACTCATTCTCCTCAGGGAGACGCTAGCTTTGGCCCACTGACTCTAACAGGCTTCGGCCTACTCATTCTCCTCAGGGAGACACTAGCTTTGGCCCACTGACTCTAACAGGCTTCAGCCTACTCATGTTAAGGTCTATTTCTCCCAAACTACATCTGTGTTCACATTTGGGCATATGGAGTATTCGTGCCACGTTTGGTCCAGATCCATCCTTGTTTGAGTTCACAGTGATCTCTGGATGTAGGTGAACTACAACTCCCAAACTCAACTTCAATGCCCACCAAATCCTTCCAGAATTTTCTGTTGGTTGTGGTAGTTCTGTATGCCAAGTTTGGTTCCATTCCATCATTGGTGGGGTTCAGAATGCACTTTGATTGCAGGTGAACTATAAATCCCAGCAACTACAACGCCCAAATGTCAAGGTCTATTTCTCCCAAACTCCATCTGTGTTCACATTTGGGCATATGGAGTATTCGTGCCACGTTTGGTCCAGATCCATCCTTGTTTGAGTTCACAGTGATCTCTGGATGTAGGTGAACTACAACTCCGAAACTCAACTTCAATGCCCACCAAATCCTTCCAGAATTTTCTGTTGGTTGTGGGAGTTCTGTGTGCCAAGTTTGGATCCATTCCATCATTGGTGGGGTTCAGAATGCACTTTGATTGCAGGTGAACTATAAATCCCAGCAACTACAACGCCCAAATGTCAAGGTCTATTTCTCCCAAACTCCATCTGTGTTCACATTTGGGCATATGGAGTATTCGTACCACGTTTGGTCCAATTCCATCCCTGTTTGAGTTCACAGTGATCTCTGGATGTAAGTGAACTACAACTCCCAAACTCAATGCCAATCCCCACCAAATCCTTCCAGAATTTTCTGTTGGTTGTGGGAGTCCTATCTGGCAAGTTTGGTTCAATTCCATCATTGGTGAGGTTCCGAATGCTCTTTGATTGTAGGTGAACTGTAAATCCCAGAAACTACAAATCCCAAATGACAAAATCCATTTTTTGACTGATGGTCACTCCTTGGGGGTAGTAGGTGTCTTGTGGCAAAATTTGGTGTCAATTCGCCCAATGGTTGTTGAGTTATTTTTGGCCCGCGAGCGAAATGGGATGGTGTGCGCATGCGTGCCTGTGCTTCTCGGTGTTCCTAAGCATGAGGGCAGGCTCGCGCACAAGCTCGTGCCCCCGCCTACGCGTCCAAAGAGGGGCTTTTGCCGCTTGCTCTCACTTCCTGGTTCCTGCTGCTGCCACTGTTCCCCTGAGAGAGAGGCAAAAGCCACGCCTCTTCAGAGCGCGGCGCAGCCAATCCCAAACCAGCAGCACCTCTTTGGAATCCCGAGGCGGGAGGTGCGCGAGCCGCTGCTCTCTTTCTCTCCTCTTCCTTCTCTGAACTTCCAGGCAGGTAAAAAAGGCTGGATTTGGGGCGCATCTACACACTGTACAATTGATTCCACACCACTCTAATTGCCGTCCAGCGCTATGGGTTGGAATTTGTGAAGGCACCAGCACTCTGTAGCAGAGGTGGCAAAAGATCTTTTAAAGGGCCCTTCCACACAGCCATGTAATCCAGAAGATCAAAGCAGTTGATCCACATTATCTGAACTGGATTATCTAAGTCCACACTGCCATATAATCGAGTTCAAAGAAGATAATATGGATTTTATACAGCTGTGTGGAAAAGGCCTAAGCCTGCACCTCAATCAATTATTAGTAGTATTATATTATAATATTATTATTAATTTTATATGTATATATAATATATTATGTTATTAGCATAGCACAATATTCATATTATATATTATATTGTACTATACCACTATACGGCAATATTATTAGAACTATTACATGTAATATATATACAATTAATGGATGTAGGTGAACTACAACTCCCAAGCTCAACGTCAATGTCCACCAAATCCAGAATTTTCTGTTGGTTGTGGGAGTCCTATCTGCCAAATTTGGTTCGATTCCATCATTGGTGGGGTTCAGAATGCGCTTTGTAGGTGAACTGTAAATCCCAGCAACTACAACTCCCAAATGACAAAATCCATTTTTGAGTGATGGTCACTCCTTGGGGGGTAGTAGGTGTCTTGGGGCCAAATTTGGTGTCAACTCGCCTAGTGGTTTTTGAGTTATGTTAATCCCACAAAGAAACATTACATTTTTATTTATATAGAAGATAGCCCAGCAGGCCACAGTCCTGGGCCTGGATAATCTGTCCCTCCCCTGCTGGGTGCATGGCAGCCTCTTCCCCAGCCTGGCTGGGAGGAGATTTCTAGCTGCTCCACCCAAGGCTCAGCCAATCCTGGGCCAGGGAGGGAGGGCTCAAACTGGAACTATGAAACAGAGACATTTTAGCTTCTTGCAGGAACACGTGTGTGCAGACTTGTCTCCTGTAGCCCTGGATAAATACATCTGCCTCTGTTTTGTGTCTTCAGCTGTCTTTGGTGAGTTAATTCTAATCTGGAAACTTCAATACATTGCTAGCATCATTTTTTCTATTTTTATTTTTTTAAACTTTATTTCCCTTTCTACTTTTCTACTTTCTCTCAACTCAATAGTTCTCCCACTTTACTTGTATCACCTACCCATTTCCCCATTTCCGTATTATTTTAATTAAAATAAATAGATTTTTTTGGGGGGGGGGGGGAATAATTGCTAGCATTCCTTGCAAGACAGGATCCTCAAATTTTTGCAGTCTGGATTTGATATCACTTTCAACTCATATATGACTTAAGAAAAGCCTAAGACAGAGCAAGATTTATTCAGAGCAGGTTTGCCTTTGCCTTCATCTGTGGCTGAGAGTGTGTGCCTTACACAAAGTCACCCTATGGATTCATTCCCAAATGGAACTCCAAAGGGGTTGCTGTATGTCCCTTGGGCAGGTCGGGTTTTGCAGACTGTATTTCAAACTAAAGAAGTAACAAAGCTGCCTTTTAAGTATATATTCTTTCCCTAAGAAAACTATGAAATTCATGGAGCCACCAGAAGTTAACAGGCAACTTAAAGCCAACACACAACCTGTTGTAGTATACACTCCCTCTGCTGTAAAGGTGAGATCCCACCCAGGAGATGGCCCTCTATCCCTCTCTGTCTCGCTCACACAGGCACATCTCAGCACAGCACACGCACCCATCTGTGGGATCCATTGCAGCCTTGAAGACAAATGAATGTATCTTCTATTTTTCAAATAGGATTGATTTTCTGAATGGAGAAGAAGTTGCTATCCTAAAGCAGGGGTCTTCGGACTAAGGCCAGAGGGCTGTATATGGCCTTCCAAGGTCATTTACCTGGATCTCACTCAGGGTCAACCTAAGTCTGAAACTACTTGAAAGTACACAATAACAACAACAAAAATCTTCTCTCATCAGCCAAACAGGCCCATACTTCCCATTGAAATACAAATGAGTTTATATTTGTTAAAATTGTTCATTTTAATTATTGTATTGTTTTAAAGTATTTTCTGCACTACAAATAACATGTACAGTGTGCATAGGAATTCATTCATGTTTTGTTTTGTTTTTTTCAAATTATATTCCGGCCCTCCAACAGTTTGAGGGACTGTGACCTGGCCCTCTGTTTATAAAGGACCCCGGTCCTAAAGGCAGCAGGTTATCATCTAATCTTGGAAGCAAAGCAGTGCCATTCCTGTTAAGGGTTTGAATGATAGCCTAAAGGTGGATCCCGGGTGTGGCAGGTGATGTATCAGAAGAAGGAAGTAGCAAATCCACCTCTGAGGATATCTTGCCTAAGAAAACTGTATGATATCCATGTTGATAGGTGCATGCACATACACAGGAGTCTTTTTCCTTCCTCGCATCATGTTTGCAACCAGAGGTCACAATGAACAGAGGTCAATGCACAGGAAAACACAGAAGACCCTCAGCCCTTGCCAGCAACTGTCTTTGAGGAACCACCATCCCCAGCTCTTCTCTAGATCCTCCAGCCAGCCTTCCTCCTCTCCCCTTGGTCTCCTGCCCCCTTCCATGCCTGCTTATTATTTATTTATTTATTTACAGTATTTATATTCCGCCCTTCTCACCCCGCAGGAAACTCAGGGAGGATTACAATGTACACATACACAGCAAACATTCAATGCCATAGACACACAACACATATAGACAGACAGTCAGAGGCTATTTAACTTTTTTCTGTTAAGTTAGCCTCCCCACACATAGGTGGGAGACTCAAGGAGAAGCAGGGACATGAGGGCATAAGCCTTGTGCCGGGACTGTGGCGCAGCTGGGTGGGTGTCAGCCGCATTAAGATCACTACTGACCGAAAGGTCATGAGTTCGAAGCCAGCCCGACCTTTGCAACCCGAAAGACAGTTGCAAATTTAGGTACCACCTATGTGTGGGGAGGCTAACTTAACAAATTTACAAGGCCATAAAAAATTTCCAGCAAGAAGCATGCGGGGAATGCGGAAAGTACTTCATCAGTGTTGCAGATGGACAATGAAACGACAACTCTCCTGGTGGCCAGAAAAAAGTTAAATAGCCTCTGACTGTCTATATATGTTGTGTATGGCATTGAATGTTTGCCATGTATGTGTACATTGTCATCAGCCCTAAGTCCCCTACGGGGTGAGAAGGGCGGAATATAAATACTGTAAATAAATAAATAAGGCAGAGGCAGAGTCGTCAGCTGCCTTCCAGGAAGAAAAAGTCTGAGAAATGAAACTTAACCCATCAACTCTGTCTTGACTTCGCAGTGTAACAGCATCTGCAGCCATGGCCTCTGGAGACTCTATGAAGAAACTTTGCGAGGAACTGGCCTGTCCCATCTGCTTGGAGTATTTCAAGGAGCCTGTAATGATCATCTCCTGTGGGCACCATTTCTGCCAATCCTGCCTGGATCAATGCTGGGAGGAGAAAGAGGCCGCCTGCCCACAATGCAGGGAGAAAGTGCAGGAAGGAGACGTTAAGCGGAATTGGCAGCTAGGCAACCTGGTGGCAGTAATGAAGGATCTGGAGAGCCAGAAGGTAGAAGAGAAGAGGAGAGTGTGCCCGAGGCACCAGGAACCCCTGAAGCTCTTCTGCAAGTACCATGAAGCCCCCATCTGTCTGGTGTGCGACAGGTCAAAGGAGCATGAAAACCACAAAGTGATTCCTCAGGATGAGGCATCAAAGGAGTACAAGGTAGGAGGGGCTAAAACTGGAACGCCTAACAAGGTGTTGTGGTGCAGCTCCACCACACAATACAGGTCTGTGGCTGAAGTTTTCAGGGACCCGGGGGCCATCTAAACTGTAGGATTAATGCAGTTTGACACCACTACATGCTCTGACCCCTATGCTCCAGACCACTGAGGTGGAAGTTTTACAAAGTCTTCAGCCTTCTCTGCCAGAGTATTGCTGCCTTGCCAAACTACAATTCTCAGAATCCCATTGCCTTGTGCCCTGGCAGTTAATTCTACATATAGAATTAACTGTTAATTCTATATGTAGATGCATCCTAAAATACGGAGCAATGGAATCAAGCTACAGGAAAAGAGATTCTGCCTGAACATTAGGGAGAATTCCCTGAATACATACATGGTGGAATTTGGTTGTGGTTGTTTTGTTTTAGCTCCTCCTTTTGCAATTTCTAAACCGAGGCTGAATATAATAATAATAACAACAACAATGCATGGATTGGACAGATTTCGAAGAATATAGAGGAAAATTGACAGACTGAATTAGATAAATAAATAATTAAGAATTTATTAAGAGAGACTATAACTAACTGCCACAAGAGAGGGATAGAGATAAAATTAAAGGAGAAAAATAACACAATTTGAGAACCATCGAAACAGAAATGGAAGTAAAAATAATAATTTTTGTTTTCATGTTTTTTGTTTTTTTATTTTTTTATTTCTGCTTTAGTCCTCCCTCTTTCCCCTTATCTCCCTCCTACTGCCCTTTCCCTTTTTTCCGTCCCACTCCCACACTACTTCACCATCCCAAATTCCTATATTTTTCTTCCAGCCTGTTGTACTTAAAAACTTCAATAAATACATTTAAAAAACCAACAACTTTATTTTTATACCCCATCTCCATCTCCCCAAAGGGAATCTGGGCTTACATGGGGCCAAGCCCAATCATCAAAGTTATAACATAGAATATTTAAAATACAAAATAACATCAATATAAAATAACCTAAAACAACATTATAACAATATATAAAACAAGCATCACAAACAACAACCAATAGTATAATTCAAGTCTCGTTGTGGGCAGCCTGCTATACAGCAATTTAGGATGTGGGACTAGTGAGTAAAGTGCACAGGTCTTATAGTAGCAATAAGGATAAGAGCGATTTAGAAAGGATCATTTTAACTTTAAATACTAAAGTAGTAAAGTGCGAGGATCGCGATCTACTGGTAGATCGCGTAGGGCGTCCTGGTAGATCGCAGGCAGGGCGGGAGGAAGGCTCAGTCCCTGGGCCCTGGTTTATCTGAGGTCCTTTCCACACAGTTGAATAAAATCCCATGTTATCTGCTTTGAATCAGATTATATGACAGTGTGGACTCAGAAAACCCAGTTCAAAGCAGATATTGTGATATATGTTTCACATTTTTGTAGTGGGTAGGTAGATCAATTTGACTTGGTTGATTTATAAGTAGCTCACATGCTGAAAAAGTGTGAGCGCCCCTGTAATGAAGTCAATTTATGTATTGTTGTTGAATATGTGGTTCTATGATTGCATTTGTGTTGGAATATAGGGTTGAATGTTGGACGGACCCTGGGGGAGTTAACTATGATAATGGAGGCATTTTCCTCCTAGGGGAATGTGTTGCCATAGTGACAGTGGGCGGAGCCAGCCAGGAGGCTAGCTTAGAATGCTGAAGAGGTTTGAATTTAGTCAGTTAGAGAATAGCAGTTGGGATTTGGCGGTTGGTGGGGAGCCAGCTGTCTGTTAGAGCTGCAAGGATTCAGTTCTGTGTGTGGGTTTAGGGAAACCCAAGTTGAGGACAAGTTTGGTCCTGGATAGCAGTGTAAATAACCTAAAGGGTTATTTGGTTATGCACCTATAGAAGCAGAGGAGTAATAGCCTGCTTGTATCTGTGTCAGGGGAAGTTAAACCCCAGTGTTAAATTGTTTGGAACTTCAAGTGTGTACCTCTTCGGATGTGTAACCAACTAAGCATTGAACCCGGTTGTGAAATAAATTGTTTACACTTTCAACACAACACCTCTGCAAGTCGTTTGTTATTAAAAGCCCTCACATCGGTAGCCAGAGTTAATATGGTGGCAGCGTAATTGTAAACAGATCCACACGAAGGTCGACGCGAGCCCTCACATCGGTGGTCAAGTCTTGATAAAAGGTGGCAGCGAGTTAGAAAGAAGAAAAGATTATCATAAAGGGTGGGGTTTGTGGGATCGCCTGCCCTACCACAGCTTTGCACAGTTCCTCCAGGTGTGAGTCTGAATCTACAAGGGGTTTTGACGCTAGCCTTCGGCGGCGTTTCGAAATCCTTCTTTACAACCCTAACTTAAAGGATCAAGCCTCCTTCCAGGCCCAATGTGGATACAAAATGAACAAGGGAGGTTTCTCTAGTCAAACTCAAACTGTAAGAGGAGCTTTCAAAGTTATATGTTATATAATAATGAAACTTATATTTGTTCAATACAATGTTTATGATTCTGAATATCTGTTAGTTAGTTCAGCACATTGGAATATCAGAATTATTTGTTCAACACAATATACATTCGTTCAGCACAATGGTATATCAAAGTAAATCAGTGGTTGAAATCACTCTGTAATTCCAAGTAATGATGGGATTACTCCCAAAGCGTGTTCACGCTGGATGGTTCCATTAAGAGCAAACCAATGTCAAAATCCAAAAGATAAATTCAGTTCGTTTTTGTAAATCCACAGTCTATGCAAACAGTCCATAAGTTATAATCCAATTGGTACTCCACGCGGTCTAACGATTGAATGGATAATCGCGCTGAATTGTTTCACTCTTTCGAGCTGCAGAGACCGGGAACTATCCCGATGGGATCGGCGTTAATATAATCCAAAGATGCGTAGTATTCTTTTCAATAAATACATAGCAATAATTGTGAGGCTCTATGCCTTCTGGTCAAATCACGGACCTCAATTCATATCGCAGGTTTTATAGTCTTCAACACACATAGACATCTTCTCTCCATTGCTTGCCATTCCTCTACTTTCTACTTTTCCACAATACGTAAGGCCAGATGGCCCTTATCAGCTTTGGTTACTCTCTCCCTCTTTCCTCCTCATATTCCACCATGTCAGGTTGACCAATGCGGCTGTATCTCATGGCCAGCCTATGGCATCCTGACAAAAGGTGTGTTAGTTTTACCAAGCTTGAATTCTAGTAGGTTTGCTGGAAATTTGCATGCAACCCTTTTGTCTTCTCTGCAGCTGAGCCTAGATAAATGAAGAAATTGCACCATTATCTCCTACAAAAATGGAATCATCTGCCCCAGGTCCTGATCTCCGGAAACTCTGTTTCATACATTGATTTTCACTCATTTCCACTGAGACTTCTCTATTGGGGCATTTGGGATTGCTAGGCATTTTAATGCTATTTATTATAAAAACTGTAAGCCTTGAACAAAAGAAGTAACCAAGGCCTTTGTCTTCCTCTTCAGGATCGGATTTGGAATTTTCTGGAGACCCTGAAGAAGGAGAGAGAGAAAATTCTGGCCTGCAAAGCAGACGCAGCAAAAGAGAGCCAAGATTTGCTTGTAAGTGGCATCGCTACTGGAAAATGAGAAAGTATGACCTCTTTGAGTGTGAATCTGGATAAACAGGGAAGAAAGTGTTTTGTAAAAAATACCCTCGATGTATAAAGTCCTATGATTGTTAGTAACAAGCTGTGACTATGTAGCCTGTTTATTTTAATTGTGTAAGTCAGTGTTTCTCAACCTTTTTTGAGCCGAGGCACACTTTTGACATTCAAAAAATCCTGGGGCACACCACCAACCAAAATGAAACAAAATGACACTCTAACACAGTAATACATATAGTTAATATGTTTTTAAAAGTATACACTTGGTGTGAAACCTGGGCCTGTTTCAATGAACACAACATAGATATCCTGGCAGAAATCAAAGAGCTTTTGCTAAAGGCTTTCATGGCCAGAATCACCGGGTTGCTGTGAGGTTTTCAGGCTGTATGGCCATGTTCCAGAAGCATTCTCTCCTGACGTTTCAGGCATCCTCAGAGGTGGTAAGCTGTTAGAAACTAGGCAAGTGAGGTGTATATATCTGTGGAATAATGTCCAGGGTGGAAGAAAGAACTCTTGCCTGCTTTAGGCAAGTGCGAATGTTGCAAATGGCCATGCTGATTAGCATTTAATAGCCTTGCAACTTCAAAGTCGCTGCCTGGGGAAAGTGCTCCTCCTGGCCCCCTCGGCCGTCCCCAATTTGGGAAGGGCGCGAGGGACAGGCGGAGACGCGCCCCCTGAGGCAGCAAGGACCTTGCTGCCTTGGGGAAGTGCACCTCCTGGCCCCCTCGCCCGTCCCCAATTTGGGAAGGCGCGGGGGACAGGCGGAGACGCTTCCCTGAGGCAGCAAGGACCTTGCTGCCTTGGGGAGTGCACCTCCTGCCCCCTTGCCCGTCCCCAATTTGGGAAGGGCGCGGAGGACAGGCGGAGACGCCTCCCTGAGGCAGCAAGGACCTTGCTGCCTTGGGGAAGTGCACCTCCTGGCCCCCTCGCCCGTCCCCAATTTGGGAAGGGCGCGGGGGACAGGCGGAGACGCCTCTCTGAGGCAGCAAGGACCTTGCTGCCTTGGGGAAGTGCACCCTGGCCCCCTCGCCCGTCCCCAATTTGGGAAGGACGCTGGGACAGGCGGAGATGCTTCCTGAGGCAGCAAGGACCTTGCTGCCTTGGGGAAGTGCACCCCTGGCCCCCTCGCCCGTCCCCAATTTGGGAAGGGCGCGGGGGACAGGCGGAGACGCCTCTCTGAGGCAGCAAGGACCTTGCTGCCTTGGGGAAGTGCACCCCTGGCCCCCTCGCCCGTCCCCAATTTGGGAAGGGCGCGGGGGACAGGCGGAGACGCCTCCCTGAGGCAGCAAGGACCTTGCTCTTCGGCGTTGAGTATTTATGTCACAGCGGATAGGCAACAGAAATATAGAAGTTTAATTCCCCATCGGCCCAAAAATTCCAGTCTCTGTTCGTGTGAATAATGAAACTCTCATTCAATTCACAAGGTAAATATATAACTTTGTATTGAATTGTATTTAACAATAACTGGCAAAACATCGAAAAACAACAGCCATCACAGCCACCCCTCTAAACATCCTTTCCTCACAGATATCAAATCCCAACTGTCACTTTGTAACTGACATTCCTCAAGGTTCCATTTAGCAGTCTTGAGACAGCGCCATCTGGTGTCAAACATGTCACACTGCAGGTCATCTCAAACTGCGAAAATATATCTTGTGCTGACTCATGAATTGCTATTCAAAATGCAATAATCTGACACTTGCTGCCTTGGGGAAGTGCACCCCTGGCCCCCTCGCCCATCCCCAATTTGGGAAGGGCGCGGGGGACAGGCGGAGACGCCTCCCTGAGGCAGCAAGGACCTTGCTGCCTGGGGGAAGCGCTCCTCCTGGCCCCCTCGCCAGCCCAATTTGGGAAGGGCGCAGGGGACAGGTGGAGAAGCCTCCCGCAGGCCTCAATGGCTCGCGGGGGAAGCTTTTCGCCCGGCTCTCGCGTCCTTCCGACTTCGGAAGGGCACGGGGGCCAGGCGGAAAAGCCTCCCCCAGCCCGCGCCTCCCGCTCCTCCAACCCTCTCCTCTCACACACACACACAAGACCTCAGAGCCCGCCTCACCCGGTAGGCCCGGATCCGCCTCCGCCCCCTTGGCCTCCTCCTCCTCCAAGCAGCAGCAGCAGGAGGGGGAAGAAAGGCGGGGGGAGGGGAGGGGAGGGGACGTTTTCGCGGCACACCACGTGCTCTCGCACGGCACACTGGTGTGCCGCGTCACATCGGTTGACAATGACTGGTGTAAGTCACCCAGAGCACCTTTGGTGAAGGGCGACTCATAAGAAATAAAGTTGATTGATTGATAATAGCCTATGAATAATATTGATCCAGGCCCATTCCAGTGGCAGTCCTTTGCAAGTCTTCAAAATACTCTTTCTTTACTGGATGTCGACATTTTATGTATGAAGGGACACAAGTCTCTTTCCAAGGGAATGTGGAGAATTCAGCCCAAAGACAGTTTATTTCTGCCTCTCACTCCTGTTTCTCTTTTCCTTTATTCTAGAAGAAAACCCAGAGAGAGAAGAAGAAGACCGTGGCTGCGTTCAGGCTCATGTACCAGTTTCTAGAAGAACAGGAGAGGAATCTGCTGGCAAAAATGGAAGAGCTGGAGAAGGAGATTTCAGCCAAAAGGGAGGAACATCTCGCTAGACTCTCCAAAGAACTCTCCTCTCTCTCAAAACTCATCCGAGAGATGGAGGAGAAGCATCAGCAGCCGGCAAGTGATCTACTCCAGGTAAGGCCCATATTATCCCCATGGGAGGCTGAGGCAGTGACACCTCAGTTTTCTCATGATTCAGTGTACACAAACTCTGTTTCATAGGAAATTACATTCAGGCTATTAATATATGGTGAATACATGAATTTAGTGTTTCAGGTTGGGTCCCATCTCTAAGACATGTCATTAGCAGGCCTGTAGCCAGGATTTTGATTCCGGGGCTGAGTCTGAGTGAAAGAGGGTCTACCCTACCAAATCTTTTGTATCATTATCCCAATACCCCCATGCGTATGAGATATATTCAGCATGGTGATCAGATCATGTTATGAAGAAACATAACAGTTTAAATAATGTACCAGTAAGGCCTTCTCACGGACCACCCTGAGAATTTTTTTTGGGGGGGGTCATTACATGTCTGGTCATTACATATCTATAAGCAAACAAAATCTGAAAACATCCCAAACACTGCAGGTGCTAGACCTTTCAGTGGAGGAACACTCAGCCTGTTATGTGAAATGATGGCACCTCACAACAGAAAGTTGTTGGGATTGTGCTCAAAACCGTAACACTTCCTTAGAATCATAGAATCCTAGAGTTGGAAAGGACCCAAAGGGCCATCCAGCCCAGCCCCATTTCATCCAGCTCCATTCCGCCATGCTGAAAAACAGACTGCAGCACTACATCAAAGGTGCCCATCCAACGTCTTTTTTAAAAGACCTCCAAAGAAGAAGGCCACAAGATGAACATGAAGTCATAGTGTGATGCAGCAGCTTAAAAAGGCAATCTGGATCCAGGCTGCTTCAACTGGAGTACAGTGTCTAGATCAGGGGAGGGCATCGTACGGCCCCCGGGCCAGACCCGGCAGCCACTTCTATCCGGCCCGGGGACATGGCGGATGGACACAGGGATAGAGCGCTGTTGAAGTTTGTCAACAAAGCACCCTCCCCGAGATTTAGGGGAAGGGAAAAGGGGGGGAGGGAGGTCATAATCTCGCAGGAGCAGAGTGCCTCAGTGAGATCCCAAAACCTCGCGGAGCTCAAGACCTTCGCCAAGCCTCACGAGGGCAGGCCCGCAGCCTTCACGAGGTCAGGCGGCGGAGCAGGAAGAGTGGGCGTCTGCTGCTCGGCCAGGCAGACGGCCGCTTGCCCAGGCAGGCGGACCCTGCGGCGCTTGAGTAGGTAACGGAGCGGGGGTGCGACAGCTTCGGGCGGGGAGGCCGAACCGGAGGCCCCGGAGGGCGGTCTCCCTTTCGGGCGGCCTTCCCCAAGGGAGGGATTCCGGGGCGTCCCTGGCAACCCGGGCGTGGGGCTCCCCTTCCGGCCCTCAGAGCCTCAGGCCGCTTCCTTTTCCCCCTCAGCAGCTTGAGAGCGTTAGAACGCTGAGGATGGCCAATCAGAGACAATATGCAAATAGCAGGTTGAGCTAGCTCATGCATGGGCCAACTTGGGCCTTCCCTCCAGGTGTTTTGGACTTCAACTCCCATAATTCCTGGCATTCTCAGGCCCTTTCCTTTTCCCCCTCAGCCGCTTAAGCTTGGGAAGAGGGCGGAGAGAGGAAGGAAGGAAGGAAGGAAGGAGGGAGGCGGCCAGGAAGGGTCATGGAGGCCTCGGGCGACGAGGGTGGCCGAGGGGCCGCTGACCTCCACATTGAAAGAGTCCCCGCCTTCCTCCGAGTTCCCTTCGGAGCTCCCCTGGCGGGTGAGTGGCAGGCAAGCAGAGAGGGCGAGCAAAGAAGGCAGGCAGGCAGGCAGGCAGTCTCTCTGAGGCAGGTCACACACATGCTTTGCCATCCTCTGGGCTGGGGTCATTGGGCCATTCCATCTTGGGATCCTTCCTCTCTTCAGGATGTCAGCCTTCATCTTGGTTCGCACCTTGTCTTCTTGAATTTTATTTTATTTTAGTGGTTTTATTATTATTTATAATGTTATAATAATAATATAATAAATAATATAATATAGTAATGTTATATTATAATTTCAGCATATTATGTCTATATATACACTATAATATAATAATTATGATATTAATACTAATAATATATGAATATTTTTTATATATTAATATGTTAATATTAATGATGTGTAATATATACTAAATAAATAGGTGCGGCCCTCCACAATATTTTTTGGCTCTCGTGCGGCCCCTTGGAAAAAATAATTGCCCACCCCTGGTCTAGATAGAGGGCAGCCATAGTCCCATTCTATTCTGCATTGGTCAGACCTCTCATGCACAATTGAAGAAAGATGTTGAAAAGCGAGAACCAAACTGTCTGCTTTCCTCTCTTATATGTATGTAATGATATATTTGTCCTTTTAAAATATTGGAATTGCCCAATTACACTAAAAATGTAAATTTAATAATGAATAGTAGTAGTGATAAAAGATGGATTACTAGGGTGTGTAGATGTATGTTCATAGGACCATGAACTGCACAATGGAGAGCAACAGCAATGTCGCAGGTGTGCAATCTGGTATGTATCTGTTATCACTGGTAACATGGCTGTAGCAGAAAGGAGGATTCATGCAACAAAGTCCTTAGATTCAACTCTGGTCATCCAGCACCCAGGGCATTGGCTGAAGCTGGATCTAACTTCAGCCTGGGATCCCTCACCACACCAACATTGCCTAAATTATCCTTTTGTGAAGTGCGTGGCTTTGAAATATTCCAGTTTCCCAATACCCTGGGACCTGAAGGCTTGCATTTAACAGTATATTGGTAGCTCTATACGGCACATATATACGCTATCGTACTGATGGTAGCTTTTTCAACTTAAGCCACCTGAGGGCTTGCACTAAGACTCTAAATTGTCTAGTCCGTGAGCTGCTTTTTGCCGGCGATGCTGCCCTTGTCACCCATTCAGAAGCAGCCCTGCAGCGCCTAACATCCTGCTTTGCAACAGCTGCAGAGCTGTTTGGGCTGGAAGTCAGCCTGAAGAAAAGGGAAGTTCTCTACCAGCCCGCACCACAGGAAGAACACCATCATCCCCGCGTCAGCATAGGCACATCTGTGCTTAAGTCCGTTCAGCAGTTCACCTACCTGGGAAGCATAATCTCTTCAGACACCAAGATTGATAAAGAGATAGATCACAGATTAGCAAATGTATATAGTACATTCGGAAGGCTTCACAAAAGAGTCTGGAGCAACAAGCACCTGAGGCAAAGCACCAAAATCAGTGTGTACAGAGCTATCGTATTGTCACCTATCGCCAACACCTCCGACTCCTCGAACGCTTTCATCAGCACTGTCTTTGCACAATCCTAAATATACACTGGACTGACTATGTGACGAATGTTGTTGTCCTTGAGCAAGCAGGGATCACCAGCATTGAAGCCATGCTATTGAGAACACATCTGCGCTGGGCAGGGCACATCTCTAGGATGGAGGACCAATGCTTCCCTAAGATACTATTATTCTACGGTGAACTCGCAACCTGTCGGTGCAAGAGGCGCCCCCAAAAAGAGATATAAGGACTTCCTGAAACAACTTCTCAGGCTCGGCCAGATTGATCACCAACAATGGTCCACCCTGGCCTCACATCGGGCGGCACGGCGACGCACTATCCACAATGCTGCGGCCTCTTTTGAGAAGACATGCCAAACGAGTCTTGAAGAGAAACGACAACGCAGAAAGAACTGCAACTTGGAAACAGCAACAACATCACCCAAGGAGACTTTCTGCTTTGCTTTCTGCAGCTGGACTTGCCTATCTTGGATTGGCCTTCTTAGTCATCAACACGCTTGTAGAAAGCATGGGATAAGTCCTTCCTGAATCTTGATTCGTGAAGAAAAGCCAGGGAAGGGGGTAGCTCTACCAAAAAGCTTTGGCAAAACAATGACATTGAAGTAGATGACCCATTATGTAAATCTACCCCTATATTTGGAGGGAAGGCTGTTTCACCCAACTAACTTTAATTCAGCCATTTCAGTTAGCTGGGAAATTACATTTTCAGAAATATGCACATAATGCCTGTCCTGAGTTCTTTCTTCTCTTCTTTTACAGGACATCGGAAGTTTCTTACATGGGTAAGTTAATCTCCCATTAAAAGACCCGGATTTGCATATGAAGCACATCCCTCTCCTCTTGCAGAAATTGCTGTCTGGGGTTTAGTGGTGGAGTTGGACCCGATGCCCCCGAAGCCCCTTCCAACTCTGTATGTGTGTATATATTTGTGTATATGTGTATCTTCTACACTATGGAACTGCAATTCTCAGTGCTATGGAATCAGAGAAGTTGTAGTTGGGTAAGGCACCAGCAGTTTATCGCAGAGAAAGCAAAGGACCTTGTAAAATGGCAAGTCCAGGCATGAAGCCATAACATTCAAAGTAGTGTTACAGCATTAATTGTATAGAAGATGCACAATGTGATACAATTCTCTTTCCTGCAGTTGTAAGGAAAAGGAGAAATGTGAGATCCCTGTGGCTTTTCCTCCTGCCCTAAAATGGAAGATCTGGGATTTATATGATCTAAATCACCTGCTGGAGGTTGTTATGAAGCAATGCAAAGGTAAGGGTGATTGCCTGCAAGGATTTTCAGGGAGATGTAACATTAGTCAGAAAAGAGAAATTGAATGCTTCAAGGAAAGTTAAGGTGAGAAAACACACAATTTTATTTTAAACTGGAAACAAAACTATATTGTGTCTATTCTCTTCTATTGTTTTAAAGTGTGTATTTCACGTGTGGATTGAAATTTCAGTTGTGAAGCAAAACAAAATATAAATATAGAATTCCCTGGCCAGCCCAAACCTCTTCATGAACTTCAGGGTTCGCCCACACTGTGGAATGAATGCCGTTTGACATTGATGGCTGAATGCTATGGAATACTGGGAGTTGTAGTTTGGCGAGTCACCAGCATTATTAGGCAGAGAATGCCATTAGGAAGTGAATGCCAAAATAATGCCCTTGTAAAGCTACAACTCCATGGATTCCATAACATTGAGCCATTGCATTTAAATTGGTGTCAAACTGCATTCGTTCTACAGTGTCAATATGCCTTCCAATTATACTGTATACATCTGTATACCTTAATAAAACGGAATGTTTGTATGTATGTGGGTGGAAGGGCGGAAATGTGGCAGCGTTCTGATTGGCAGCCACTTTCACAGGCCACAACGACCAGCGCGGGTGATGGACCTGCACCAAACTTGGTACACATAACCCTCTTACCCCCTTTACGTCCTGGTGCGGTTCAGGGGACATGACCCACAGATTATGGGATTTGTAGTACTTTCTAACACTTTGGTTCCCACAGACCACTGAGGCCACCAAAAAGGACCAATACAGACCACACTTGGCACACACAACCCCCATGACCCACTCTACGTCCTGGTTCAGTTCGGAGGAGGGTGGACCATGGATGATGGGACTTGAAGTACCTCTACTCACTTCCCAAGTCCACTGCAACCCTCATCCAATTACTGATCGAGACCAAACTTGGCACACACAGCCCCCATGACCCACTCTACATCCTGCTGCAGGTTCGAGAAGGGCGGACCAGGGATGATGGGACTTGAAGTACCTACACTCACTTCCCAAGACCGCTGCGACCCTCATCCAATGACTGATCACGACCAAACTTGGCACATAGAGCCCCCATGACCCACTCTACATCCTGCTGCAGTTTGCAGGAGGGTGGACCATGGATGATGGGACTTGAAGTACATTCACTCATTTCCTGAGACCGCTGCAACCCTCATCCAATGACTGATCAAGACCACACTTGGCACACATAACCTCCCTGACCCCCTTTATGTCTTGGTGCGGTTTGAGGGACATGACCCACGGATTATGGGATTTGTAGTACTTTCAAACACATTGGTTACAACAGACCACTGAGGCCAACAAAACGGACCAATACAGACCACACTTGGCACACACAACCCCCATGACCCACTCTATCTCCTGGTGCAGTTTGGAGGAGGGTGGACCATGGATGATGGGACTTGAAGTACCTCTACTCACTTCCCAAGTCCACTGCAACCCTTATCCAATTACTGATCGAGACCAAACTTGGCACACATAACCCCCATGACTACCTTCACGTTCTGGTGAGGTTCAGGGGAGGACTGGCAATGGATGATGGGATTTGTAGTACTTTCACACCCTCTGTTCCCACACACCACTGCAGCCCCCAACAAACACTGATAAAGACCACACTTGGCACACAGAGCCCCAGTGACCCACTCTACATTCTACTGAAGTTTGGAGGGGGCAGAACATGGATGATGGGACTTGCAGTACCTTCCGTCTCTTTCCAAGACTGCTACAAACCTAATCCAATGACTGATCAAGACCAAACCTGACAAACAGAGCCGTCATGACCCACTCTACATCCTGGTGCAGTTTTGTGTGAGACGGACCACAGATGTTGGGACTTGAAGTACCTTCACTCACTTCCTCAAAACAATGCAACCCTCATCCATTCACCAATACAGATCAAACATGCCACACACAGCCCCCATGACCCACTCTACATCCTGCTGCAGGTTGGAGGAGGGTGGACCACAGATGATGGGACTTGCACTACCTTCAGTAATTTCATGATACCACTGCAACTCCCAATACTGATGGATCAAGACCAAACTTGGCACACAGAGCCCCCATGACCCACTCTACATCCTGCTACACTTCTCAAATGACCCGGGCACCGCCGGGTCCCCAAGCTAGTAAATAAATAAATACGCACACAATCACTCCAGATATACCATGAGATTTCTGGCTGGTGTGCTAATAAAATCAGTACTAACATACTAATTTTTATTTTGAATTGTTTTAAAGTGACTAAAATACTTCAAATAGGTCAACAAGGGGAAAACAGGTTAAGACAGTTAAAACATCTGAAAACATATGTATATATTACTAGCCGTCCCCTGCCATGCCTTGTTGTGGCCCAGTCTGTGTATTGTGGGTTTATATATGTGTGTATATATTTGTGTATATGCGTTTTTCCGCATGCGTTGTAATGTATATTTTTTTGCTTTTTAAGTCTCTTCCACTGTGTTTTTTTGGTGTTTTTATGAGTGATGGTCACTCATTGGCCTGATAGGTGTTCTGTGTCCAAATTTGGTGTCAATGCGTCCAGTGGTTTTTGAGTTATGTTAATCCCACAAATGAACATTACATTTTTATTTATAGAGATTTTCGGGGTTAGGTCTTGGTAATTACTAATTGCTCTAAAAAGTAACCTTTCTATCAAATTCCTTGAAAGTTCCCCAGATAATTCACCATCCAGTATCAAACTGGTTCCAGGATTTCCTATGTAATCTTAATTTCCTATGTAATCCTAAATGGGTTGGCAGAAGACATGTGTCAGAGGTTCATATCTTCATTTGGGTTATAATATTTCAAAGGTTCTTTATGTTTAGAAAATATGTACTGCAATAGGCATTTTTCATACATTTTGTTTGAGTCATTGAAGTTAATTGCATCTTGTAAATTCTACAATAAACCTGATATTAATTAGTAAAAGTTAACAAGGGATGTAATCCTAATTTTCCACAATAGAGTTTGAAACTGACTTAAGTGGTCAGAATGGATGTCCGCTGTAGGATCACTCTTTGGAGGTGGCTGACCGTCAAATCATACCAGAGAGGCTGGTGATTCCTAGAGAGAGTATTTTAATCAGTCCACAGATATTGAAATCTACTGGTCTTAATCTCAGTCTGAGAGTTGAATGGCATTTTTCTAGAGCAGTCTTAATTATTCATACACTGAGATACATTTAGACAATGAAGGGCAGAGGAGGCTTCCCCGCAACCTGTCCTTTGTCTCTTTCCTGTGTGAACTAGGCAAGAGTGGCCCCTTCCACTCATTCACCTTTGTCCATGCATGAAACGTTTCTGCTGACATACTGCTGTACTGACTACAGCAGAGGATTAATTGACTGAATTCCATGCCTAGCTGTACATTGTCATGCACATTGAAAAACCAATGCCACTGATGTCGAGCAGGAATTTAAAAGGGGCTTGCCTGGAGGAGGCGAAAGCCCCGCAGACCCACCAAAGAGGATCCAATACTCTGGCGAGAAAGAAGCACCCAATCCAAAGTTTACCCTGATTCCCCAAATAAATCTCACCAAAGTTGAAGAAACGCCACCAAGTTATTTGTTCCAGCTGGAGCGGATGCCTAGCCACAATCATTTGCCAAAAAGCTGACATGAAGCACAATACAATACAGTACATTTTTATAGAAAAACAGAACTGTCAAAGTTCAAATTCCCCGCCCCCTCGCCGGCTTCAAGCTGATTGGATGGAGTCATCCGCTGGTGGGGAGGCGGGGCCGGCTTAGCCGCACCTTGGCCAATCAGGAAGCCAGTACTGCTTCGGGCTCTCAGCCAATGAGAGCAGAGGAGGCGGTCCAAGCAAGAAACAATGAACCGGGAGGAAATAATGAGTGGATTATGTGACTTAACGTTTGCCAAGTGCCAGTGATAACTTTAAAAAGTCCTCAAGCTAGCTAGTTGTATTGTCCAAAGTGGAAAAATAAATATTTTGGTCTGGCATGGATGCCAAACCCCAATAACCTTTTATCCTGGATATGGGTTCATTGATAATATCTTGTCCTGAGTTTCAGCCAAGGGAGTGAAAACAAAAGGGTCAGGCAGATTGGGACATCCAAGCTTTCCGAAGGCAGGATGTCACCTTTGTGAGTAATGACAAAGGGTAAATCCCCTTCAGCTGGACAAGCTCCAAGATCTGAAGAAACATGCCCAAGGGACATAATTCCTCCAAATGGCCCAAATCCGAAGTTTAAAGGAATGTTAAACTTGTCGTTGTCCATGCAAGATGTTCATGATAAGCCTTTAGTGTCAGAGGGTTAACGTAGTCCAGGAAATAATAATACACTTTGTTTATATTCTGCTCTTCTCACCTTGAAGGGGACTCAGAGCTGATTACATTACACATACGGCAGACAGTCCCTGCCGACTGACATACAATTACAATACATTGTACAGACAAACATGTGCAGACAAACATGTGCAATTAGAAAGATTTTTGTTTCTCTTCTGGCTGCGTCGCGGGTGCGGTTGCTCCATTACGTCACAAGGGGGTGCTGTTGCTTCATCTTCAGACGAGAGCCTCTGGTTCCACATTCCACCTCCGGCAGCCGATCTTCCTTATTTTTATTCAGGTGTTGTAAAGTCCTTATAAAAATAGGATAATTCCCTGGAGTTTTGGTGTGCTGGGGTCATGAAGAGGTGACATTTCATATTTTATATTTCATGTAGGTGCACAGGGAAAAGGGGAAAGCATATAGGGGAAATACATTCATATATGAGGGAGGTAGGAACCATATCTCATATCAGCCCATCCCACCCACCAGAGTTCATATACCATGAGAAGTGTCCATGGGGTATGAAAGGAAGGAAGTTTATAAAAAGTTTTGAAAGCCCATACAGTGTGGGTTACAGGGGCATTGCCATCTGGGGCCAGGGGAAGAGCCTTAGGTTCCCACATGGGGGACAGAAAGGGTATTATGGGATCATTCCAGCCTGGGGTTCTTGGAAAAACTATGAATTCCTTGGTTTTGAACTATCTTTTACAAAGTCCTGGGGGGAGGGGAGTCACCTCCGATATCACCACCATTCCTGAATGAGGTGTAACTGTGTGCGGTTGGAAGTTCACTTAATCTCTTGGGTGAAGGATCTCCGCCATCTTGAGTTGTTTCCTCTTGATTTCTAAGCCTTCGTGTCCTGCTCAGTCTCGCTTTCTTTTCTCTCTTTAGACTCTCTGGAATCTGGACTTCAGCAGCAAAAAGGTAAACGGGAAAGATTTTCTTTAGAGGGGGGTTGCCATGGCCTTCCCTCTGAGGCTGAGAGAGTGGGACTTGCCCAAGGCCACCCAGGGGTTTCCCGCTGCAAGTGGGGGGGGGGAGGGATTCAGACCCTGGTCTCCGAGAGCCTTAGTCTAACTCTGAAACTAATGGGTCATGCTGGTTCAAATTACAATTGTATTTGTTTACTAGTCTTGGCTTCTAGGAAGAAATCAGGCTTGAGTTAGCTCTATTTATCTTTTTGGACTCTCCTGAACCTTTTTACTTAACCTTAACTATGCTTCTGCAAGATAAATCAGAGCCAAGCAAACCAAAAGAAACTGACCAAACAAATAAACAAACCCTCTCTTTCTCTCAGATTACATCTACACTGTAGAATAAATGTGGGTTGACACTAATTTAACTATTTAAAACTTTTGTAACTCGACCTTCTCACCTCTATTGAGGGACTCAGACCGGCATAACAGCAAAGATTCAATGCTATACAACAACTAGAACAACATATTAAAATATATAAAAACCCAGCATGGGGTATGAAAGGAAGGAAGTTTCTAACTACTACCATGGCTTAAAGCTATGGAATCCAGGGAGTTGTATTTTGGTAAAGCATCTTGTGAAACCGCAGCTCCCAGGATTCCATAGCATTGAGCCATGCCGGTTTTATACTGCATTAATTCAATAGTATGTCTCAATTGGCGCCCCCTTGTCCCGAGGGAGAGGCTTGCATACTCTAATGAGTTTGTGAGCTATGCTGGTAGTGGCATAATAGCCACTGGTAGGGCCTCCCATGCCAGACAGGTCACAACTGAAGGGTCTGACAAAGAGCGTCAATGGGCAGGATGGGCTCTCTAGCCTTTTGGCAACCATCCCAGGAGGAGGAAACCTCTGGTTTCAAACCTGGGTAGATGGTGCTCGTCTAACCCTGTAAGGTCAACCATCTAGGCCCCGGCAGATGAACCTTTGGTAAAGGGTGAGGCCAGTTCTGTGCATGCTGCGCTCCACCAGAAAAATCAATTGCACAGACTCGAAGGACACATCCAAACGCCGTCATCAACGCGCTTGTAGAAAGCGTGGGATGAGTCCTTCCTAAGAATCTTCATTCGCGAAGTAATGCCAAAGAATTCAATAGTGTAGATTCATCCCTAGATGGGTATAGATTTTGCTATGCCACAATCTAAGCTGAGGGCAGCAGGGGAAGGCTGGGGGGGGGGGGGTATATTGGCACACACACACCCCACTCTGAGGAAAACATACTTTCAAAAGAAAATTGCAGAAATGTGTTTTAACCCTGAGGAGCCGAGGAAGCCTCCAATTAGGGAAAATCCCCTCCTTAAAGTTATTCTGTATTTTTAAAAGTGCTGTTCGGGTGGCCCACCAATCACAAAAATAACCCCTGGGCCACACTTTGTCCATCCAGTATCTCATTTTCAATCTAAAAATAAGCCTACCTCCATCCAGCGACGTTACCCTTAGTGACCAAGAGAGAATGTGGTATCATTATAAAAGGCCAGGTGGGGGTAAAAAGACCTTTTCAACCACCCCTCCTGGCCTTAGTTTAGAACAGTCCATTTTTGAGGTCCCCTAAGTTTCAAAACCCTGCAACAATCACAGCCACAGGCCTTGTGTGGTCCCAAAAAGAATATTCTCACATTCTGCTCACATCAGTATTTATTAATAAACAGGTTAAATAAAAATGGCATGTATTATTATTATTTATTATATTTATTTATACCCCGCTTTATCTCTCCCGAAGGATATCCCAGAGTTTTTTTTTTTTAAAAAAACAACAACCAGCACCCAAAATTGCACATTCTAATGCCAACAATAATTCCTTCCTTTTTGGCTTAAAAAAAAATCAACACAAAAAACACAATTAAAAATAAAATAATCTGGATATATATTTGCCCCCAAATTCTCAGCCAAGCGCTCCAGACATAATTATTTGCAAAACCTGAATTTATTTTATTTTGTCATATCATATTTTATTTTGTCATTTTGTCATATCATTAGTATGCATGCCAGCCAAATCTCAGATGATGTCCTTCTAAATTAAACAATTTCTCATCTTTTGACTTTTACCCCTGTCAGACAACATGCTGCAAAATATTTCAAATCTGAAAACAACACTTTATTTCTAACAGAAATTGGTGATCGTTAGCTAGAACACAATGATATTGAAATATCAAGTAAAAAGTCAAAATCCCCGTACAATTGAGAGGAAGATCTGTGATGGGAAAGTGTCACTCCTGGTGAGGCGGGGCGCAGGGCAAATCAGTGTGATGTGATGAGACAAGGAAGGATTTCCCTGTTAATTTATAAGAATGTAAAATGAAAGCCGAACCCTCCAGCCTTTCATCCTTTTTCCTTACATTCTTTCTCCACCCCTGATCTGTTTCTGCCACCAACAGCGCATGTGACTCTGGATCCAAAAACAGCCCATCCTCAGCTCATCCTCTCTCAAGGTTGCAGATGTGTGACGTTGGGAATGAGAAGTCAATATCTTCCTGACAGTTGGGAGCGATTCGATAAATCTTTTTGTGTGCTGGGCCTGGATGGATTCACAGGAGGCAGGCATTTTTGGGAAGTCCTTGTGAAGAATGGGCAAGCATTCTGGTCTGTGGGAGTTGCCAAAAAGTCTATGAGGAGAAAGGCCTTCATCCTCAATAGCTCACATCCTGAGATCTGGGAAGTTGGAAATCAGGAGCATCAATACGGGTTCTACAATTACTTAGATCCATCCCCACATCTGAGACTGAACAAGGAGTCCAAGAGGGTCCGAGTGACACTGAGCTACGAAGGAGGTCGGGTGGCCTTTTACGATGCAGACTCAACAGCCCTGATCTTTGAATACCCTCCAGCCACTTTCTCAGGAGAGACCCTCCTCCCCTTCTTTTATGTGGATAGCAAAGCCCAACTACAACTCTCCCCCTAAAGATGGAGAGCAATGTCCGAAGACACTCCTCGACTGAGACACGAGCAGCTTTATTTCCACAGATCTGGGGCTGTTAATTCTCTTTCCTTGTGGATTCCTCCTTCTCTTTCTTTACATGTTTGCCAAAAGTGGGAGGCTGGAGTGTGAATGATGAAGGCGTTCCCCACAGCCCATGGATCAGTCAGGGACCCATATTAATATTTAGTCAAAAATTCCAGGTGGGTCGTGCATTTGGTCCTCTTCCTTGGCCTTTCCCTGGGATGTAGGTTGGGTTTGCCTGTGAAGCTTTTGGGTGTCATGCCAAATGTTACGGTTTTCACATGGCACAGAGTCACTCATTGTTTTGCCGAGGAACTCTTGTGTTGAAGGGCAGTGCTGTTTAATTGCATACATAACCAGAAGCACTCAGCAGGAGCACCATATATAATGCTGATATAAAGAGGCCTGATATACAGCTCCACAGCCTTGAACTGAAACGGGGAGGTTGCAGGTCGGAAGAAAGGGTCTGGTTGCTTATATGAGATAACTGAGTCAAGCTGAAAATACTTTCAGCTTTTGTTGACCATTTCCACAACAGCTTTGCCTTAAAAACACTTGATTCCTTTGACAGAGATGGATAAACTCTTGTATATTTTAAGAGAAATC
The DNA here is from genome assembly GCA_030556195.1 of Anolis apletophallus. Lineage (NCBI taxonomy): Eukaryota > Metazoa > Chordata > Lepidosauria > Squamata > Anolidae > Anolis > Anolis apletophallus. Next base: position 197,284,913 of record JARBWK010000001.1, on the reverse strand, counting down.
TGTCCAGAACAATTGGACACCTTTTTTTTGTATTTAAAACACCCAAGAAAGGATTGGGTCTTAACAGGTTTTGGCAATTAAAACAACCCCCTTTTATTATTTCTGATTGAGTTTGGAAAGTTAACAATATAAATGGAAAATGTTAGATAGGACAAAGTATAAAGTAAATGGGGGTTTCGAATCTTGAGTTATAATGGAGTGACAACGGGGAGTCGATTAAAGGAATGTATAAAAAGATAAGGCACAGTCACAAGAATTGTAAATGTATGCATTATATGTGTTTATCTGTTAACATCAATATTCAAGAATATGACTGTGTGTTGCCTTTTTGTGTGTGTATGCTTTCACATACATACGTTTTCACGCACATGCTGTTGTGTGCTCTCAGTAGTAGTCTGGGGTGCAGTTACCAGGCACCAAATAAAAGTACAAGGCCAGTGAAAGCATAAAAGAAAATTTAAAAATTGGGGAAAAAACCTTTTGTATGTTTTATCTGTTGTATAACATGGTTAAAGTCCTACTGATAACTTTATTTTCCAAATAAACACACAAAATGCAAATTATAACTAATCATTGGTCAAGTCCACTGACGGGTTTTAACAAGCAAGTGTCGGTAGGCAAGCATGTCAAGCATTGTTGGGAAGTCCATGCATTGGCAGGAGTAATATTAATATACTTTATTTATATTCCACTCTGTCTCCCCGAGGAAATTCAGGGCAGATTATAGAACACATATATAGCAAACATTCAATGTCATTATACAGTTAACACAGACAGACAATACATAAACATAAGTAAAGGCTTTCCCCATCTTTCTCCATTTTTATCACCTGGAGGCTGTGCCTTATGGGCACCTTTTATAAACTCTCCGCTTTTTAAAGCTGTACCCATTTATCTACTCGCACATCAGCTTTCAATCTGCTAGGTGGGCAGGGAGCTGGGGTTGATGGTGGGTGCTCACCCCAACCCAGGCTTGAACTGCCGACCTTTCAATCGGCAGGATTTTCTGCAGCTTAGCGGTTTAGCCCGCTGAGCTAAGCCTGTGTGTGTAATTATATTTCTTAGTAAATTTAGCTAGATATTTGATAATTTAATACAGTGGTTCCCAAACTTTTTTGGCCTACCGCCCTCTTTCCAGGAAAAAATTTACTCACTGCCCTCCTAGAAATTAATTTGTTAAAGTGCCGTCACCGAAGAGGGCTCTGAGGGGATGGGCAGCCGCGGCCTGAAGGGACGAAGAAGTGAGGCCTGCTCTCCCCGTGGAAGCCCCAGGCTCTCCTGCTCCCTCTGCCACCTCCACCGGGGAAGGCCGCGCTTTCTTCCGTGGTGGCGAGGAGGCTCCGCCGGAGGATGCAGAGGCCTTTGTACTACAGCCTTCGCACTGCACTGCATGCGGGGATCAAAGCAAAGGGGGCAGGGCCAAGGAAGCGGAAGCGGAAGGGGAGAGAGGGAGGGAAAAGGAAGGGGAAGGAAAGGGTGAAGGGGAGAAAGTAAGGAAGAGGGAGAATGGAGGAAAGAAGGAAGGGGAGAGAGGGAGGGGAAAGGAAGGAGAGAAGGAAAGGGTGAAGGGGGAGGAAGGAAGGAAGGGCCAGGCTGCTCTGGAGAGCCAGATGCAATCATGAAAAGAGCCACACCTGGCTCCAGAGCCATAGGTTCCTGACCCCTGGTATAGATGTACCCTAGTAATATTTGAACATAGGATAGTAATCTCTGGTTGTTTTTTTCCCCAAAATATTTTTAAATAATTGTTTTAAATGTATTATCCATTAATTATACATTGGGTTTATATGAGAGAGGAATAAAATTGTTCTCCTTCTCTGCACCAAGATGCATAATTTCATTCCTAAACTGACTCAAACTGTTGAACCTGACTCAGCACATTGAAGATGGTTTTGAAAGGCAGCAGAGCTGTCTTCATAGCCCCGTCAGCAGCTTATGACACTAAATCATTGCCGCTTCCTGAGAAATATCACAAAGGACAACTACCTCACCCGCTTCATAGGAAATCTGCTACAAAACAGGAGCTTTTTGTTGAATTCCAGGGCCAGAGAACAGAAGAACGGGCTACCTCAGGGGAGCGTGCTTGCTCCACCAATGTTTAACATTTACACAAATGATCAGCCACTGCCAGAAGGGATAGAGAGTTCCATCTATGCTGACAATCGTGCCATCACTGCCTAAGCAGGGAGCTTTGAAATGGTTGGACAGAAGCTCTCCAAAGTTCTAGGTGTGTCTACTGCTTATTACAGGAAAACCAGGTGATTTCTAATCCATCTAGAACACAGACGTGTGCTTTCCATCTTAAGAACAGACAAGCATCTCGAGCTCTGAGGATTACCTGGGAAGGAATGCCACTGGAGAATTGCAGCACACCCAAATACCTGCTAGAAACAGTATCATACGAAAGCTGACTGGCACAACCTGAGGATCACAACCAGATACAGTGAAGACATCTGCCCTTGCACTTTGCTATTCTGCTGCTGAATATACATGGCCAGTGTGTAACACATCTCACCATGCTAAAATAGTGGACATGGCTCTTAATGAGACATGCCGCATTATCACAGTATTACACCCTACACTACTGAAAAATTATATTGTTTAGCTGGTATCACACCACCTGACATCCACTGGGAAGTAGCAGCCAATCATGAAAGGACCAAGGCAGTGACATCTCCGGCCCATCCTCTGTTCAGATATCAGCCAGCACACCAATGCCTTGAATCAATAGTTTTTAAAGATCTATAGAGATACTCGCAGGAACCCTCAGCAAGCGAGTCCAAAAGTGGCAGGCTAAAACAAGGAACCACAAGCCATGGCTAATGCAAAATGAGAGACTCCCTCCTGGGAACACAGAAAACTGGGTGACTTGGAAGGCGTTGAACAGGCTGCGCTCTGGCACCACAAAATGCAGAGCCAACCTTAAGAAATGGGGCCACAAAGTGGAGTCTACAATATGTGAATGTGGAGAAGAGCAAACCACAGACCACCTATTACAATGCAGCCTGAGCCCTGCCATATGCACAATGGAGGAACTCCTTATACAAATAATAGTAATAATAATTATTTATTTATACCCCATCACCATCTCCCCAAGGGGACTCAGGGCAGCTTACATGAGACCAAGCCCAACAACACATCAATAAAACAACAAAGCAGCACAGCTAATATAGTTCATATATAAGCAATAACACACAAAAACTTAAAACCTTATGGCCGGGCCAGATATATTAAAAATTTTAAATAAACACTGGGCGCGAACAGAAGTAGGATGTAACTAAGCAGGAGGGTTTTAAAGGATAGTGTAGGGAGATCAATCCAACAGGTAGTTAAAGTGCTTCAGAGGACATTTTGCAGAGAATTGGTCAGAGCAGGGCATTGTTTCCTTTATTCAGGGAAGCCACGCTTTCAGGCTCCTCCCAAAGACTGCCAATGTGGGGGCTTGTCTATATCCTTGGGGAGTGAGTTCCAGAGTCGGGAGGCCACCACAGAGAAGGCCCTCTCCCTTGTCCCCACCAATCACGCCTGCGAAGAGGGCGGGAGTGAGAGCAGGGCCTCTCCAGATGATTGAAGATTGCGTGAGTTCGTAGACAGAAATGCAGTCACGTTGGTAGGTGGGTCCCAAACCGTTCAGGGCTTTGTAGGTAAGAACCTGCACCTTGAATTTGGACCGGAAGATGAACGGCAGCCAATGGAGCGCCTTAAACAGGAGGGTTGACCGCTTACAGGGAAAGTCGCTCCAGTTAGTAACCTAGCTGCTGCCTGTTGAACCAATTGAAATTTCCAAGCCGTCTTCAAGGGCAGCCCCTTGTACAGTGCATTACAGTAATCCAATCTGGAGGTGACTAAGGCGTAGACCACCATGGCCAGATCCGATTTCACGAGGTACGGTCGCAGCTGGCACATGAGTTTTAATTGTGCAAAGGCTCTCCCAGCCACGGCCGACGCCTGGGCTTCAAGCATTAGTGATGAATCTAGGGGGACACCCAAGCTGCGGACCTGTGACTTCAGGGGGAGTGCAACCCCATCAAGCACAGGTTGCCACCCTATACCACAATCCGGCTTACGATCGACCAGGAGGACCTCTGTCTTGTCAGGATTGATCCTCAGCTTATTCATCCTCATTCAGACCATCACAGCAGCCAGGCATTCGTCCAATACGCAAGGGGCTTCCTTGGAATTAGGTGGAAAGGAGTAGTAGAGTTGGGTGTCATCTGTGTAGAGATGGCACCCAACTCCAAAACTCTGGATGACCTCTCCCAGCAGTTTCCTGTAGATCAGAGTCGGAAACCTTTTGACTCAGAGAGCCATGAAAGCAAAATATTTGGAAATGTATTTCAGTGAGAGCCATATAATATATATTATATACTAGCTTGGGGACCCGGCCCTGCCCGGGTTATTTGAGAAGCGCAGCAGGATGTAGAGTGGATCATGGGGGCTCTGTGTGCCAAGTTTGGTCTTGATCCATCATTATTGGGAGTTGCAGTGGTATCATGAAATTACTGAAGGTAGTGCAAGTCCCATCATCTCTATTCCCCCAAAGTGTAGTAGGATGTAGATTGAGTCATGGGGGCTCTGTGTGCTAAGTTTGGTCTGTATTGGTGAATGGATGAGGGATGCATTGTTTTTC
>JARBWK010000001.1:196809233-197280183 GCA_030556195.1 Anolis apletophallus | reverse complement strand
TTTCTCCTGTTAAAGCATCAATTTCTCCTTTAAAAGGCCTTGCCGTTTTGCCTGTATAGGCTTCTTCCGGACCCCAAACAAACTATATAATATACAAAGTAACAGTAATTCCACTGGTCCAGGGGTTCTAAAACAGAAACAATGAAGTACATTTTATCAATATAGTAATCATAACAATGATAGCTAACCCCATAAAGCACAAACCCAAAAGTCCACTGGTTGAGAGTAGAATACATACCAATATTACATTTCAATTATAATCATCCTGTAGGAGGTGGACGCAGCCACCGGCTCATTCAAACACCCGGACAAGAGCACACAATGAAAGGCCAGTTTAAATGAGAAATCAGTGTGGATTAGGTAATGCAAACAGTGAATGGTATTACATCAGAATCTTATTAAGGGTTAATTGGTCATTAAGACCTAAAGGGAACTCGGAACAAAGGGAATTTATCCAGGAGCATTCCCGTCTGCGCAACAGGAGTTTTACATCTTGGGGGGGTAATGGAGTAATTCGTTCGAGAACAACCACCTTAAAGTCATCAAAACGGTGCATCTGTTTGAAGTGGCTGTAAAGTGCTGAGGATTCGTTTCCAGTTCTGAATCTCGAACGATGTTCCTGCACCCTTACTCTCAGTTCACGCCCAGATTCACCTATATAGTATCTAGAGCACACACAAATTAAACAATATATAATATTTTTTGAGTGACAGGTGGCTCCAGAGCGTAATGGAAAAGTGTGTTTGTTTTTAAGATCGGTGATGAAAGTCTGTCTGGATATATGTTTACATATAGAGCAATGTGAACAGGCCACCGTGTGGTGTTTGGAGAAATCTCCTTGGGTGTCACTGCGGGGACGTGTATGGACAAGAAGTTGCCGAATATTGGATGTTTTCTTATGCGCAATCATGGGTATCTTATCCAGGCCCGGGATGGTTTCCACTATGGGCCAGTGTTTAGATACAATTTGGCGAATAGTGTGGGAGTGGGGTGAGTAAGTAAGGGGCCAAATTATACGATCAGGTGGAGTTTTGGGATGAGGTGTAAAAAGCTGGGGTCTCGGTATGTTGCGAACTTTGTGTAGAGCAGATAGGAGGACCGACCGGGGGTAGCCCCGAGCCAGTAATTGCGAAGCCAGGGCCGAGGCTGAGGTTTCAAAATCCGTATCAGTAGATGAATTACGCTTTAATCTAGTAAATTGGGAAAAAGGAAGGCTGTTTTTTTAGGGAAGGGATATGGTAGGACTGGTAATGAAGGTAAGAGTTCTCGTGGGTAGGTTTAATGTGGTTTCTTACATTAAGAATATTGTTGTGCTTGTATACTGTGAGGTCTAGGAAGGTCACGCTGTGGGGATCTGATGTAAATGTAAACGTAATCAATTCTGCCCAAGAGTTAAAGTAATTACCAATGATATTCAGGTCCCCTTCTTTACTGAGGAGGAAGAAGACATCATCAATATATCTATAGTAATGCCTAATGGGTAGAGTTATCTCAGTGTCCGGGAATAGAAATTGTTGTTCTAAATCGTTCATGTAGAGATTGGCTACAGATGGCGCAAAACTCAAACCCATGCTGACCCCGCCCCTTTGGATGAAAAAGTCGTTCTCAAAACGAAAATAATTATAGTCAAAGACTATGTCTATTAACTCCATGAGAAATGAAGGGGGGGTGAGGTGGGGGTCTTAGATCCAAAAGTTTGAAGATAATCGCCCTGGCTGATTGTAAATCAATGTTAGTGTATAATGAGGTGATGTCCGCGGTGATGAGGACATCCTCTGGGTGAACCGGGATGCCTTCGATTTTAGCAATAAAGTCTCTTGTGTCCTTAATAAAGGCAGGGGATTGTATGACGAAGGGTTGCAAAAAGGAGTCTAGGTATATGGCCAGGGGTTGAAGTAACGTATTGGTGGCCCCCACGATGGGCCTACCGGGGGGTGTGGTCAAATTTTTGTGAACTTTTGGGGAGTAAGTAAAAATTGGCAATAGAAGGGTGGTGGTTGATAAGGGAGCTCCCTAGTTGGGATGAAATGAAACCTTGTTCGACCCCGGATTGCACAGTATGTGTAATGGTGTTTAAGAAATTGGCAGTGGGGTCAGAAGGGATAGGTTGGTAAAACACAGCGTTGGATAGTTGCCTACGGGCTTCTTTAAGATAATCTTGTTTTCTAAGCAGGACCAAGGCACCTCCTTTATCCGCTGGGCGGATAACGATATCTGGATTGTTCCCTATCTCCCTGATCCGTTGAATATCCCTCCCAGAAAGATTAGCTCGAGCTCGATCATTGACATGATTAATCTTAGAAACTTCCCTAAGGACAGTATTCTCAAAAATTCTTAATTGATCAGAAATCACAGGGGGAATGAAAGAGCTCTTACCCTTCAGCCTGGGGGGAATATCGGTGGACCGCTCCCGGGGGTGGTTGGAGAAATGTTCTTTAAGCCGCATCGTACGGAACAAAGTAGCCAGGTCTTTGGGGATATTTAAAGTGGAGCAATTAGGGGTATAAACAAATGAAAAACCTTTGTCCAGAATTCTGATGTCACAGGGAGTAAGGGGAAAGTCAGACAAATTGATTATCAAGTTGCTGGTGGTTTGTCCTTGGCCTTCTGAAAAATTTTCTTCTTCTGCTGACGGGGGTAAACCCTCTGGTCGGGGGTTCCTGAAGAAATACCTCGAGCTCGAGTTGGAGTTGGTAGATCCATCAGATAATGCGCCTCCTTCATCGGTGCTGCTACCGGAGGGTCTGGGGTTCCCTTGGAAATGAACGTTGCGTTGGTAGGATCTTTGAAAGGAACGCAGTTGCCATTTGAAGATTCGGTTGTTGGCAAAATCATGTTGATCCCTCTTGAGTTTCTTCAGCTTATCCTCCTTGATTTCGTTGTAAAGTTTATCCACTTCGGTTTTGATGGCATCCAGGTCCACTGTTTGTAGAGGAGGGTCGACAGTAGCCTTAATGGCATCAATTTCTTGATTGAGGGTGCTGAGTACAGCCATTCCTTTTTGAATCACAAGTAACATTAAGTCTTTAGAGCAACGTTGTACAATGTTTTTCCAATTTTGTATGAAAGTAGGGTCGGAGGCATATATCCCCGGGGGGATGTGAACTCTTAAGCCTCTCGGGATAATTTTTTTCTTTACATAATCAGAAAGCGTAGCTATGTTGAGTTGGACCCTGGTCTTGCGGAGTTCTTTGTTGTTGAGGGAGGTCATGTTGTTAACCCGTTCATTTTCCTCCGGGGAAGAGTCGGTGGTAGGATTTCCAAACAGGGAATGGTGACTGGTGAGTTCTTCCTCTTGTTCGATATTGAAGGATTCAAAATAAGCTGATTCAGCCATGGTGTACTGAGAGCCCCACACGGGGGTTAGTTAAGTCTATAGGAAGCAAGGTTGGGTGTGCTTGGAATACGTCAAAGGAGCAAAAAAGGAGGGGTTTCTTCAGTAAAACACAATGGTTTAATATTCAGTAGAGTATCAACAGATAAGGATCATCCAAAGAGTTCTCAAATAAGTGGAATATATGTTGATGTCAAAGACAAGTCACACACTTTCCGTCAAAAAGCCCAAAAATAACATATCAATTGGATCATTCCGTGGTAAGTATATACTCCGGGACAGGCGGAAAGGAAATGGGTCAACGGTCAGAAAAAGGCCTTGCCGTTTCGCCTGTATAGGCTTCTTCCGGACCCCAAACAAACTATATAATATACAAAGTAACAGTAATTCCACTGGTCCAGGGGTTCTAAAACAGAAACAATGAAGTTCACCCAGAGGATGTCCTCATCACCGCGGACATCACCTCATTATACACTAACATTGATTTACAATCAGCCAGGGCGACTATCTTCAAACTTTTGGATCTAAGACCCCCACCTCACCCCCCCCTTCATTTCTCATGGAGTTAATAGACATAGTCTTTGACTATAATTATTTTCGTTTTGAGAACTACTTTTTTATCCAAAAGGGCGGGGTCAGCATGGGTTTGAGTTTTGCGCCATCTGTGGCCAATCTCTACATGAACGATTTAAAACAACAATTTCTATTCCCGGACACTGAGATAACTCTACCCATTAGGCATTACTATAGATACGGTAGCTTTGTTCCACTGACTCTAACAGGCTTCGGCCTACTCATTCTCCTCAGGGAGACGCTACCTTTGTTCCACTGACTCTAACAGGCTTCGGCCTACTCACTCTTTCAGTGCTTGACTCACACTTTTGTAATAAAAAAACACCCAGTTAATATTTACTATTTCTGACAGTTTCCTCCTGAATTTTGGAGAGTGACCATGTTGTGCAAAGTCTCTCTCTTTCCTTTCTCTCTCCAGCCTCCCTGGAATCTGGACTTCAGTCAATAAATAATGCAACACATATTAAAGTTTTTCTTGTCACGAGGCCTCTATTTGTATCTGGCCTATGGCGAGACCACCATGGGGTTTTCTTGGCAAGGTTTGTTCAGAGGAGATTTGCCATTGCCTTCCTCCGATGCTGAGACAGCGTGACTTGCCCGAGGTCAGTCACCCACTGACTTTCCCGGCCGAGTCAGGATTCAAAGCCTGGTCTCCAGAGTCACAGTCTGACTGTCCAACCACATTTAAGCTTCAGATAATAGCTTAGGCCTGCACTTGGGATGTCCATGCCGAGAGTGGCCGGCCTCAGGAATAAACTATGAAAATCAGTAGATTTATCACTTTTGAAAGAAAAGAGGAAAAACCTCTTAGCAGATCTCATTCCGATACGCCGTGCGTTTTCTTTATTTCAATAGAAGACCAGTTTGGTGTTGTGTGCCTTCAAATCATTTCAGAATCACAATAACCCCAGCACAGGGTTTTCTTTCTCCTCCCTCAAAGGCCGGCAAAGTGGGAATGTGTTATGGACCTCTGCCTTTGTGCCTGACCTATGGGGACCCCAAGGAGGACCTACAACTGGGTTTTCTGGGCAGAGTATGTGGAAATGTCAGGAATTGCAGGCCCTTTGGAAGAGGAATTCACTCACAGCCTGAACAGCTGGAAACAAACTGTATTTCTAAGTGAAGCCTGTTCACCAGAAAGTCAGTTCTCACTCTGTGGGAAACCACCCCAAGTTATATCCTCAGCAGCCCTCCCCATTCGCTTATTTTCTTCACAGGAAACCGATAAGGCTGAAATCTCTCAAGGTCACATTCTCAAGGTCTCTACGCCTTATCAGAATAGCAATGTTTTGACTAGTATCCGCTCCCAGCCTTGATGCACCAGGTAGAGACAACTGACAAGCCCTTGTGAAATGTCTTTATGGTGGAATGAATGGGGACCTCTTGGCACTTCATTTGAAATTCAAGAGAGAGCCATGACAACACAAGAGGTTTCCCATTGCCTTCCTCTGAGGCTGAGAGAGTGTGACTTGCCCAAACCCACACCCAATGGGATTCCAGGGCCAAGTCAGCATCCAAACCCTCATCTACAGAGGCATAGTCCTGCACTCAAACCACTACATCTCACTTGCTCCTAAAGTGGGTCAACTACACCCTAAAAATGGCTGGCAGCCTCAGCCTCCGCACCAGTGGTACCAAACTGCCTCAATTCTGCAGTGCGGAGGATCCCCTGCAATTCCTTGGCTCTATGACTTCCTTCAGGGCGCTCTCCCCACTTTGCCCTCCAACTCCAGCAACTGACAGACACACATTTTCTCCTTGTAGAGGACACTTTTCTTCTCTGGGCTTGAAATAGCCATGCGAAGGAGTGGAGGCAATTTAACTGATTGGATTGAGGCTATTAATCCCCGAAGCTCCCAAAACCGGCTGCTATAATACAAGGAGAGGTGCAATCTCCCAATTCTAGACTAAAGCCAAGGCAAACCCCACATCCCCAGAGAACTGCATGGAGGACTACACGCAGATCTGGTTGTGATGAGAAAAAAACCGTAATCTCTGGAGTTTCTCAGGAGGTTTTCTATTCACATCCTTCTTCCCATTATCTTGGGCAGTTTTGCCTAAACTACACGTAAACATACATACACAATCCAATCACGGTTGTGGAATCAGAAGTGGTAGAAATGTACTGAATCTAACTCTAGTTTCAAAATAAAAAGCGATAATATTAAATGCCTAATTCATTGCATACAACCATTTTCCTTTTGCTGGAGTTTGGGGCGTAGGGCTCTATGAATGTAGGAATGCTGCAAAGAAGAAAAAAGCCTGTTTTTAAAATGAGAGAATACCTTTCTAGTAATCTCTAGGTTCTCCGCATGACTCTGTGGTCAATGTCAACTGGTGAACCTAAAGAGTCTTACAGAGACCTTCTCCCTGGCAACTTCTTTGTGCAGCCTCCAGTGGAAATTCAACGCAGAAAGCACTGGAGGGCCTAGGGATTCTGGGTGACTTTCCAAACTAATTTTAGGCTGGATCAAAACAAATCCATTTGGCAATGAAAGGGTTAAACTGGAGAAGAACCCTGTGCAGGGGATCTTGTACATTCAGCCTTAATCTATCCACCTGTAGTGCGGTCTTCCCCTTTTCCAATCTTGATCCAATTTGTCCACAATACAGGACCTTTGTTTTGGCTTTTAGGGAGAGTTCGGTCCAGATTTTGACACATTTGTTTCTATCTTGAGCTGTCTGTGGTATCTGTGGAGTTCCTCCAAAACATTTCCATTGAGTTTACTTTTTTCCTGCCCGCTTTCTTCACTGTTCAGCTTTTGCCACCATGGATACAAATTAGAAATACTATAGTAGGTGGACCTTTCTGATGTCTATATGCCCAGCAGTGAGGGATTCACAGGAGGCGGGCTGTCTATAGCAGTGGTTCTCAACCTTCCTAGTGTGGTGACCCCTTAATTCAGTTCCTCATGTTGTGGTGCCCCCCAACCATAAAATTATTTTCGTTGCTACTTCATAACTAATTTTGCCACTGTTATGAATAGCAATGTAAATATCTGATATGCCAGATGTATTTTCACTCACTGGACCAAATTTGGCACAAATACCCAATGTGCCCACATTTGAATACTGGTAGGAGCGGGCATTGATCTTGTCCTTTGGGAGTTGTAGTTGCTGGGATTTACAGTTCACCTACAATCAAAGAGCATTCTGAACTTCACCAATGATGGAATTAAACCAAACTTGGCACACAGAATTCCCATGACCAACTGAAAATACTGGAAGGGTTTGGCGGGCATTGACCTTGAGTTTTGGAGCTGTAGTTCTCCTACATCCTGAGAGCACTGTGAGCTCAAACAGTTATGGATTTAGAGTAGACCAAACTTGGCAAGAATATTCAATATGCCCAAATATGAAAACTGGTGGAGTTTTGGAAAAGAGACTTGATATTTGGGAGTTGTAGTTGCTGGGATTTGTAGTTCACCTACAATAAAAGCATTCTGAACCCCACCAATGATAAAATTGGGCCAAATTTCTCACACAGAACCCCCATGACCAACAAAAAATGCTGTGTTTTTGATGGTCTTTGGTGACCCCTCTGACACCCCCTCGCGACCCCTCCAGGGGTCCCGACCCCCAGGTTGAGAAACACTGGTCTATAGGCTGATTCAGTTCAGAAAATAAGTTTCTCAAGTATTTTTTTAAAAGGATAACAGTATTGAAGGCTACATCACGGATGTTGCCAGGTCTGCCAATCAGTAACTTGCACAATACATGTATAGAGAACAAATTATAAATATGTCTGTCTATATGTTGTGTGTCTATGGCATTGAATGTTGGCCATGTATGTGTACATTGTAATCTGCCCTGAGTCTCCTGCGGGGTGAGAAGAGCAGAACATAAATACTGTAAATAAATAAATAAATAAATATTTTCCAAGGTTTCATCCCATTTGCCAGTATTGAGTGGCATCAGATTACTTTTTGATCTTGGAAGCTAAGCAGTGCCATTCCTGTTAAGGGCTTGAATGGGAGCCCAAAGTGAATCCCAGGTGCTATAGGTTATATGTCTGAGGAAGGAAGTAGCAAATCCACCTCCAAGGGCTGGTTGCCTAATAAAACTGTATGTTATCCATGGGGTAACCGTAAGTCAACAGGTGGATGCACATACACAGGAGTCTTTTTTCCTTCCTCACACAATGTTCGCAACCAGAGGTTAGGAGCTCCAGTGCGAAAATGACCTGAGGTCCTTTCCCTGGGAATCCACAGGAAGATGGAGAAGACCCTCGGCACTTTTCACCAAGTGCACTGTCTATGAGGGACACTTTCCCCCCGCACTTCTCCCGAACCTCCAGCCAGCCTTCCCCTCTCTCAATTTCTTAAACACTCCTGTCCCTGCTTTTTCCTGGATATCCCACCTTTCTCCCTCTTCTCTCTGCTGCATGCCAAGGTTCCTCTACACCAGGGGTGCTCATTAGGTAGATTGTGATCTACTGGTAGATCGCGTAGGGCGTCCTGGTAGATCGCAAGCAGGGCGGGAGGAAGGCTCAGTCCCGCCCCGCAGGCTCCCAACGCGACCCAAGTGCTGCCGGCCCTGGGTTATCTGAGGTCCTTTACACAAAGTTTAATAAAATCCCATGTTATCTGCTTTGAATCAGATTATATGGCAGTGTGGACACAGAAAACCCAGTTCAAAGCAGATATTGCGTTATATGTTTCACATTTTTGTAGTGGGTAGGTAGATCATTTTGACTTGTTTGTTTTATAAATAGCTTGCATGCTGAAAAAAGTGTGAGCACCCCTGCTCTACACTGTAGGTCTAATGGGGTTTCACCTCACTTTAGCCACCATGGCTCAGTACTATGGATTCATGGGAGCTGGAGTTTTACAAGATACTCAGTCCTCTCTTGGTGAGTGCCGTGGGTCACCAAACACCTCCTAATGTCGAAGCACCCTTTATGCCTCCCAAGCCTGAACCCTATTATCTCATTGTTTCCTCTCCACCTGTTGTTGTTTTTAAGCAACATTGGGAGGCACACAAACATATGAATGTGGATGGGCCAAGAGGAAAAAAAACTCTGACAAGTTCTTATGGGGAGATTTGGCCTTTTAGAGAGGCTGGACCTGGGTTGCATAGGGATTCGTAGGTCAACCAGCCCTTTGAATTGTGCCTGGGAATGCACCAGTAGCCAAAGAAGCATTTTAAAGCAAGGGAGTGACATGCTTAGAGAATAAGCTGCATGGTGCCCAGGAAGGCAGAGAAAGGAAAGGGTCTCATGCCCAGATTCGCAAAGGCTGAGGCATTGGGAGAGCTCAAAGGTTGCAGAGCCAGAGGTTGGGTAGAGGCGGAGTCACCAGCTGCTTTCCAGGAAGAGAAAGTCCGAGAAACGAAAGTTAAGGCATTGACTCAGCATCGGCAGTCATGGCCTCTGGAGACTCTATGAAAAAGCTATGTGAGGAACTTCTCTGTCCCATCTGCTTGGAGTATTTCAAGGAGCCTGTGATGATCATATCCTGCGGGCACAATTTCTGCCAATCCTGCCTGGACCAATGCTGGGAGGAGAAAGAGGCCTCCTGCCCACAATGCAGGGAGAAAGTGCAGGAAGGAGACGTCAGGCTAAATAGGCAGCTGGCGAACCTGGTGGAAATAGCCAAGGAACTGGGGGGGCAGAAGGCAGAAGAGAAGGGGAGAGTCTGCCAGAGGCACCAGGAGCCCCTGAAGCTTTTCTGCAAGGACCACGAAGCCCCCATCTGTGTGGTGTGCGACAGATCGAAGGAACACGAAAACCACAAAGTGATTCCTCTGGATGAGGCATCAAGGGAGTATAAGGTAGGGGGTAAAATAGGGACTCCTAATAAGGTCTTGTGGTGCATCTCCACCCCACTATACAGGTCTGTGGTTAGTGGTTCAATATTTTCCACCATGCCAGAGTGAGGATAATGGGAATTGCAACCCAACAGTACTTGTGGCTCTGAGGTTTGGGAAAGGTTAAAGGACATCATAGTAACATCCGGCATTAATAGCCACAATCCTTGTATTTCAATTCACACGCAGTATCCTGACTGAACAGAACAAACTGCAGCCTTCCAGATGTTACTGTACTATAACTCCCATTGGCACTTGTCATGATGTCTAATGATGAGGAATACAGCTGTCCAGCATCAGGACAGCCACAGAAAAACACATGGAGGGCTGGATTCGGCCCATGGCCCTGAGTTTAACACATGTGCTTTTAGGGAGTTGAATCCAGCCTCCTTTCTTCCAGCCCCAATGTGGATACAAGCAGAGCAGAGGGTAAGTCCTGGCGCTACAAGAGTAGAGAGGAGGAAGATCAATATATAGACATCTCCACCCCATAGAGTCTTTGTACATTGAATCATGGAGTGACTAAAGGTGTGCCAACTTTACCAAGCTTGATTTCTAGTAGGTGTGCTGGAAATGTGCATGTAGCTTTCATCATATCTGGAGCTGAGCCCAGAAAAATGAAGACCACCTGGAGATGGCCCACAAAAAAGAGATAATCTGGCCCAGGTCCTGATATCTGGCAACTCTGTTTCAGATATTGATTTTCACCCATTTCCAGTACTTGGCATAGTATATGCTATCTGTATACCTTTATAAAGCGGAATGTTTGTATGAATGTGTGCGGAGGGCGGGAGGGCGGGAGGGCGGAAGGGCGGATATGTGGCAGCCACTTTCACAGGCCACAGCGATATGTGGCAGCTATTTGCATAAAGTCCTTTGATTGGCCAGCCTTGGCACTCCAAAATTCTAAGTGCCAGCTATTTGCATAAAGTCCTTTGATTGGCCAACCTTGGCACTCCAAAATTCTAAGTGCCAGCTATTTGCATAAAGTCCTTTGATTGGCCAACCTTGGCACTCCAAAATTCTAAGTGCCAGCTATTTGCATAAAGTCCTTTGATTGGCCAGCCTTGGCACTCCAAAATTCTAAGTGCCAGCTATTTGCATAAAGTCCTTTGATTGGCCAACCTTGGCACTCCAAAATTCTAAGTGCCAGCTATTTGCATAAAGTCCTTTGATTGGCCAGCCTTGGCACTCCAAAATTCTAAGTGCCAGCTATTTGCATAAAGTCCTTTGATTGGCCAGCCTTGGCACTCCAAAATTCTAAGTGCCAGCTATTTGCATAAAGTCCTTTGATTGGCCAGCCTTGGCACTCCAAAATTCTAAGGCACCAGACAGAGGGCATTGATAGCCACAGATTAGCCAGCATCCCAGAATCCAGGCCTCTACATTCAAACAACAGGATTTCTTCCCACTGAGGGGAAAAATGCACTATCAACATTCCCTCCCCACTTGGCTCTGTGAAAACAAAATGGAATCCTGTTTTCTCCTCCCCCTCAGCTTTTACAAAATGGCTGCCTGCCATTCCGCCTTTTAAAGTTACCAATTACCAGCAGAACAGGCCAGAACATTACAGGCCCCAAAAGAGAGTTTAGGGCAGGATGGCCCACGAATGAGGGCGGAAGGGCGGATATGTGGCAGCCACTTTCACAGGCCACAGCGACCAGCGCGGGTGATGGACCTGCACCAAACTTGGTACACATAACCCCCCTAACCCCCTTTACGTACTGGTGTGGTTCGGGGACATGACCCACGGATTATGGGATTTGTAGTACTTTCCAACACTTTGGTTCCCACAGACGACTGAGGCCACCAAAAAGGACCAATACAGACCACACTTGGCACACACAGCCCCCATGACCCACTCTACATCCTGCTGCAGTTTGGAGGAAGGCAGGCCATGGATGATAGGACTTGAAGTACCTCTACTCACTTCCCAAGTCCACTGCGACCCTTATCCAATTACTGATCGAGACCAAACTTGGCACACATAACCCCCATGACTACCTTCACGTCCTGGTGAGGTTCGGGGGAGGACTGACAATGGACGATGGGATTTGTAGTACTTTCACACTTTCTGTTCCCACAGACCACTGCGGCCCCCCAACAAACACCGATAAAGACCGCACTTGGCACACAGAGCCCCAGTGACCCACTCTACATCCTACTGAAGTTTGGAGGGGGGCGGAACGTGGATGATGGGACTTGCAGTAACTTCCCTTACTTTCCAAGACTGCTACAAACCTAATCCAATGACTGATCAACACCAAACCTGGCACACAAAGCCCTCATGACCCACTCTACATCCTGCTGCAGTTTGGAGGAGGGCAGGCCATGGATGATAGGACTTGAAGTACCTCTACTCACTTCCCAAGTCCACTGCGACCCTTATCCAATTACTGATCGAGACCAAACTTGGCACACATAACCCCCATGACTACCTTCACATTCTGGTGAGGTTCGGGGGGAGGACTGACAATGGATGATGGTATTTGTAGTACTTTCACACCTCTCTGTTCCCACAGACCACTGCGGCCCCCAACAAACACCGATAAAGACCGCACTTGGCACACAGAGCCCCAGTGACCCACTCTACATCCTGCTGAAGTTTGGAGGAGGGCAGACCATGGATGATGGGACTTGCAGTACCTTCCCTCACTTTCCAAGACTGCTGCAAACCTTATCCAATGACTGATCAACACCAAACCTGGCCCACAGAGCCCTCATTACCAACTCTACATCCTGGTGCAGTTTTGTGTGAAACGGACCACGGATGATGGGACTTGAAGTACCTTCACTCCCTAAAAACAATACAACCCTCATCCATTCACCAATACAGACCAAACTTAGCACACAGATCCCCCATGATCCAATCTACATCCTACTGCAATTTGGGGGAGGCTGGACCACAGATGATGGGACTTCCAGTACCCTCAGTACTTTCATGATACCACTGCAACTCCCAAGAATGATGGATCAAGACCAAACTTGCCACACAGTGCCCCCATGACCCACTCTACATCCTGCTGCACTTCTCAAATGACCCGGGCACCGCCGGGTCCCCAAGTTAGTTTATTATAAAACTGTAGGCCTTGAACAAAAGAGGTGAGCAAGGCCTTTGTCGTCCTCTTCAGGATCGGATTTGGAATTTGCTGGAGACTCTGAAGAAGCAGAGAGAGAAAATTCTAGCCTACAAAGCAGACACAGCGCGGGAAAGCCGGGATTTGCTAGTAAGTTGTATTCCTACTAGAAAATTGGAAAGTATGACCTCTTTGAGTGTTACTTTGAATAAACAGGGTCAAAAATATTTACCAAGGACAATATTGATCCAAACCGATTCCAGTGGCGGGCCCTTCACGAGACCCTTTCTCTACTGGATTATTGACATTTTCTATATGAAGCCTCTTTCCAAGCGAATGTGGAGAATTCAGTCCGGTGAGGGTTCCTTTCTGCCACTTACTCCTGTTTCCTTTATTCTAGGGAAAAACCCAGAGAGAGAAGGAGAAGACTGTGGCTGCGTTTAGGCTCATGCACCACTTCCTACAAGAACAAGAGAGGAATCTGCTGGCAAAAATGGAAGAGCTGGAGAAGGAGATTTCAGCCAAAGGGGAGGAACATCTGGCCAGACTCTCCGAAGAACTCTCCTCTCTCTCAAAGTTCATTCAAGAGATGGAGGAGAAGCATCAGCAGCCGGCAAGTGAACTCCTCCAGGTAAAATAAAAATAAATAAATAAACTTTATTTATACCCCGCCACTATCTCCCCAAGGGGACTCAGGGAGGCTTACATGAGGCCAAGCCCAGCAATACAGTAAAACAATATACAACAGAACACAGCAAAAATATAAAAATAAAATAAAGTACAATACAAAACCATTCTAAGAAAACATCAACAATATAAAACGGGTGGGCAATTACCGGCCCTCCAGGTGTTTTGGACTTCAACTCCCAGAAATCCTAACAGCTGGTAAATTACCTGGAGGGCCAGTAATTGCCCACCCCTGATATAAAATCACAACATTTAAAACACAGAGATTAATCACATTGGGCGGGCCGATTCCAATGGATTAAAAATTTAAAAACACTGTCCCCATGGGTGGCTGAGACAGTGACACCTCAGTTTCGTAATGGTTCAGTGTATACAAATTTCGAACGTCCAGACAAAATATCCATAATCCAGGAACAGGTTGAATAAAACAGACCAAGTTCCATAAGTTTAGACATCAGTCTGTGTGGGAGGATTGTGTTGAACAGAGGATTAAAGTCTGCAAAAGGAATCGTTACACCCCCCCCCCTCTATATATATATACTGTATATACTCGAGTATAAGCCTAGTTTTTCAGCCCCTTTTTATGCTGAAAAAGCTTCCCTCGGCTTATACTCGAGCTAAGGTTGTTTATTATTTTACTCTGTAATTAGTATTATTTATATTATATTTATTTTATTACTCTATTTATTATGTTTATTACATTTATTACTTTACTCTATTATTATTGATATTATTACATTTACATTATTTTACTCTATTATTTTATTACATTTATTATTTTACTCTATTATTATTGGAAGGATACATAAGCACATTTACATTGAAGGAGGCTGGAATAATGGTTTAATCAATGTTGGACAGTCTTAAATTACAGTTTTATGTAAATATTTCAAAACATTTAACCTACTGATGCCTCAATTAATGTAATTTTATTGGTATCTATTTTTATTTTGGAATTGACCAGTAGCTTCTGCATTTCCCACCGTCGGCTTATACTCGAGTCAATACATTTTCCCAATTTTTGTAGTAAAATTAGGTGTCTCGGCTTATATTCAGGTCGGCTTATACTTGGGTATATACGGTATGTTATATTTTCCTTTTTAAAATGCAGGAATTTCTCAATTGCACAAAACATAAATTTTAAAATGAAATAATAGTGGTGAAGAAAGGCAGATTGACAAGGGGGGGGGGGTTAGATGTATGGCCACTCCACCATTTATTTATTTATTTATTTATTATTTATTTATTTATTATTCGGGCTTCTATGCCGCCGACTCCCTGAGGCTCGCGGCGGCTCACAGGAACCGAAGGTACAACTACACACAAGCAATGCGATAAAACATCTAAGACAATTAAACAGTTAAAACAGCAAAATACAAAACCCCCAGGTACAGTTCAGAAATTAGACAACGTGACACCCCAGGACAGCATGGGCAGGACCTACTCACCGAAGGCCTGCTTAAACAAATAAGTTTTGCAGGCGCGTCTAAACGGAGCAGGTCCTTTATAGCCCGCATTCCAGCCGGGAGGGCGTTCCACAGCGTAGGAGCTATAACGGAGAACGCCCTCCGGTGAGTAGATGTCAGTTTAGCCGATTTCGCCGAGGGTATCTCTAACAAATTAGCATCCTCGGAGCGTAGTGATCTCAGGGGACAGTATGGGGTGAGTCGGTCCCTCAAGTACGCTGGCCCCAGGCCGTGCAAGGCCTTAAAGGTAAGAACCAACACCCTGAAGGAGATCCGGTGCTCGATTGGGAGCCAGTGCAGATCCTGCAAAACAGGTGTGATGTGGTGGCCTGCTGGGGTTCCAGACAGGAGCCGGGCGGCAGTGTTCTGCACCAGCTTGAGCTTCCGGGTCGCCGACAAAGGAAGGCCAACGTAAAGCGCGTTACAGTGATCCAGCCTTGAGATGACCGTAGCTTGGATCACCGTGGCCGGGTCATGCCGGGAGATATAGGGGCCAGCCTCCGAGCCTGTCGCAGGTGAAAAAAAGCAAACTTGCTGACCGCGGAGACCTGGGCCTCCATGGTCAGCTGGGAGTCCAGATGGACCCCCAGGCTCTTAACGGAAGGCGATGGGCATAGCGCCAGACCGTCCAGGGTCGGAAGCTGGACATCTACACCACCCGAGCGGCCCGACCACAAGATCTCCGTCTTCTGTCTGATTTGGACACTAAGTCAGAGTTTGTGGCGCAAAAATCATGAAAATTACTTTCTTCAGATTGTTCCTTGCTTTCTTCCACATTTGCCTCATCTAATACCTCTACAACTTCAGATTCATTCTTTACTCTAGAAACACTTGGGGTTATGAACACTTCAGTGTTCACATGAATTCTATCCCAATGAGTATTATTTTCGAACTTTACAGATCTGGAGACTGTGATCTTCTTCCCTGGAGAAGAGCCATTCCAGAATCTATAGCCTTTCGTTCCACCTTCATATCCAATAAATTGCATCTTTACCCAATGCTGATCTCTTTTGTCTCTTTGCTGTATAGGAATTAAGACATTTGCATGCGCACCAAATACTTGAAAATGATCCACCTTTGGATGTCTTCCATAAAACAAATAGAATGGGATTTCATTTACACTTGAGGTCCATAACCTATTCAGCACGTAATTGGCAGTGTTAGCTGCTTCTGCCCAAAACCTTTGGACATTTGTGCATCCTCAAGCATTGATTTTACCATGGTTTGAATTACACCTAAGCGACGCTCCGTAATTCCATTTTCTTTTGATACACACGGATTTGTTTTCCTATGCCAAATTCCTTTATCCTTAAAAAATTCTTAAGTCTTTCATTCACAAATTCACCTCCTCTATCAGATTGAACTTGTTTAACAGTCAAATCAGGAAATTGGTTCTTCACAAAATTGTACCATTCAATAAATTTTTCATACACCTGAAATTTACCTTTCAGAGGATAAACGAAGCCAAATCGAGACCTATCATCTACTATTACTACGGTAGTAGAAATACATTCCCTCCAATACTCTTTGGAAAAGGTCCAGCTAGATCCATGTGCACTAACTGTAACTTAGTTGTTACTCTATCACTCCTTTTGGCAACAGGATAAGCCTTTAACTTTGTTTTGTTACAGACAGCACACTCTAAATAATTTCTGCATTCTGGTATTTGAATGCCTACTAGCTGTGCAGTCTTTCTAATCATATTATAGTTCATGTGGCCAAACTTCCTGTGTAGCATGTGCAGACATCTGTCACCATGCAGAGGTTTCCCTTCCAAACTCTGAATACTATTTGTAGACATTTTATTACTAGCATTCATTCTATAGAAACCATTTTGAAATTTTACTTCCTTATACATACCTGTATTTTTATTACTCATTTTACATAACTCCCCTTCAAACACAATGGATAAACCATGGTCTGCAAGTTGTTTCATCCCTAGAACATTGTGTTCTAGCTCAGGAACTAAATAAACATTGTCTAACTTTAGACTAAGTTGACCAATTTCAACTTCTCCCTTTGTTAAAACCTTGCACCTTTGACCATGAACTGCACAATTGAAAACAAATATAATGTCTGGGTTGTTGTGTGTGTTTCTGGGCTGTATGAAAACACACAACAACCCAGTGATTCGGACCATGAAAGCCTTCGACAATAAGCTGTAATGTCAAAGATGCGCAACCTGGTTTGCATCTCCTATCAATGATACCATGGCTATAGTGGAATAGGGGGCCCATGCAATACAATCCTTCGATCCAAACTCTGGTCTTGCTCATCATCCAGTACCAGGGCATTGTCCAAAGCTGGAACTCACCTCAGCCTGGGACTCCTCTCCACATCAACATTGCCTTCATCATGTATTTATGAAGTGCATAACCTTAAGGTTTTCCAGTTTCCAAACATCCTGGAGCCTGAAAACTTGCATTCCAGAGTATTTTGGAAGCTCTGCCAAAAAGCATTTGCAAAATAAATAAATAAATAAATGAATAAATGGATAAATAAATAAATAATGTGGTGCAGCTGGCTGGGAGTCAGCTGCATAAGATCTCTACTGACCAGAGTTCGAGGCCTGCCCGGGTTGGGGTGAGCCCTGGAACAGTTGTGTAGCTCGTTGTCTGTCTGTATACGTTGTATGTCTATGGCATTGAATGCCTGTATATGTGCATTGTGATCCGCCCTGAGTCCCCTGCGGGGTGAGAAGGGCGGAATATAAATGATGTAATTAAATAATAAATAAACTTTATTTATACCCCACCACCATCTCCCCAATGGTGACTCAGGGTGAATAATATGAGGCCAAGCCCTTCAAAAATACAATACAACACAGTAAAATGCAAAATACAAAACAAATACATCAGAAATAATAATTTAAAAAAACCGATTACGATAATAAATGAAATGATGCAGGAAATTCACACACAACAACCAAATAGGATGGGTAGGCCAAATGGACACGATAA
Organism: Anolis apletophallus; assembly: GCA_030556195.1. Taxonomy (NCBI): domain Eukaryota; kingdom Metazoa; phylum Chordata; class Lepidosauria; order Squamata; family Anolidae; genus Anolis; species Anolis apletophallus. The sequence goes on along the minus strand of JARBWK010000001.1, from coordinate 197,262,278 downwards.
AATGATAAAACCCCTAGGGTGAGATAGGAGTAGGAGATAGCAAATGAGGGGGCCCAAGAAAATGAGATAGTGGGGACAGACTTTCAGTTTAGGATGGGGAAAAGTGCGTCATAGGGTAACACTATAGATGGAGCACCACACCTAGAGGGGATGGTCACTCTTCAAAGGCACAACGGAAAAGCCAGGTCTTCAGAGTTTTCTTAAAGTCTGCTAAGGAGGCATTGAAGTAGATGCCCCATTTTGTAAATCTACCCTTCTTTGTGGAGGCAAGGCTGTTTCACCCAACTTGCTTTACTTCAGGGGCCACGGTGCCTCAGTGGGTTAAACCCTGGCGCCAGCTGAACTGTTGACCTGAAGGTTGAAGTTTTGAATCAGTGAGATGGGGTGAGCTCCCATCTGTCCGCCCCAACTATGGGGAAACATGATTAAAACACGATTTTTTTTAAAAAGCTTTACTTCAGTCATTTCAATTAGCTGGAAACACTACATGTTTGTAAATATGCACATAGTCTCATTGCAAATGCCTGTCCTGAGTTCTTTCTTCTCTTCTTTTTACAGGACATCAGAAGTTTCCTACATGGGTAAGTTACTCTCCCACAAAAACTTGGACTTGCATGTGAAGCACAGCCCTCTCCTCTTGCAGAAATGGGTGTCTGGGGTTGAATGGTGGCGATGGACATGATGCCCCGTGACCCTCCTTCTAACTCTGTGATCTTCTGGGTACGTTTCTACACCATGGAATTATAGTAGATTGACCGCCCTTTAACGGCAATCGCTCTAGCTTCGGGGGTAGACAAGGACGGGTTAGAAATGAAATAAATAATAATAATTAATAATAAAATTTATTTATTTATTTCACTCGGCTTCTATGCCGCCGCTCCCGGCGGGCTCGGGGCGGCTCACAACAGCAAAAATATCACAAGATAAAACAGCGGCACAGGATAAAACACACTAAAACATCGTAAAACCTTATTAGCAGTTACAATAGTAACAGTTAAAAACAACAGGATAAGATTAGCTACCCACGGGGTGCAGCCCACTGTCCTACACATGGAAGGCAAGCTGGAAGAGGTGGGTCTTGCACGCCCGCCTGAAGGGGAGTAGATCGCGGATGGCCCGCACATCTGCAGGGAGGGCGTTCCAGAGTGTCGGTGTGATCACCGAAAATGCCCTGCGACGGGTGGCCGTTAGTTTGGCCACTTTTACCGAGGGAACAGTCAGGAGATTGGTATCCTTGGAGCGGAGTGGTCTCATAGGGCAATATGGGGAGAGACGGTCCCTCAGGTATGCTGGCCCCAGGCCGTGCAAGGCCTTAAAGGTGAGAACCAACACTTTGAAGGTGATCCGGTGCTCAATTGGCAGCCAGTTCAGGTCCTGCAAGGTGGGTGTTATGTGGCAGCCTGCTGGCAAGCCAGACAGGAGCCGGGCGGCAGTGTTCTGCACCAGCCTGAGCTTCCGGGTCACCGACAGAGGAAGGCCAACGTAGAGTGCGTTACAGTAGTCCAGCCTGGAGATGACCGTGGCTTGGATCACCGTGGCCAGGTCGTTCCGAGATAGATAGGGGGCCAGCCTCCTCGCCTGTCTCAGATGAAAAAAAGCAGACTTGCTGACCGCAGAGACCTGGGTCTCCATGGACAGCTGGGAATCCAAGTGGACCCCCAGGCTCTTTACGGAAGACGATGGGCATAACGCCACACCGTCCAGGTTTGGAAGTTGGACATCCCTACCACCCAGGCGGCCCAGCCACAATATCTCCGTCTTCGCCGGATTCACCCTCAACCTACTGGCTTGCAGCCATCCAGTAACGGCTTCGAGGCAACGTTGGAAATTATCGGGGACGGTTTCGGGCCTGCCCTCCATCCTCAGAATGAGCTGAGTGTCGTCAGCGTACTGGTGACACTCAAGCCCATAACTCCGCACCAGCTGTGCAAGCGGCTGCATGTAGATGTTAAATAACAGAGGGGAGAGAATGCCCCCCTGAGGAATCCCACAAACTAATGGGGAGCCCTCAGAGACTACCTCGTCCCTCCTCACACGCTGAGACTGCTGGTGGAGGAAGGAGGTCAGCCATTTCAGGACTGTCCTCCTCACTCCAGCCATGGCCAGGCAGTGGATCAAAAGATTGTGGTCGACCGTGTCAAACGCTGCCGTGAGGTCCAATAACACGAGCAGCGCAGACCCGCCTTGGTCGAGCTGGCAGCGGAGTTGGTCTGTGATGGAGACCAGGACCGTCTCCGTCCTGTGCCCCGAACGGAAGCCGGACTGGAAGGGGTCTAGCCATGTTGCATCATCTAAGAAGGACTGCAACTGCTCCATTGCTGTTACAATAATGACAGTTAAAAACAAATGGAATCATAGGAGTTGCAGTTAGGTAAGGCATCAGCACTCTTTGGCAGAGAAAGCAAAAGGCCTTGCAAAACACATCCAGGCATCAAGCCATAACAGTCAAAGTGGTGTCAAACAGCATTAACTGTAGAAGATACACCCTGTGATATTATTCTCTTTTCTGCAGTTATAAGGAAAATGAGAAATTTGAGGCCTCTGTTGCTTTTCCTCCTGCCCTGAAGTGGAAGATCTGGGACTTCTGTGATGTAAATCCCTTTCTGGAGGGTGTCATGAAGCAATTCAGAGGTAAGGGTGATTGTCTGCAAGGACTTTCAGGGAGATGTAACATTGGTCTCAAAGGGCAAATGTAATGCTCTAAAGCAGTGGATTCCACACTTTTTTGGCCTACTGCCCACTTTCCAGAAAAAAATTTACTCACCGCCCCCCTAGAAATTAATTTTTAAAAATTTAATAGCAATTAAACAGAAAGATATATGTATTAATGCAGTGGTTCTCAATCTTTCTAATGCCGTGACCCCTAAATAAGGTTTCTCATGTTGTGATGACCCCCAACTATATTTTCGTTCCTACTTCATAAAGCCGCCAGAGAGGGCTCTGAAGGGACGGGTAGCTGAGGCCTGAGGGGATGAAGAAACGAGGCCTGCTCTTCCTGCGGAAGCCCTGGGCTCTCCTGCTCCCTCTGCCGCCTCTGCCTCGCCAGGGAAGGACGCGCTTTCTTCCGCGATGGAGGGGAGGCTCCGTCAGAGGACGCGGAGGCCTTTGCACTGCAGCCTTCACACTGCCCCCTTAAAGCAGTTCACCGCCCCCCAAATTCCCCTGCGCCTCCCACAGCCCCCTTGGATCGCCTCACCACCCACCAGGGTGCGGTACCGCCCACTTTGAGAATCAGTGCTCTAAAGCAATGGTTCCCAACCTTTGGGCCTCCAGGTGTTTTGGACTTCAGCTCCCACAGTTCCTAACAGTTTGCAAGCTAGCTGGGATTTCTGGGAGTTGTAGGCCAAAACACCTGGGGACCCACAGGTTGAAAACCACTGCTCTAAAGCATTGGGAAAGTTAAGGTGAGGAAACAGCCAATTTTATTTTAAACTTGAAACAAAACTATATTGTGTCTATTCTGTTCTGTTGTTTTTTAAATTTTTATGCCATGTGTGGATTGAAATATCAGTTTTGAAGCAAAATGAAATATTAGGGTTGGTTTAGAACCCAAAAATCGTGGTTCTAAAAACAAATGGGGGGGGGATTTTTTTTTATGCTTAACGTAATGAATTACAAAAAAATTTCAAAAAAAATATTTTTTGATTAGTAACTATTACAAAATCTTGTAATTGGTTCTAAATTGTCCAAAGCAGGGAAACAGGTCTGACACTGTTTTAAGCACAGGGAATTCAAGGGGCAACATTTCCCTTCACCTTTGGAGTGCAATTGACTGGAGATATAGATTTATAGCATATAGAAATGGTACCACCAAGTTATACAGTATGAGGTTCTTGTAACAGGAATATCAACCTTCTCCAAAATCGCTTTTCAGGGTGACTTACAGGCATATATCACAGTGCTGTGCGGCCCTGCTGCTTGGTCGGAGGGAAAACGCACGAAGGAGGCCAAGATTAGTACAGATCAAATCAGATTAGTGATTAGTAGTACACATCAAATCAGACTATGTGATATATTGGCAGTAATGTGTGCAGATCCGAGTAGGGTGGCCTTTTGCAGCTGTTAGCTAACAGGTGGTAATTTTGTCAGCGTCAAAGATCAATATTTGTATAGAGAAGACAACCCCCCCACTCCTGAGTACTAACTCTGGCAGAAGCAGAAGATCTCCCTGAAGAGTGCAAAAGGACTTCAATTCCCAGAAGCCTCGGCACTTAGACCCAAAAGAAAGGGATTGTGGGAATTGAAGACCAGCAAAAAAACACAGGGTAGGCTATAGAAATACAAATCTGGGCACACAAGGTACTAGTCCTGGGAAGGTATGCGAATGGACAGTTACACACCAAACAAGCAAAGGTAAATGCCAATATTGGTATATATTGTATTGCACAAATACATCAAAAATACATGCCATACATATGAAAAGACATAGAACAGTAAAGTAGTAATATCACTATCAAAAATGTAGGCTTCCAAAGGGATGCCTATTGTGGCTAATTGTACCCAATAACATCACAAAATACAGGTATCTGAGAGGTATTCAAAGCACTATCATATAAGCAGCAACACATGAGTAAATAATATAGCAAGTATTTGAACAAGCAGAAGCAGCAACACACGTCAATAGAAAAGCAGCATCACATGAATATACAAGTTGGATGAAGCCAAGTTTGCTATATCCCACAATATTATAGAGAAAAAGCACAATGTGATTAATAATGCTAATGCGTGGTGTTTCTCCTGAGTGGGGAAGCACCATAGACTTACAAACCCTAGAACAGTGTTTCCCAACCTTTTTTGAGCCACGGCACACTTTTAACATTAAAAAAATCCGGGGGCACACCACCAACCAAAATGACACAAAATGACACTCTAACACAGTAATACATATAGTTAATTGACCTTGAGTGTTGGAGTTGCAGATCACCTACATCCAGAGAGCACTGTGGACTCAAAAAGTGATGGCTCAGGACCAAACTTGGCATGAATACTCAATATGCCCAAACACAGATGGAGTTTGCGGAAAATAGACCTTGACATTTGGGAGTTGTAGTTGCTGGGATTTATAGTTCACTTACATTCAAAGAGCATTCTGAACTCCACCAATGACAGAATTGGGCCAAGTTTCCCACACAGAATCGCCATGGCCAACAGAAAATCCTGCGTTTTCTAATGGTCTTTGGCAATCCCATGCAACTCCCCTCGCAATCCCCCCAGGGGTCCTGATGCCCAGGTTGAGAAACGCTGGCCTACCTGCTGTTAGGAATTGTGTGAGTTGAAGTCCAAAACTCCTGGAGGGCTGAAGTTGGCCCATGCCCTGGGGGAAGAGAGGGAGGCAGAAGAGAAGGGAGGGGGGAGAAAGAGAGAGAGGGAGAGGGAGAGAGAGACCAGGAGGAAGAGAGAGAGAGGAAGCAGGGGGAGAGGGGGGGAGTGAGCTGGAGGGCTGAAGTTGGCCCATGCCCTGGGGAAGAGAGGGAGGCAGAAGAGAAGGGGGGGGGGAGAGAGAGAGAGAGAGAGGGAGAGAGAGACCAGGAGGAAGAGAGAGAGAGAGAAGCAGAGGGGGGGAGAGGGGGGAGTGAGCTGGAGGGCTGAAGTTGGCCCATGCCCTGGGGGAAGAGAGGGAGGCAGAAGAGAAGGGAAGGGGGGGAGAAAGAGAGAGAGAGAGAGGGAGAGAGAGACCAGGAGGAAGAGAGAGAGAGAGAGGAAGCAGAGGGGGGGAGAGGGGGGAGTGAGCTGGAGGCCCATGCCCTGGGGGAAGAGAGGGAGGCAGAAGAGAAGGGAAGGGGGGGAGAAAGAGAGAGAGGGAGGGAGAGAGAGACCAGGAGGAAGAGAGAGAGAGAAAGCAGAGGGGGAGAGGGGGAGTGAGCTGGAGGGCTGAAGTTGGCCCATGCCCTGGGGGAAGAGAGGGAGGCAGAAGAGAAGGGAGGGGGGAGAAAGAGAGAGAGGGAGAGGGAGAGAGAGACCAGGAGGAAGAGAGAGAGAGAGAAAGCAGAGGGGGGAGAGGGGGGAGTGAGCTGGAGGGCTGAAGTTGGCCCATGCCCTGGGGGAAGAGAGGGAGGCAGAAGAGAAGGGAGGGGGGGAGAAAGAGAGAGAGGGAGAGGGAGAGAGAGACCAGGAGGAAGAGAGAGAGAGAGAGAGAAAGCAGAGGGGGGGAGAGGGGGGAGTGAGCTGGAGGCCCATGCCCTGGGGGAAGAGAGGGAGGCAGAAGAGAAGGGAGGGGGAGAAAGAGAGAGGGGGAGGGAGAGAGAGACCAGGGGGAAGAGAGAGAGAGAGAAAGCAGAGGGGGAGAAAGAGAGGAGGCAGAAGAGAAGGGAGGGGGAGAAAGAGAGAGAGGGAGAGAGAGACCAGGAGGAAGAGAGAGAGAGGAAGCAGAGGGGGGAGAGGGGGGAGTGAGCTGGAGGGCTGAAGTTGGCCCATGCCTTGGGGGAAGAGAGGGAGGCAGAAGAGAAGGGAGGGGGGAAGCCACGAGGAAAGAGACGAGGCGGAAGGGAGAACGAAGCATTCTAGAGAGTGAGTGCAGGGAGAAAGAAAGAAAGAAAAAAAGAAAGAGAACACGAGGCAGGGAGAGGGGGGAGTGAGTTGAAGTCCAAATGGGACGCTACAACGCGAGCAGCTGAAGCAGCAGAGGGGAAGCTAGTGGAGGCGCGCTCCCCAGGAGAGGAACAATGCCGAGCCCTGGCAGAGCACGGGCTGGCTTGCACGGATACCTTCCTGCCCCGTGAAAGCAGAGAGAGGGGGGGGAGGGAGGAGAAGGACTACACTTCCCAGAATGGGTAGCGGCAGGCAGCGTCACTTCCGCTTCCCCGTAGAAATGCGGGAAAAACAAACAGAGCATAATAAGATGGATGAAGATGGGAAGGAACCGAGGGGGAGAAGACAGGGAGAAGAATAATTAAGAATCAATTACAATAATAACGCAAATTGTCGGCCTCAAGATGCGTAAATCAAACAGCACTTCCGGGTTCAGCGAAAAGGTGCGGTAAGCCTCATAATTAGCCTTTTGAACAGATCGATTACGAAATAAATTATTTCTTAATACGAAATACCAACCCTATGAAATATACGTATAGAATTCCCTGACCAACCTAAACCTGTTCATGTACTCCAGGGTTCATAAACACTGTGGATTGAATGCTGTTTGATACCATCATGATATGTATGGCTGAATGCTAAGGGGAATACTGGGAGTTGTAGTTGGTGAGGCACCAGCATTATTTGGCAGAGAAGGCCAAAAGACCTTGTAAAACCACAACTCCATTGATTCCATAACATTGAGCATTTGGTGTCAAACTGCATTCATTCTACAGTATCAGTGTGCCTTCCAATTACATTGCACAAATGTATACACACACATACACGCACACACACACACACACAGAGCAGATATAACATGAGATTTCTTGCTGGTGTACTAATAAAATCAGCATTAATATATGAAATTTTTTGTACTTTGAATTGTATTAAACAGACTAAAACACTTTAAACAGGTCCACAAGGAGAAAACAGTTGTAAAAAGTTAAAACCATCTGAAGCCATATTGTGGAATTCGGTCCTGAGTATTTTAAGAAATGTTTTATTTTGTCCAAATGAAACTAGTGTGAGCCTAATAAGACCGGTACCATCCGGGACTTCCTCCTGGAGAGAGAGATCGATCTAGCCTGTTTGACAGAAACATGGCTCCAGGAGGGAGACGAGGTCATTATGCACGAGGTGGCATCTCCTGGGTTTGTGGCCAGTTATCAGACGAGGACAGAGAGGCGGGGGGGAGGGGTCGCCATCCTCAGCCGAGACACTTTTAATTCCAGGACGATTCCGACGGTGAACATTCCAGGGATGGAGTGTGCGGGCCTGGTGTGGGATCTTAGTGAGAGTGTAGCCTTCCTGCTGGTGTACCGTGCACCCAACGCACCAGCTGGGAGTCTGCCTAAGCTGCTGGAGGTGGTCGCGGAGTGGGCATTGAGGTTTCCTAAACATAGTCTTGGGGGACTTCAATGTCACGCCGATACCTCCTCAACGGCAGCCGTGGACCTGGTGTCTACCATGGAGGCACTAGGACTCTCACTCTGTAAGACCGGATCACGCATCAGGCCGGGCACACCCTGGATTTGATTTTCGCGCCGGAATTAACGTGACCCTAACCTCCATAACGGAGGTACCATGGTGGATCACAGTGTCCTGGAAGTCCGGCTGGGGTGGCCCCCTCCCGTAAGGGTGCCGAACCCATTCTGGTTCGCCCGAAGAGACTTATGGAACCCATTAGGTTCCTGAATGCTCTAAGGAGTGGGAACTTCCCAGCGACTCTGTTGATGGGCAGGTGGAATACTGGAATGCCAGTCTTTCCGCGGCCCTGGACGAGATCGCCCCCAGGCGCTCTCTCCTCCCCCGCAGAAATCGCTCGCCTTGGTTCACCGAGGAGTTGCGGGCGATGAAGCGGAGGAAGAGACAGTTAGAGGACGTGTGGCGGAGCCTCCGTGACGAAGCGTCGAAATCAGCTTATAAACAGTTTAAAGAGGTTTATGAGCAAGCTATCAAGGAAGCCAAAAAAGTTTACTATTCTTCCTTGATAGAGTCGGCTAGCTCACGCCCAGCACAATTGTTTAGGATAATTCGGTCTTTGACAGCAATCCCAACTGTCCCAAATGATAGGAGTTTGGCACCAACAGCGGGGGCTTTTCAGAGCTACTTTGCCGACAAGATCTCGACCCTCCGCCGGGACATTCTGGCCACCCTTGATACAGTCAGCGAACTCGAGACTCCGCCGCCACTCGGCGGGCCTGCCTTCACCCGTTTCCAATTGCTAGACGCAGCAGCTGTCGACAAGTTACTAGCTGCAGCTAGACCAACTACATGCTCCCTCGACCCGTGCCCCTCCTGGCTTGTTAGAGCATGTCGGGAGGGGCTACGAGGTCCCCTGGGCACGATCATAAATAGCTCCCTTGAGCAAGGAGTCTTGCCGGGGGGACTGATAGAGGCAATTGTGAGACCGCTGCTGAAGAAGACGAATTTAGATCCTTCGGCTCCCTCCAATTAGCGTGCAGTTTCAAACCTGCCTTTTTTGGCAAGGTAATTGAGAGGGCAGCAGCGGATCAGTTGCAGCAGTTCTTGGAAGACACAGCTGGACTTGATCCCTTCCAATCCGGCTTCCGTATTGGGCACGGGACGGAGACCGTGCTTGTCACCATTACAGACCAACTTCGCCGCCAGCTGGACCAGGGTGGATCGGCTCTGCTCGTCTTGTTAGATCTGACGGCAGCTTTCGATACTGTAGACCACGCATTACTAACCCCACCGTCTAGCCGGTTCCGGGGTTGGGGACCGCCCTTAAATGGGTGGCCTCCTTCCTCCGGGGACCGGGGACAACGTGTGGAGGGGGCGGAGGTCTCTGGGAGATCCCCACTTGATTGTGGGTCCCCAGGGGCCATCCTCTCCCCTTATTATTTAACGTGTACATGCCCCTGGCCCAGCTGGCCCGACTTTTGTCTGGAGTGTTATCAGTACGCTGATGACACCCAGCTGCTGCTGAGAATGGACGGCAGGCGGACACCGTACCCGATTGTTTCCATCAGTGCCTTGAGGTCGTGACTGGTTGGCTGCGGGCTAGCCGGCTGAAGGTGAACCCGTCGAAGACGGAGATCTTGTGGCCTGGTCGACCTGAGCGGGATGAGTGCCGGTTGCCTACCCTAGACGGCGAACGGCTTAGTCCGTCGCCTGTTGTTAAGAGCCTAGGTGTACAATTAGACCCCCTGCTGACCATGGAAACCCAGGTCTCCACGGCGAGCAGGGCGTCATTTTATCACCTACGTCAGGCTAGGCGACTGGCACCCTACCTTTCCAGGGATGACCTGGCCACGGTGATCCAAGTGACGGTCATCTCGAGGTTAGACTACTGTAACGCCCTCTACGTTGGCCTTCCCTTGGCTACAGTTCGAAACTCAAGCTAGTGCAGAATGCCGCTGCTCGCCTGCTGACGGGAGCGTCGGTAAGGGAGCACATTACGCCCATCCTTCGGCAGCTGCACTGGCTGCCTATTAAGTACCGAATTGTTTTCAAGGTGTTGGTGTTAACCTTTAAGGCTTTACACGGCCTAGGGCCTGCGTACCTGAGGGACCGCCTTACCCCATACATTCCCCCGAGATCACTATGTTCAGGGGAGTCCAATCTCCAGAGGAGTTGAATTTGCTCCTGATTCCATCAGTCCGCGCCTGCCACATGTCTACCACCAGGCAAAGGGCTTTTTCTGTGGCGGCTCCGGTTCTCTGGAACTCTCTCCCGGATGATGTCCAAGCTACCAGGGAGCTCATCCCGTTCCGCAGGGCTTGCAAGACCGCCCTGTTCAGACTGGCCTTCGGTCAGGCGACTTAATCCGAACGTATTCCCCCTTTTAATCAGCACCCTGGCTTAGGGAATGCTTCGATATGCACATAATTTTATTCTCGGGACCTATGTTGTATTTTATGTTTATGTTTTATTGTACGGCGACATGGATGCCGCATGTTCGCCGAATTTTATGATGTTATCCGCCCCGAGCCTGCAGGGAAGGGCGGAATACAAGACGGAACAAATAAATAAATAAATAAATAAATAATACTCGGAGAGGCATATGTGTACAAGTAGAGGGGCTCCTTCATGATCCCAAGCCTTTGAGGGGCACTAAGGCCCCGTCTACACTGCCATACAAAACCCAGATTATTTATTTAGTTTTATTTACGATATTAATAGCCCGCCTTTCTCAGCCATACGGCAACTCAAGGCGGGTCAAGTAGAGGGGCTCCTTCATGATCCCAAGCCTTTGAGGGGCACTAAGGCCCCGTCTACACTGCCATACAAAACCCAGATTATTTATTTAGTTTTATTTACGATATTAATAGCCCGCCTTTCTCAGCCATACGGCAACTCAAGGCGGGTCACAGATTGGCACAATTCGATGTCAGGCATTCATAAAAGTGCCATTAAAAACAATCAACATTACAATATAAAACATGTATAAAGACCGTTAAAGCATATAATCATCGGTGTCATCCTGTTAAAAATGCTATCCAGTAACATCATCTGGCCTTTCCATGTTCATCATTCATAGTTCCGTGTTATCTATTCTGCTGCATTCTCAAAAGCTTGCTCAAAGAGCCAGGTCTTTACTTTTTTCCAAAAAGTCAGGAGGGAGGGGGCTGATCTAATATCCCTGGGGAGGGAGTTCCGTAGCCGGGGGCCATCACTGAGAAGGCCCTGTCCCTCGTCTCTGCCCATCGCACTTGCGAGGCAGGCAGGATTGAGAGCAGGGCCTTCCCAGACGATCTTAAGTTCCTAGATGGTTCATAGGAGAAGATACGTTCGGACAGGTAAGCCACCATTGCCACCATTCCTTAATAAGGCATAACCATGTGTGGCAGTTGAAGTGATACTTCATCTCTTGGGTGAAGGATCTCAGCCATCTTGTTTCCTCTAAATTTCTGAAAGTCGCCATGTCATGTTATTTTCTCTTTCCTTTCTCTCTTTAGACTCCCTGGAATCTGGTCTTCAGCAGCAAAAAGGTAAACAGGAAAGATTTTCTTCAGAGAGGGTTTGCCATAGCCTTCCCGATGAGGCAGGAGAGAGTATCTGGTCTCCAAGAGGCCTAGTCCAACTCTGGGTCATGTTGGGTCAAATTACAGTGGTCTTTGTTCACTCATCTTGGCTTTTAGGGAGAAGTCAGGCATGAGTTGGCTGTATTTATTTTACTTTTCAGACTCTCCTAAATATTTTTACTCAGCCTTAACCATGATTGCACAAAAATATAGCAGAGCCAACCAAACCAACCAACCAACCAATCTCCCTTTTTCTCAGGTGACAATTACGCTCTAGACTGAATGTGGGTTGACACCGCTTTAACTGCCATGGGTTAAAGCTATGGAATCCGGGGAGTTGTATTTTGTTGAAGCAGAAGTACTATCAGCAGAAGGCTAAAAACTTGTGGAACTGCAACTCCCAGGATTCCACAGCATTGGGTGATGGCAGTTTTATACTGCAGTAATTCAACAGTGTAGGTGCATCCCTAGGTGGGTTTAGATCAGGGGTGGGCAATTATTTTTTCCAAGGGGCCACACGAGAGCCAAAAAATATTATGGAGGGCCGCACCTAAAGGCTGAACTACATTCTAATCTGCATTATTTATTTATTTACTTACTATATTTACTATATATTACACATCATTAATATTAACATATTAATATATCAAGAAATATTCATATATTATTAGTATTAATATCATAATTATTATTTTATAGTATATATATAGATATTATAATATATTGAAATTATAATATAATATAACATTATATTACATTATTTATTATATTATTATATTATTATAATAAAATTATTATAAAATAATAATAAAAACCACTAAAATAAAATTAAGTTCAAGAAGACAAGGTGATGAACCAAGATGGAATGGCCCAATGGCCCCAGCCCAGAGGATGGCAAAGCGGACCCAGCCACCGCAACAGCAGAGGAGAGCAGAGCAGCAGGCGATCAGAGGCTGCAGGCCTCTGCCCGCTCTCTCCCCCAGCCGTTCCCCAGCTGATCGCCCTGCTATGGAGTGCCTGCCATCCCTGGAGGTGATCCGGGCCTGCAGGGGGAGTAGTCAGCGATCTGAGGCGGCTGATCGCCCTGGCAACCTGGAAGATGATCAAGTCTTCCGGGTCGCCAGGGTGATCAGCCTCCGCAGGTCGCTGACTGCTGATCGCCTCCAGGGATGGCAGGCACTCCAAAGCCGCCGCTCCTCCGGACTGTCTGCTGACACAGGCCCCACAGAGTCCACGATGGGATGGCGGCAGCAGCACCCCTTCATCTTGGCCCCGCCCCCGCCGCCCTTCTCCCCGGGCCAGACAGAATTGTTCTCCAACAATCACAGCCACAGGGATTGTGTAGTCCCCAAAATAATATTCTCACTTTCTGCTCACATGAGTATTTATTAACAAACAGGTCAGTCGGCGGTGGCTGGGAGGGCCTTTGCACAATTAAAACTTGTGTGCCAGCTGCGGCCGTATCTCATGAAGTTGGATCTGGCCATGGTGGTCCGTGCCTTAGTCACCTCCAGATTGGATTACTGTAATGCACTCTACGTGGGGCTGCCCTTGAAGATGGCCCAGAAGTTTCAATTGGTCCAAAAAGCGGCAGCCAGGTTACTAACTGGAGCGTCCTACAAGGAGCGGTCAATCCCCCTGTTTAAGGAACTCCATTGACTGCTGTTCATCTTCCGGTCCCAATTCAAGGTGCAGGTTCTTATCTACAAAGCCCTGAACGGTTTGGGACCTGCCTACCTGCATGACTGCATTTCTGTCTACGAACCCAGGCAATCTCTCCAATCATCTGGAGAGGCCCTACTCTCGCTCCCACCGCTTTCGCAGGTGCGATTGGTGGGGACGTGAGAGAGGGCCTTCTCTGTGGTGGCCCCCCGACTCTGGAACTCGCTCTCCAAGGAGATCAGACAAGCTGCCACATTGGCAGTTTTTAGGAGGAGCCTTAAAACCTGGCTGTTCCAATGTGCCTTCCCTGAATAAAGCAAATAATGCCCTGCTGTGTTCAATTCCTTGCAAAATGTCCTCAGAAGCACTTTAATTACCTGTTGGGTTGTCTGCCCCATCGTATTATTTAAAATAGTGGTTTCCAAACTTTCTTGGCCTACCACCCACTTTCCAGAAAAAAATTTACTCACCGCCCCCCCTATTAAATTATTTTTTTAATTTAATAGCAATTAAACAGAAAGATATATGTATTAATGCAGTGGTTCTTAACCTTTCCAATGCCATGACCCCTAAATAAGGTTCCTCATGTTGTGGTGATCCCAACCATAGCTTCGTTGCTACTTCATAAATAATTTTGCTACACTTATGAATTCTAATGCAAATATCTAATATGCAGGATGTATGTTCATTGTTACAAATTGAACATAATTAAAGCATAATGATTAATCACAAAAACAATATGTTTGGAGGAGTATGGACAATGGTTGATGGGATTTGCAGTACCTTCAATCGATTCAGCTCTGACTTTCACAGACCACTGAGACCCCCACAAATTACAGAACTAGACCAAACTTGGCACAGAGAACCCACATGACCAACAGAAAATACTGCAGGGGTTTGGGAGGAATTGCCTCCGCCGGGGAAGGCCATGCTTTCTTCCACGTTGGCAGGGAGGCTCTGCTGGAGGACACAGAGGCCTTTCCACTGCAGCCTTTGCACTGCGTGTGTTTATCAATAATTAACAATAATTTCCTCATTTTTGTCTTTTAAAATCAAATTTTAACACAAACAAACACAAACAAAAAACAAAATAATCTGGATATATGTACCCAAAATTCTCAGCAAAGCGCTCCTGAATTTATTTTAGTGTCATTGCTGGCAGGGCGTAGGGTGAATCAATGAGACAAGGTCCCTCGTGGGTTTCATGGCTGAGCTGGGAATCAATCCCTGGTCTCCAGAATCAAAATCCAGTGCTCAAATCACCAAACATTCAAATGTTAACCTTAGGAAGGAAAAGGATGTAATGTAACATTGAACCTGTCTAGATTTGAAGAGACAAGGGAGGATTTTCCTTCATTCCATAAGAATGCAAGATTGAACCTCCAGCCATTTACATTTGACTTTTCTTTCTTTCCTTTCTTTCTTTCTTTCTTTCTTTCTTTCTTTCTTTCTTTCTTTCTCACTTCACCCCCGATCTGTTTCTGCCACCAACAGCGCATGTGACCCTGGATCCAAAAACAGCCCATCCTCAGCTCATCCTCTCTGAAGATCACAGACATGTGATATGTGGAGCGATAAGTCAAAATCTTCCTGACAATCCTGAGAGATTCACTCAGTATCTTTTTGTGCTGGGCCAGGAGGGATTCACAGGAGGCAGGCATTTTTGGGAAGTCCTTCTGAAGAATGGGGAACTTTGGTCTGTGGGGGTTGCCAGAAAGTCTGTGCAGAGAAAAGGCTTAGACCACATTGGTCCTGATGCTGGGATCTGGCCAGTGGGAAAGAACAGGACTGAATATTGGTTCTCCTCTGACAATGGTGCATACCTACTTTTGACTCTGACCGAGGAGCCCAAAAGGGTCAGAGTGTCTCTGAACTACGAAGGGGGTCGGGTGGCCTTTTACGATGCAGACTCAGCAGCCCTGATCTTTGAATACCCTCCAGCCTCTTTCTCAGGAGAGACCCTTCTCCCCATGTTTTCTGTGATTGAGAAAGCCCATCTGGCGCTCTCTCCCTAAGGATGGGGAGCAATGTCCAAAGGAAGGCAGCATCTGAGGTGCAAGAGGAGCTTTATCTCCATAGATCTGGGGCTGTTAATTCTCGTTCCTCTCATTGTGGATTCCTCCTGCTCTCTCTTTACATATTTGCCAAAAAGGGACTGGGAGGCTGGAGTGGGAATGATGAAAGCTTTCTCCGCCACCCGTGGATTATTCTCTCTGGGAAGATCAGCAACAATGACAACAGGACTGCTCGCCCCACAGGGATAAGCCCAAGAGAGAAGGAAATTACAATCAAGGCAGAACTCCACCGATTTCCGGCCTTTGGTCCTATAGTGGATATAGTGGCCAATAAACTCCAAAAAGGAACAATGACAACAGCAAAGAAGGGAATAAAAGACCCAAGTTCATATTTAGTCAGTAATTCCATGGTTCCTAACAGCTGGTAACCTGGCTGGGATTTTTGGGAGTTGAAGTACAAAACACCTGGAGGCCCAAAGGTTGGGAACCACTGATCTAATGGTTAACATCAATATTCAAGAATATGGCTATATGTGTAGCAACCCAGCCTTTAGCCCAGCCCCCAGCCCAGCCAGGGGGATCAGGGGATGCCCCGGGGGTCCCAATTGCTCTGGACCCGATTGATGGGGATTCAGGTGAACTGGATGAGGGGGCTGTTGGGCCCGCATCTCCTACAGAGAGCTTGCAATGGGATGATGATTGGCCTGATGCCTATGAGGACGTGGAAGGTCAGTCTGACCCAGATTCAGATAACTGGTATGAGAAACCAGGTGGGCGAGGTTCCCAAGAACGAATCTGGGAACCCGCGGGGGATGAGTCCATGGAGACAGATGAGGAGGATGCTTCCCATGAAGATAGTGAGGCAGCTGTGGAAAGGGAGGGAAGGAGCTTTGACCGCAGAAGGAGCATTGAGGCTCATAGAAAGGGATGGCGTCAAAGCCTAGAGCGTCGCTGGTCTCACAAAGGAGGAGATTAAAAATACGTTCTGTGGGAACGGATCCTCAGTTGAACGGCCACTTCTGATCTAAGGAAGTGTAGCGTTCCTGATCCCTGAAGCCAGCATTGGCTTGCCTTGCCCTGCCCTGCCTTGCCTTGCCAAGAAACTACCTTGAACCTTGTACCTTGCCTTGCCTTGACCAACGGAGACTTCATTGCCTTGAATCGCTTTGTTTTTATGGACGTTGCTTTTGAGAGATTCCCTGTTTTTACTTGGACATTTTACTGCTGGCCTTTGGGTCTAATTGCTTTTTACTTGGACATTCTACTTTTTCACCTGTTCTTTATTATTCAATAAATGGTTAATTGATCATTGTCTCTGTGTGTGTGATTAAGGGGCCGGGCCAAGACCCAGCATCGTGACAATATGATGCCTTCTTATGTGTATCTGCACTAGGTGAAATCAATTGCACATAACTTGATTAAAAGTTTAAATAATGTTAAAGCATCCTGTAGATTTCTTGGGAAGAGCGCCCACAATCTGGAAGACGCAAAGACCTCCAGCATCGAAGCCATGATCCTCTGCCATCCACTTTGCTGGACTGGCCGCATTGTCTGAATGCCCAGTCAGTCACCTCCTCCCAAAGCAGTTATGTTACTTTCAGGTCAGGAGTGGATGACAGAATGTCGATGGACAGCAAAGGAGATTTAAACATGGGATTAAAGCCCACTTTTTAAAAAAGGTGGAATATACACTGAGAACCGGGAAGCCCTGGCCCTCGAGCATTAGGACTGGAGGTCAGCTTTACCAACAGTTCTATGGATTCTGAAGAGGCTCAAATAGTGGGCGAAAGGGGAAAATGTGCCAAGAGGAAGCTGCTTCCTGGGGTGGATTTGGAGTGACTTCCTTCCTTTCTAGCACTAGGAAACTCCTCAATCCCTTTGACTGCAAAATACCTCAGAGCTTAGTCCTGCCCACCACACTATCTAACACAGGGCTGCCCAACTGGCGGCCCGGGGGCCGTATACGGTCCCCAGCCCCTTCCCTACGGCCCCCTAAGCTTTTTAATAAAAGATAAAAATTGAAAAATAAAATAAATTTAAAAAAATACCTACTTCCGGGTTCAGAGCAAGTATTGCGAGAATACGCAATCCACACGGGATTTCACTGTCAACGCGAGATCACGCCGGCGTTGACAGCGAAATCCCGTGTGGATTGCGTATTCTCGCGATACTCTTTGGCTACTCTACTACTGGATCGCTGAGGCCCACAGACGCGATTAGAACCTGCTTCGACTCAGTCGGTCGTCGCCTCTCTCATCGGCCGGGTACTCCTGGATCCTGCGCGTTTGGAAAGGTAGGCTGAAGCAGGGGCTCCTCATTCCCCTCCCCATCTCCCTCATGTATTAAATATAAAATTAAATATATTTAAAGATGAAATAAGGGGAGATAGGATACATTAAAATAAGGGGAGAGGGGAGGATGGAATTAAATATATTTAATATTAAATTAAAATAAGGGGAGAGGGGAGGATGGAATTAAATATATTTAATATTAAATTAAAATAAGGGGAGAGGTCGCGCCGGGGAGAGGGCGGAGCCGGGGGTGGGGACGGGGCGGGGGCGGAGCCGGGGGCAGACCCTACGGCCCCCCAGGTCATCAGTGACCGGAATTCAGGCCCCTGGGCCAGTAGAAGTTGGACAGCCCTGATCTAACACATACATAAAACCATTCAAACAGATTATATGGAATCCAGTACATATGAAGAGGCTCTAAGGGTCTCAGCAGACCACAAGAATGACCACAAGCAATCTGGATGGCTGCGTGCTAACAGGCTGAGGGTGAACCCAGCGAATACGGAGATCCTGTGGGAGTGGAGCGCCCACTGTGTACCCTTGACGGCGAGCCTCTTGCTCCATCGGCCACCGTGGAAAGCCTAGGTGTCATTTTGGACCCCTTACTGTCAATGGAGGCCCAGATCTCCGCCATCAGCAAACAGGCGTTTTTCCATCTTCGCCAGGCTGGGCAGCTGCCGCCCTATCTTTCTGGGGAGGCCTTGGCCATAGTGATCCATGCCATGGTCACCTCAAGACTGGACTACTGTAGCACTCTCTACATTGGCCTTCCTTTGTCAGTGACCTGGAAACTTTGTATGGTTCAAAATGCAGCTGCCAGGCTCCTTACAGGAACTCCTGTGGGATGTCATGTAACACCCATCCTGTGTCAGTTGCATTGGCTACCAATCAAATTCCAGATCTCTTGCGAGGGGCTGGTAGTAACCTTTAATGCCTTGTACGGTCAGGAGCCGACGCACCTCAGGGACCGTCTCTCCCCCTATCAACCCCAGTGGTCACCTCTATCTTCTCAAGAGAATCTTCTACATATACCGGGCCCTAGAGAAGTCCGCCTGGAGGTTGTTAGGCGGAGAGATTTCTCAGCCTCTGCCCCAAAACTATGGAATTATCTGTCACCCGACATCCAAGCCATGCGCGAACTGAGATGTTTTACTGTCGCACTGAAGACTTGCCTCTTTGGCAGAGCGTTTGATTAACTGTTTTAATTGTCATTTTAAGTTTTATTTATTTATTCTGTAAGTCGCCCAGAGCACCGCTGGTGGAGGCGACTGAGCAAGTAATAAAATTGAATTGAAGGTAAACATGAATCAAGGGTTATAGAACAGCTCAAACAGCCCAGTGCCATTCTAGGTGGCATCAATAGCAGCATCGTATCTAGACTGAGGGAAGTAATAGTACCACACTATTTTGCTCACCTGGAATATATACATCCAGCCTTAATCTATCCACTTGTAGTGTGGTCTCCCTCTTTTCCTGTCTTGATCTGATATGTCCACAACGGAAGACCTTTGTTTTGGCTTCCAGGAAGAATTCTGTCCAGATTTGGACACATTTCTTTGTATCTTGAGCTTTCTGTGGTATCTGCGGAGCTCCTCCAAAACATTTCAATTGTGTTGATTTTCTTCCTGCCCGCTTTCTTCACTTCTCACAACTATAGATACAAATCAGATATATTACAGCAGGTGGACCTTTCCAGGGTCTGTATGTTCAGCAGTGAGGGATCCACGGGAGGTGGACTGTTTATAGTCTGATTCAGTTCAGAAAATAGGTTTCTCTTTTTTTAAAGGATAACTGATTTGAAGGCGACACCACAGATGTTACCAGGTCCAACAATCAGTAATTTGCACATTACATGTATAGACAACAGATTGCAAATATTTTCCAAAATGTCATCCCATTTGCCAGTGTTGAGTCGCACCCGATTACCTTCCAATCTTGGATGCTAAGCAAAGGATACAAAGCCCTAAACGGTTTGGGACCCGCCTATCTTTGTGACCACATTTCTGTATATGAACCCAGGCAATCTCTCCGATCATCTGGAGAGGCCCTACTCTCGCTCCCACCGCCTTCACAGGCACGTCTGGTGGGGACGAGGGAGAGGGCCTTCTCTGTAGTGGCTCCCCGAGTCTGGAACGCACTCCCCAGGGATATTAGACAAGCCCCCACTCTGGCAGCTTTTAGGAGGAGCCTGAAGACATGGCTGTTCCAATGTGCCTTCCCTGGATAAAGTAAATAATGCCCTGCTGTGTTCAACCTCCCCAAATGTCCTCAGAAGCACTTTAATTGCCTATTGGGTATCTGCCCCACATTGTCCTTGCACCTTCCTGTTTTATACAACCTACCTCTGTCTGCATCCAGTTTTAATAATTTTAAAATTTTAATATTTACATTTGGCCCACTTGAAATGATTTTAAATTGTATTTTTTTTGTGTAGAGTTTTATTGATCGTATTGTTTTATAATTGCTGTTGTGTTGTTATTATGTGTTATAGGGCTTGGCCTCATGTAAGCCGCCCCAAGTTCCTTTGTGGAGATGGGAGTGGGGTATAAATGAAGTTAATAAATAAATAATAATAATAAGCAGTTCCATTAATGTTAAGGATGGAAGCCCAAAAGTGAATCCTAGGTGCTGTAGGTTACATGCCTGTGGAAAGAAGTAGCGAATCCATCTCTGAGGTGTCATTGTCTAAGAAAACTGATATCCATGGGGTAAACTTAAGTCAACAGGCACATGCACATACACAGGAGTCTTTTTTCCTTCCTTGCACAATGTACGCAATCAGAAGTTAGGAGGTCCACTGTCACAATGAACGGAGGTCCTTTCTTATTAATCCAGAGTTAGATAAAGAAGACCCTCCAGCCAGCCTCCCCCCCCCCCCTTGGTATCCTGGCTCCCAAGGCCACCCCGCCCCCAAGATGCCTGCTTCTGCCCTCCTGACCCTGCTTCTCCCTGGGGCTCCCACCTTCCTCCCTCTCGCCTGTCTCTCTCTCTCCCTGCTGCAACCCAGGGTGCATCTACGGCCCCTTCCACGCAGCTGAATAGAATCCCACATTATCTGTTTTGAATTGGAATATATGGCAGTGTGGACTCAGATAACCCAATTCAAAGCAGATATTGTGGGATTTTCTGCCTTGATATTCTGGGTTATATGGCTGTGTGCAAAGGCCTTACACTGTAGATTTAATGGGGTTTCACATCACTTTAGCCACCATGGCTCAATGCTATGGATTCATGGGAGTTGGAGTTTTAGAAGATACTCGGCCTTCTCTTGGTGAGTGCCGATGCTTCACCAAACAACTCCTAATGTGGATACGCTTCACGAATTTGCGTGTCATCCTTGCGCAGGGGCCATGCTAATCTTCTCTGTATTGTTCCAATTTTAGTATATGTACTGCCGAAAGCAAGCTGATGATATGGTTCTCCTGTCAACAACACAAATAGGTCTTAGAAGACTTTTACAATCACTGAGCAGAATTTGCAATGAAGAAAAATTGAGTATTAATTATTCCAAAACCAAAGTAATAGTATTTTCCAAAAGGAAGCAAGTCCACAAGTGACAACTAAATGGCCATCAAATAGAACAGTGCTATAGCTTTAAATATGTGGGAATACATTTTTCTTATAAGGGTACCTGGAAGAGCCATATAGAGGCAGCCAAGGAGGGCAGCAAAATCAATCCTAACCTGTGGGAAGACAAAAGGGGGTGATTTGGTATGCCCTTCAATCAAGATCTTTAATGACAAAATCTTACCCCAGTTGTTATATGGTGTAGAACAATGGGGTCAGGGAAATATAAAAGGTATGGAAGGGATACAGAATAAGTTTGTCAGAGCCCTTTTAGCACTTCCCTCTGGGACACCATCCGCATTGTTAAGATTAGAAACAGACATGCCTTCAATTAAGGCCAGAATCCACAAACTCAGTATCCTACATGGGAAAAGAGTTATGGGAATGGAGGAAGAGAGCATGACTAATGTGGGATACACCCTTTTGGCCTCCCAAGCTTGGACTCTATTATCTCTTCGTTTCCTATCCACCTGTTTTTAGCAACATTGGGGGGCACACGAGCATGCAAATGTGGATAGGCCAAGAGAAAGAAAACTCTGACAAGTTCTTATGGGGAGATTTGGTCTCTTAGAGAGGCTGGACCTAAGCTGCAAAGGGATTTATAGGTCACAACTAGCCCTTTGAATTGTGCCTGGAAGCACACCAGTAGCCAAAGAAGCCTTTCAAAGCAAGGGAGTGATATGCTTAGACAAGATGTTGCATGGTGCCCAGGAAGGCAGAGAAAGGAAAGGGTTTCATGTTCAGTTTCCCAAAGGCTGAGGCATTGGGGGAGCTCAGAGGTTGGGCAGAGGTTGAGTCATCAGCTGCTTTCTGGAAAGAGAAAGTCTGAGAAACGAAAGTAAAGCTATTAGATCTGTCTTGACTCTGCAACAAGGACAGCCATGGCCTCTGGAAACTCTATGAAGAAGCTCAGTGAGGAACTGGCCTGTCCCATCTGCTTGGAGTATTTCAAGGAGCCTGTGACCATCTCCTGTGGGCACAATTTCTGCCGATCCTGCCTGGATCAATGCTGGGAGGAGAAAGAGGCATCCTGCCCACAATGCAGGGAGAAAGTGCAGGAAGGAGACGTCAGGCCAAATAGGCAGCTGGCAAACGTGGTGGAGTTAGTCAAGGCACTGGGGAGCCAGAAGGAGGAACAAAAGGAGGGAGTCTGCCGGAGGCACCGGGAGCCGCTGAAGCTCTTCTGCAAGGACCACGAAGCCCCCATCTGTGTGGTCTGTGACAGATCGAAGGAGCATGAAAACCACAAAGTGATCCCCCTGGACGAGGCATCAAAGGAGTACAAGGTAGGAACTGGTAAAACAGAGACTACTAACAAGGTGTAGTGGTGCATCTCTACCCTACAATACAGGTTTGTGGTTAGCCGTTCAATATTTTCCACCATGCCAGACTGAGGATAATGGGAATTACAACCCAACAGCACTTGTGGCTCTGAGGTTTGGGAAAGGTTAAAGGACATCATAGTAACATCTGGCATTATAGCAACAATCCTTGTATCTCAATTCTCACAACAGTATCCTGAATTAACAGGGCTTCCTTCCAGATGTTAGTGTACCGCAACTCCCATTGGTTCTTGTCATGATGTCTAATAATGAGGATGACAGGAGTTGTACTCCAGCATCAGGACAGCCCCTGAAAAAACACATGGAGGGCTCGATTCACCCGTGGGCCTGAGGTTAACACATGTATCTAGGAGTTGAGTTTAAAAATCCAGCCCCTTTCTTCCAGGCCGAATGTGGATACAAGCAGAGCAGAGGGTGTGGTCTTAGTGCTAAATACATAGACATATATCCACCCCCAAGAGTGTTTGTACATTGACTCATGGAATGACTAAAGGTGTGCCAATTTCATCAAGCTTGACTTCTAGTAGGTTTGCTGGAAATTTGCCTGGAGCCCTTTCATCTTATCTGCAGCTGAGCCCAGGAGGGAGGGCGCTGATCTAATATCACTGGGGAGAGAGTTTCAGAGTCAAGGAGCCACCACTGAGAAGGCCATGTCTCTTATCCCCACAAACCACACTTGCAAAGCAGGTGGGACTGAGAGCAGGGCTTCCCCAGATGATAGTAACCTATGTAATGGTTCATAGAGAGAGATACATTCAGATCGGTAAGCTGGGCCCGAACCGTATAGGGCTTTATAGGCTAAAGCCAGCACTTTGAATTGTGCTCACGGACTGGGACCAGTGGAGTTGGCATAACAGGGGAGCTGTTTGTTTGGTGGGTCTAGCAGGGGAGTGCAGCTATCGTATACCTGGGATCAAAGACTGGAGACCTCGGTACACTCCTTCTATACCTGGGATGATGTCCTCTTCCATCGAGTGCTTCGGGAGGAACACCATAGAGCGATGAGGGAGGAAGGGGACACCCGCCTAGCTAGCCAGATCAGTCGAATAAACCCTGGCGATCAATGGCGTGACAGATGTTGCAGCCAGATCGGTCTCACATCCAACAGTTGTGTGCTCCCTGTACGCTGCTCCGGTGAGAAACCTGGCTGCTGCCTGTTGGACCATTTGAAGCTTCCAAACAGTCTTCAAAGGCAGCCCCACATAGAGTGCATGGCATTGTAACAACAGCGTGGACCACCGTGGCCAAGTCAAACTTCCCAAGGTACCAGCACAACTGGCACATACGGTTTTATTGTACAAAAGCTCCCCTAATTTTTACAGAGACTTCTTTATTTCCATTGAAACCACCTCGAAGATTAAGATTGTAGATTAAGAACGTATCTTCCCCCAATGAACGACCACAGAGATTAAGATTGGGGAGGCCCTGCTCTCAGTCCCACCTTCCTCGCAAGCATGACTGGTGGGGAAGAGGGACGGGGCCTTCTCAGTGGTGGCCCCTCAGCTATGGAACTCTCTCCCCAGTGACATTAGATCAGTTCCCTACCTTCAAGTCTTCAAAAGGAAAGCAAAAACTTCGGTTTGGGATCAGGCTTTCAGAGAACAGTGCAGTGCAATAACAAATTATGCCCAAATTATGTATTAAATGACTATGGAACATCTTTGGATGTTAGTAGATCTCATTTCGACCTGCTGTACGTTTTTTTTAAAGACCAATTTGATGTTGTGTGCTTTCAAATCCTTTCTGATCTATAATAATACTCTCATAGGGCTTTGTTGGCATGAGTCATTCATGGGGTTTTGCAAAGAAAGATAGACACAAAATGCGTAAATGTATCATATAATGCTGTATCATATAATGTATCATATAATGAAAGTGTCTATCTTTCTTTGCATTAAAGCATTATATGATACATTTACGCATTTTGTGTCTATCTTTCTTTGCATTTCATGTATATTACCTATAGGGTGTTCCATAGTGGTTTACTTTTGTGTTATTGACACGGACCCCCTACTGTTTGTATTACTATTCATGGGGTTTTGCCACCTTCCTCAAAGGCTCAAAGTTTGTCACTGGCGTCTGGCTTTTGTGCCTGACCTATGGGGACCCCAAGGAGACCCTACAACTGGGTCTTTGTGGCAGAACCTGTGCACATTTCAGTAACTGAAGATCCTTTGGAATAAAACGGTATATAGGCTTTCCCATCTTCACCATCTTAGAGGCTTGTGCTTGTTTCCGGCCACAGGGGGGTGCTGTCACTCCACCTCCCTGCCAAAGAGCTTTCTTTGTAAACTTCCTGCTTGAACAATAGATGAAATTTTTCCGGCATTTTCTTATGGCTGCATTTAAAATACCTCCTCGCTTTTAAGCGATACCCATTTATCTACTTACATTTTGCTTTCAAACCACTAGGTAGGTGGCAGCTGGGCTAAAGGTCAGGAGCTCACCCTGACCCAGGCTTTCAACTGTCAACCTCTTGATTGACAAGATTTACTGCAGCTGGTGGTTTAACCTGTTAAGTCCAGCCCTAATCGCTAGGCATTTTGAAATGCCATTTATTATAAAAATGGTAAGCCTTGAACAAAAGCAGTGAGCAAGGCCTTTGTCTTCCTCTTCAGGATCGGATTTGGAATTCTCTGGAGACTCTGAAGAAGGAGAGAGAGAAAATTCTGGCCTACAAAGCAGACACAGCACAGGAAAGCCAGGATTTGCTTGTAAGTGGCATTTGATGGGAAAATCGGAAAGTATGACCTCTTTGAGTGTGACTCTGGTTAAACAGGAAAGAAAGTGCTTTGTCAAAAATATCTACCATGTATAAAGTCCTAATAGCCTACAGACAGTATTGAACCAGGGTCATTCCAGTGGTGAGCCCTTGCCAGACTTTGTGCAACCCTTTCTCTACAGCAGTGGTTCTCAACCTTTGGGTCCCCAGATGTTTTGGCCTTCAACTCCCAGAAATCCTAACAGCTGGTAAACTGGCTGGGAATTCTGGGAGTTGTAGGCCAAAATACCTGGGGACCCAAAGGTTGAGAACCACTGCTCAACAGAATATTGACATTTTCTATGTGAAGGGACACAAGTCTCTTTCCAAGAGGATGTGGAGAATTCAGCCCTGTGACAGTTTCTTTCTGCTCTCATTCTTTTTTCTCCTTTCCTTTATGCTAGGAGGAAACCCAGAGAGAGAAAGAGAAGGCTGTGGCTGCATTCAGGCTCATGCGCCAGTTCCTAGAAGAACAAGAGAGGAATCTGCTGGCAAAAATGGAAGAGGCGGAGAAGGAGATTTCAGCCAAAGGAGAGGAACATCTGGCCAGACTCTCCGAAGAACTCTCCTCTCTCTCAAAACTCATCCAAGAGATGGAGGAGAAGCATCAGCAGCCGGCAAGTGAACTCCTCCAGGTAAGGGGGGTTGCCTCTGAAGACTGCTCGGAAACTGCAATTAGTCCAACGTTCGGCAGCCAGGTTACTAACAGGAGCGGGGTACAGGGAGCATACAACTCCCTTGCTGCGCCAGCTCCACTGGCTGCCAATTAGCTTCCGGGCACAATTCAAAGTGCTGGTTTTAACCTACAAAACCATATACGGTTCTGGCCCAGTTTACCTGTCCGAACGGATTCTCCCCTATGAACCATCAAGGACATTAAGATCCTCCGGAGAGGCGCGGCTGGTGGGGACGAGAGACAGGGCCTTCTCTGTGGTTGCCTCTCGGCTGTGGAACTCTCTCCCAAGTGATGCTAGAACTGCCCCCTCTCTGTTGTCCTTTAGGAGGCTGGTGAAGACTTGGATGTGGAACCAAGCCTTCCCAGAATAGGCTGAGATTGGCTATTAACTGAATGTTTGACCACGTTTACAGACTGAGTGGAATTGTTTTAATGGCGATGTGGTTTTATGCGGGATTTTAATGCATTTTAATATGTTGTTCTAGTTGTTTTTAAATTGTATAGCATTGAATTTTGCTGTAATGCTGATCTGAGTCCCTCGATAGAGGTGAGAAGTCCGGGATACAAAGGTTTTAAATAAATAAAAAATAAGGCCCATATTGTCCCATGGATGGCTGAGACAGTGACACCTTGGTTTTCTCATAGTTCAGTTGTATGAAATTACCTTCAAGCTATGTATATATATATGGTGAATACATGAATTTAGTATTTCAGGTTGGGTCCCATTTCTAAGACATGTCATTATATATCTGTTCATGGCTTTTCTTTGCAAACGAAGATTCAGGAAGGACACATCCCACGCTTTCTACAAGCAAAGAGGTTGGATGTGTCCTTCGAGCCTGTGCAATGGATTTTTTCTGGTGGAGCGCTTGCCGGGGCCTAGCAAGCTGGGACGGTGGCAGCGAGGTCCTCAGGTCGTAGGTTTGGTTTGAGTTTTCTTATCTTAGATGGTTGGCCTTACAGGGTTAGACGAGCACCATCTGCCCGGGTTTGAAATTAGAGTTTTCCTTCTCCTAGGATGGTTGCCAAAAGGCTAGAGAGCCCATCCTGCCCTTTGACGTTCTTTGTCAGGCCCATCGGTTGCGCCATGTCTGGCATGGGAGGCCCTACTGCCACCGCCAGCATAGCTCACAATTTCATTAGGGTACGCAAGCCTCCCCCCCCCCCCCCCGCAGCAAGGGGGCGCCAACGGAGAGGTTATATATCTATATGCAAATATATAGGTATTTCAAAACACTGCTGGTTTCAGGCATTTCAGAGAAGGCACACTCAGCCTGTTATGTGAATTGATGGCACCTCAGAACAGAAAGGTGTTGGGATTGTGCTCAAAATTGTAAGACTTCCTTAGAATCATAGAATCCTAGAGTTGGAGAAATCAAAAGTGCCCCCCAACCAGCCCCATTTAGTCCAGCTCCATCCTGCCCTTCTGAAATACACACTGCAGCACTCCATGAAAGGTGCCCATCCAGCCTCTTCCTAAAAAGACCTTCAAAGAAGAAGACCACAAGCTGAACATGAGGCAATGGTGTGATGCAGTAGCTTAAATAGCCAATGTGGATCTAGGCTGCATCCACCAGAGTATGGTGTATCTCTCGATCGAGGGAAGTCATAGTCCCACTTTATTCTACATTGATCAGACCTCATGTGGAGTTATCCTCTGTCCAGTTCTATGCACCATGTAAGGACTCACCTGCCTTAAGCAGGGCCGAGGCCTGCTTAGAAGGGGTTTAGAAATCCTGTTTTGGGTTGTGCTGGCATCCATCTTGGAGAGGTGGCTGCAGCCAGCAACCATTAAGGGAAGGGAAAGCCAGAGCAAGGGGGCGTGGCCTTGCAGGCTTGTGCCTAGTTACAGTGTAGAGGCT
Source organism: Anolis apletophallus (assembly GCA_030556195.1). Taxonomy (NCBI): domain Eukaryota; kingdom Metazoa; phylum Chordata; class Lepidosauria; order Squamata; family Anolidae; genus Anolis; species Anolis apletophallus. Next base: position 197,234,543 of record JARBWK010000001.1, on the reverse strand, counting down.
GTGATTGGTTAGAGTTTAGAGGGGGAGGAGTTGGAGCTGACAGAGTAGAAAATCTTGTCAGAGAATGTTTCAGTCTGGAGTCTGGAGTTTAGAGCGAGGCTGTGCAGATGCACATCTCCAGCCTCTGCTGTTTAGAGTCAGGCTGTAGATTAGACATCTAAGCCTGAGGTAGTCTTGAGCAAGGTTCTGGGGGAGTATCACCAGAGCCTTGGCAATAGAGACTGACAGTCTGTCCTAAGCAATCACCACGTAGGAATAGGCTGGACTAGTGGGAGTCACGACTCAGTTCTGACCGCCCTTAGGGCCAGTAGTGATTCTAGTGGGGACGCTTTTGGAAGAGTGCCATTTAGAACTGTTCTTGTGATAGGCAGTTGGGTTTACCTGGTCATCTCTGGAGATAGGGTGACAGGTAGTGGGCCTCTTAGACTGTGTGGGTTACGAGTAACCCAGTAGTAGCCAGACTCAGGGAACGATCTATGTGATTAGATGTTCCAGAATTTTAGAACAACAACCATCTAGTGGAACTATTAGTTGGGAGTTGGGAGACAAGTCATAGTACTGTCTGTGGAACTGAACGTACCATCTTAAGAAGTAATAATAGCCTTTTAATAAGTAACCTCTACGCTCTAGCACATATATTGATCTTGTAACCATCATGCTATCCGAATACTATCATTGCTGTAACCGTACGCTAGTTGCCTCTGAGTAGAACCAATACGATCTGTGCCTATTTGATAGCCTCGTGCTTGTTAATAAATTTTTTTGTTTATTAACTTTTAAAAGAAGCCTCCGTCACCTTTCGGTCTCCTCAGTTTACATTCTTGGTTGGTGGGTTGTTGTAAAGGCCAAACGCTACAGACACTTCATTTAATTAGAAGTAAATCCTAATGACCCATTAGGTTGGTGGCAGACTACCGGGAGTGTCAATTAAGTCAATTTAGGTGACCGAGATCGTCACACACCACAATTCAAGAAAAATATTGAAAAGCTAGAAGTAAACTGTCTGCTTTCCTCATATATTGTTGTTGTTTATTCGTTCAGTCACTTCCCACTCTTCGTGACCTCATGGACCAGCCCACACCAGAGCTCCCTGTCGGCTGTGGCCACCCTCAGTTCCTTCAAGTTCAAGCCAGTCCCTTCAAGGATACCATCCATCCACCTTGCCCTTGGTCGGCCCCTATTCCTTTTTCCTTCCTTTTTCCCAAGCATCATTGTCTTCTCTGAGCTTTCCTGTCTTCTCATTATGTGGCCAAAGGACTTCATCTTTGCCTCTTCTATCCTTCCCTCCAATGAGCAGTCGGGCTTTATTTCCTGCAGTATGGACTGGTTGGATCTTCTCGCGGTCCAAGGCTCTCTCAGAAATTTCCACCAGCACCTCAGTTCAAAAGCGTCTCTCTTCCTTCACTCAGCCTTTCTTATGGTCCAAGCTCTCACATCCATAGGTGACTACGGGGAATACCATTGCTTTAACTATGTGGATCTTCATTGCCAGTGTGATGTCTCTGCTCTTCAATATTTTATCGAGATTGGTCATTGATCTCCTCCCAATAATTTATTTATTTATTTATTTATTTTTTTATCCTCATTTCTACCCGGCCCTTCTCCCACATAAGCATCCATGATGCTATATAAGGGTACAATCAATAAAAACAATTAATACAAAACATTATAAAACCATCAATAAAAATACATTCACATACATAGTAACATGCCGCTAAAATGGAGTCCAGCAGGACTTCCATTATCGTCATATCACAAATTCAGTCCAGCTGCCAATTTCCAATAGTCAGTATCTTTAATCAAACGCCTGGGCCCACAGCCAGGTCTTTAGTTGTCTCCTCAAGGACAGGAGGGAGGTGGCTAACCTGATGTCCTTAGGGAGGGAGTTCCACAGACGGGGGGCCACTGCTGAGAAGGCCCTGTCTTCTGATTTGCTGGCTGCAGAAGTAAGAAGAAGTGTCTTCTGATTTCCTGACTGCAGTCTGCGTCTGCAGTCATCTTTGCACCTAGAAATACAAAGTCTGTCACTGCCTTCACGTTTTCTCCCTCTATTTGCCAGTTATCAATCAATCTAGTTGTCATAATCTTGGCTTTTTTATGTTTAACTGCAACGTGTGTGTGTTACATTTGCCTTTTCAAAATGCAGGAATTGCTCAATTGCACACAAAAATCAGATATAAAAATTAAGGAATAGCAGTACTGTAGAAAAACAGGTTGACAAGGGTGTTTAGGTATGTGGCCACTGAACCATTGAAAACAACTGCATTGTTGAAGGTGTGGCAACCTGGTATGTTTCTGCTATCAATGACAACATGACTGTATTTATTTATTTATTTATTCAATTTTGTATACCACTCCTCCCTGCAGGCTCGGGGCAGTTTACATACAATCGGATTAAAATACACATAAAATACAATAGAATGCACATAAAAACATAAAATACAGCTAAAACATTTGGTCAATTTAAGGGCATGGTCAGAGAGTCCGGAGGATTTAGTTAAAGGCAAGCTGAAACAGAGTTGTTTTACATGCCCTCCGGAAGGAAACTAATTCCGCGGATGACATCGCGATGTCACAAACATCATCCGGCAGCGTATTCCACAATGCCGGGCCACCGCGGAGAAGGCTCGTTGTCTAGTCACAGAGAGGTGGCAGGAGTGGACTGATGGAATTGTTAGGAGATTTCGCTCTCCTGAGCGTAGTGATCTCGTGGGAACGTATGGGGTGAGACGGTCCCTCAGGTACACTGGCTCTAGACCATGCAAGGCCTTAAAGGTCAAAACCAGCACCTTGAAGACAATTCGGTACTCAACTGGTAGCCAATGCAACTGCTGCAAGATGGGAGTAATGTGCTCTCTTACCGGTGCTCCCACCAGTAATCGAGCGTTTTGCACCAGCTTGAGTTTCCGGATTGTCGACAGGGGAAGGCCAATGTAGAGGGAGTTACAGTAATCCAGCCTTGAGATGACCGTCGCCTGGATTACCGTAGCCAGGTCGTCCCTGGATAAGTAAGAAGCTAGCCACCTAGCCTGTCACAGATGGAAAAATGCTATTCTGCTGACCGTGGAGACCTGCGTCTACATGGATAGCAGTGGGTCCAACTGAACCCCCAGACTTTTTACCAAGGATGACGGGCTTAGTTGTCCGCCATCCAGGGTAGGCAACCGGCACTCACCCATACCAGGGCGACCCAACCACAGGATCTCCGTCTTGGATGGATTCACCTTCAACCGGCTGGAACGCGGCCATCCAGTCATGGCTTCAAGGCATTGATGGAAACAATCGGGTACGGTGTCCGGCCTGCCGTCCATTCTCAGCACCAACTGGGTGTCATCAGCGTACTGATAACACTCCAGACCAAAATCATGAACCAGCTGGGCCAGCGTATGCATGTAAATGTTAAACAATAAAGGGAAAAGGATAGCCCCCTGAGGGACCCCACAATTAAGTGGGAGTCTCCCGGAGGCTACCCCCCCCCCCCTCCACACGTTGTCCCTGATCTTGGAGGAAGGAGGCCCACTGTAGTGGAATAGGGGGTCCATGCAATACAATCCTTCAATCCTTAGGTCCTGATCACCATCCAGCACTAGGGTATCAGCAGAAGCGGAAACTAACGGTAGCCCGGGACCCCTCACCACACCAACATTGCCTAAATCATGCATTTATGAAGTGTGTGACCTTGAAGTATTCTAGTTTCCCAACATCCCAGAGCCTGAAGGCTTGCATTTAACAGTATTTTGGTGGTTCAGTCAAAAAGTTTTTATTTATTTATTTATTTCACCTATTTGTATCCCGTCCTTCTCACCCTGGAAGGTGACTCAGGGCAGCCTTACCGCAGGCAGCAATTCGATTCCCATACATATAAATAGAAAAATATAGAAATACAATTAAAACCATACAATTAAACATCAATTATTAAAAATATTAATTAAAATCACGTATTCCAGATCGTAGTCCAAGGTCTGTCCAATTGTCAATTCAATTTGTCTGTTATTCTTGCACTATATACTGGTCGAATGCTTGGTCCCACAGCCACATTTTAAGTTTCTTCCTAAAAGACAGGAGGGAGGGAACTGACCTGATTTCATTGGGTAAGGAGTTCCATAGATGAGAGGCCAACACTGAGAAGGCCCTGTCTCTCATTTCCACCAATCGTGCTTGCAAAGGTGGTGGGACTGAGAGCAGGGCCTTCCCAGAATATCTTAGTCTCCATGATAGTTCATTAGAGGGAGATACGTTTGGACAGGTATGCTGGGCTGGAACCGTTTAGGGCTTTATAGACTAAAGCCAGCACTTTAGCAGACTAGTAAAGAGCTCCAGAAAGATCTCTCGAAATTGAGTGAATGGGCAACAAAGTGGCAAATGCATTTTAACCTAAACAAGTGTAAAGTCATGCACATCGGGGCAAAGAACCCCAACTACACCTACAAATTGATGGGGTCAAAGCTTTCGAGACAAACCAGGAAAGGGATCTTGGGGTCTTGGTGGACAGCTCAATGAAGATGTCAACCCAGTGCGCTGCAGCAGTGAAAAAGCAAATTCTATGCTAGGCATGATCAGGAAGGGAATCGAAAATAGGTCAGCAAACGTTGTATTACCTCTCTACAAATCTATGGTAAGGCCACATTTGGAGTACTGTGTACAATTCTGGTCTCCGCACCTTAAGAAGGATATAACGGAACTGGAAAAGGTACAGAAAAGGGCAACAAGAATGATCCAAGGGATGGAGCGGCTCCCTTATGAAATCAGGTTGCAACGCCTTGGTCTTTTCAGCCTTGAAAGACGGCGTTTAAGAGGTGACTTGATCGAAGTGTATAAAATCATGCATGGGATAGAAAAGGTGAATAAAGAAAACTATTTTCTTTGTCACAAAACACTAGGACTAGAGGGCACTCCCTGAAGCTCCAAGGTAGGAAAATTAGGACTAATAAAGGGAAATATTTCTTCACCCAGAGGGTCATTGGGTTATGGAACTCACTTCCAGAAGAGGTTGTGACAGCTGTCAGCCTGAACAACTTCAAGGCAGGATTAGACAGATTCATGGATACCAAGTGTATCAGTAGTTACTGAAAAGGACATTCAAGTGCCACCTCGGAGTTGGTTGAGGTAGGCAGGATTTCCCTGGTACTGGTTGTGGGGGGTCGGGAGCAGGTCAGGGTTTTGCCCTCCCTTCTGCTCGAGATCCCCGTGTACAACTGGTGGGCCACTGTGTGATACAGAATGCTGGACTAGATGGGCTGAGGTCCGATTCAGCATGGCTCTTCTTATGTTCTTATGTTCTTAGTAGCCAGTGGAGCTGACGTAACAAGGGAGTTGTGTGTACGCTGCTCCTGTGAGCAATCTGGCTGCCACTCATTGAACCATTTGAAGCTTCTGAACAGTCTTCAAAGGCAACCCCACATAGAACTCATTGCAGTAATTTATTCAGGATGTACCAAGAGTATTGGCGACCATGGTCAAGTCTGACTTCCCAAGGTATGGGCACAACTGGCACAAAAGTTTTAATTGCACAAAAGCCTCCCTGGCCTTTTGCAAAAGAAGGGAATTGAAGAAGATACCCCCAATATGTCAATTTGAAGAGGGAGGGCTGTTTCACCCGACTAGCTTTACTTCAGCCATTTCAGTTACCTGGGGACATTTTCAGAAATATGCACATAGTCTGAATGCAAATGCCTGTCCTGAATTCTTTTTTCCTTCATTTACAGGATATCAGAAGCTTCTTACAGGGGTAAGTTAATATCCTGAAAGAGCTTGGATTTCTTTATGAAGCACATGCTTCTAATCTTGCAGAAATTGTTGGGGTTCAATGGTGGAGTTGGACCTGATGGCCCAGGAGGCGCCTTCCAACTCTGTGACCCTATGGCTACGTCTCTACACCATGGAACTGTAGTGGTTTGACCACTTTTTGACTTTCATGACTCAGTGGTATGGGATCATAGGAGTTGTAGCTGGGTGAGGCATCAGCACTCTTTGGCAGAGAAAGCAAAAGGCCTTGTAAAATGACAAGTCCGGGCATTAAGCCACAAGATTCAAAGTGGTGTCAAGCAGCATTAATTCTATAGAACTTGATTGTCTATCTCTTTTTTTGCAGTTATGAGGAAAAGGAGAAATTTGCAACCCCTGCGACCTTTCCTCCTGCCCTGAAGTGGAAGATCTGGGACGTCTGTGATGTAAATCCCTTTCTGGAGGGTGTCATGAAGCAATTCAGAGGTAAGAGAGATTGTCTGCAAGGACTTTCAGGGAGAGGAAAGCATTGGTCTCAAAGGGGAAATGAAATACTCCAAGACACTGGGAAAGTTAAGGTGAGGGAACAGCCAGTTTTAAATTTTAAACTGTGACTATTGAAATATTAGGTGTGAAGCAACATGAAAACGGAAGTCCTCTACCAGCCTGCAACACAGGAAGAACACCATCATCCCCACGTCAGCATAGGCAAATCTGAGCTTAAGTCCGTTCAGCAGTTCACCTACCTGGGAAGCATAATCTCTTCAGACGCCAAGATTGATAAAGAGATAGATCACAGATTAGCAAAGGCATATAGTGCATTTGGAAGGCTTCACAAAAGAGTCTGGAGTAACAAGCACCTGAGGCAAAGCACAAAAATCAGTGTGTACAGAGCTATCGTACTGTCTATTCTCCTTTATGGGTCTGGAACATGGGTCACCTATCACCAAAACCTACGACTCCTCGAACGCTTTCATCAGTGCTGTCTTCGCAAAATCCTAAATATACGTTGGACTGACTATTTGACTAATGTTGCTGTCCTTGAGCAAGCAGGGATCACCTGCATTGAGGCCATGCTATTGAGAACACAGCTGCGCTGGGCAGGGCATGTCTCTAGGATGGAGGACCACCGCCTCCCTAAGGTTGGAGTATAGGTGAACTCACCATGGGTCAGTGCAAGAGAGGCGCCCCCAAAAAGAGATATAACAACTCCCTGAAACAACATCTCAGGCTCGGCCAGATTGATCACCAAAAATGGTCCACCCTGGCCTCACATCGGGAGGCATGGAGACGCACTATCCACAATACGGCTGCCTCTTTCAGGAAGTCACTCCAAAAGGGTCTCGAAGAGAAACGGCAATGCAGAAAGTACTGCAATTTGGAAACATCATCATGCAAAGAGACTTTCTGCTGTGCTTTCTGCAACCGGATTTGCCTATCTCGGATTGGCCTTTTTAGTCACCAACGCGCTTGTAGAAAGCGTGGGATGAGTCCTTCCTGAATCTTCATTCGCGAAGAAAAGCCAAGAATTTGGTGAGGCACCAGCATTATTTTGCAGGGATTGCCAAAAGACAAAAGCTACAACTCCATTGATCCCATAACATTGAACCATGGCATTTAAAGTAGTGTCAGGCTTCATCATTCTACAGCGTCAATGTGTCTGCATAAATATATATACAAACACACCAGATATACCATGAGATTTCTGGCTGGTATGCTAATAAAATCAGTATTAACATGCTAAATTATTTTTTATTGTTTTGAATTGTTTTAAACAGACTAAAATACTTCAAATAGGTCAACAAGGGGAAAATAGGTCAAGACAGCTAAACCATCAGAAACTGTGTGTGTGTGTGTGTAACTGTGTATGTGTGTATAAATAGAGAGAGAGAGAGAGAGAGAGAGAGAGAGTTAAGTCTACCGAATGAAGCACAGAGTGTTTGAGGACCGGGACATCTGTAGGGAGACCAAAGTGCTTGTTTATAGAGCTACTAGCTGTGCCCGGCATGCGTTGCTGTGCCCTCTTTAGGAGATGCGAGAAAGTCTGAGTATGTAAGGGTTGCAATTGATGTTACTTATGGTCTTGGTGGGGTCATGTTTTGGGTGTTTGTGTGTGTTTGTAGACTATCAGTGCAGTGTTGTGTTGTGGTTGGAGTATAGGTGGAGTTGGTTTTTGTTTGTGGTGGTGGTAGGTGTTGTGGGGGGATGGGTTGTGATAGGAAGTTGTGTTGTGTTGTGTGGGTAGGAATTGCTGGAGTATTGTGCCTGGGACGTGTGTGTATTTGGAGGTGTGTGTGGTGGTGAGTAGTGAGTGCAGCCCTGGGTTTTGTGTTGGGGAAGTTGTCAGGTATTTGTGGGGTGTATTTTGTGTGTGTTGTGGTGACATAGTTGTCTCAGTCTGGCTGTGTGCTGGTTGTGATGTGGAGGGAGTGTTGCTTTTGCCAGTGGTGTTTGTTGTGAATTTTGGTTGGGGTGGGTTTTTGTCTTGCAGGATTGTTTTTTTTTGTGGGTTTTGCGAGTTTGTGTTATTCTGGCGGTATGTGTTTGTCAGTGGTGCCTGTGTCCCTGGTGCCCTATTTGTGTTAGTGTTATGTCCTCCTGGTAGTTGTTATGTCCTCCTGTGTTAGTTGGTTGTACTGTGTAGGTTTCTGTTTAGCAGTGGTATGTATGTGTTGTGTGTGTTGTGTGTGTGTTGTGTTGTGGGTCTGTAGAGGTAGGCATCGCAAGTTGTGTGGCTGTCATGTTGTGGGTGTGGTGTTTGTAAAGTGGAGGATTGGTGGTGTGTGGGTGGGATGGTGCTTGGAGAAGAGTTTGTGGTGTTGAGTGTGTAGTTTGTTGTTGTGAGTGTACAGTGGTAGTGTGGTGTGGATGTACAGTGTGTATGTGGGGTGTGTTAGTTGGTTGTACTGTGCTGGTTTCTGTTTAGCAGTGGTATGTATGCGTTGTGTGCGTTGTGTGTGTGTTGTGTTGTGGGTCTGTATAGGTAGGCATCGCGAGTTGTGTGGATGTACAGTGTGTATGTGGGGTGTGTTAGTTGGTTGTACTGTGCTGGTTTCTGTTTAGCAGTGGTTTGTGTGTGTTGTGTGTGAGTTGTGTTGTGGGTCTGTAGAGATAGGCATCGCGAATTGTGTGGCTGTCATGTTGTGGGTATGGTGTTTGTAAAGTGGTTGTCTTTTGTTGTGGGTGTCTTTTGTCCTGTGAGTGGTATGTATGTGCTCTGTGCACATAGTTGTGTATCTTCTGCATATTGGCATTGTGTGATATTTTGTGCCTGTGTGGAAGGAAGGAATGACATACGATTGGGTTGAGCAGTAGACGCAAGATTGTGTTATGTGAGTATTGTGTTGTGTGTAGGTATTACTTTTTTGGTGAGTTAGTGGGTGTGTGGTGGCATTGTGGGTGGTAGTATGTTGTGGGATGCTTGTGTGGGTGGGGTTTTTGGGTGTTTGTGTGTGTTTGTAGAGTATCAGTGCAGTGTTGTGTTGTGGTTGGAGTATAGGTGGAGTTGGTTTTTGTTTGTGGTGGTGGTAGGTGTTGTGGGGGGATGGGTTGTGATAGGAAGTTGTGTTGTGTTGTGTGGGTAGGAATTGCTGGAGTATTGTGCCTGGGACGTGTGTGTATTTGGAGGTGTGTGTGGTGGTGAGTAGTGAGTGCAGCCCTGGGTTTTGTGTTGGGGAAGTTATCAGGTATTTGTGGGGTGTATTTTGTGTGTGTTGTGGTGACATAGTTGTCTCAGTCTGGCTGTGTGCTGGTTGTGATGTGGAGGGAGTGTTGCTTTTGCCAGTGGTGTTTGTTGTGAATTTTGGTTGGGGTGGGTTTTTGTCTTGCAGGATTGTTTTTTTTGTGGGTTTTTCAAGTTTGTGTTATTCCAGCGGTATATGTTTGTCAGTGGTGCCTGTGTTCCTGGTGCCCTATTTGTGTTAGTGTTATGTCCTCCTGGTAGTTGTTATGTCCTCCTGTGTTAGTTGGTTGTACTGTGTAGGTTTCTGTTTAGCAGTGGTATGTATGCGTTGTGTGTGTTGTGTGTCTGTTGTGTTGTGGGTCTGTAGAGGTAGGCATCGCGAGTTGTGTGGCTGTCATGTTGTGGGTGTGGTGTTTGAAAAGTGGAGGATTGGTGGTGTGTGGGTGGGATGGAGCTTGGAGAAGAGTTTGTGGTGTTGAGTGTGTAGTTTGTTGTTGTGAGTGTACAGTGGTAGTGTGGTGTGGATGTACGGTGTGTATGTGGGGTGTGTTAGTTGGTTGTACTGTGCTGGTTTCTGTTTAGCAGTGGTATGTATGCGTTGTGTGTGAGTTGAGTTGTGGGTCTGTAGAGGTAGGCATCGCGAGTTGTGTGGCTGTCATGTTGTAGGTGTGGTGTTTGTTAAGTGGGTGTCTTTTGTTGTGGGTGTCTTTTGGCCTGTGAGTGGTATGTATTTGCTCTGTGCACGTAGTTGTGTATCTTCTGCATATTGGCGTTGTGTGGTATTTTGTGCTGGCTTGGTCTTTTTTTAAATTTTGTTGTTGTGATTGTGTGGCTGATCGTACCGTGGTCAGTGGTTTGTGGTGATTACCAGTGGTCAGTTTTACTGGTTTGACCAGTGTGGGCGAGGCTGAAGGAGCCTGTCCTTTAGGCAGTTCCAAACTCCGACTGCCACTAAGAACCTGCTCCCTCCTAGAGCTTGGTCTTGACAGTTTAACCCACAAACACCAACTGACTAAATTCAAATCACTCAGCATTCTAACCTAGCCTTGGCTGGCTCTGACCACCGTTACTATGGGAACTCAACCTCCCGGCATTTTGTGTGGGCCGATGTTGGCCAATGGGATTTGCTGGCGGCCGCGGAGGATGCTGGGAAATGTAGGGTTTTTTTGTATCATTGTTTTGGGGGCCTTCTAGGTTTTGGGGGGGGGAAAGTTGCTTTGCTAAAAACCTTCCTTGCCTGAGGCCTACCCTGCTATACGCCTGCGAAACGTGGACTATCTACAGACTTGACATGCAACTCCTGGAATGTTTCCATCAGCGTTGCCTCTGAAAAGTCCTGGAAATATCTTGGGAAGACAGGTGGACAAATATCAACATGCTGGAAGAAGCAAAGACCACCAGCATTGAAGTGATGGCCCTCCGCCATCAACTCCCCTGGACTGGCCACGTTGTCCGAATGCCCGGTCACCATCTCCCAAAGCAGTTGCCCTACTCCGAACTCAAGAACGGAAAACGGAATGTTGGAGGACAGGAAAAGAGATTCAAAGTTGGGCTCAAAGCCAACCTTAAAAACTGTGGCATAGACACCGAGAACTGGGAAGCCCTGGCCCTTGAGCACTCCAGCTGGAGGTCAGCTGTGACCAGCAGATCTATAGCATTTGAAGAGGCTCGAATGGAGGGCGAAAGAGAGAAACGTGCCAAGAGGAAGGCGCATCAAGCCAACCCCAACTAAGACCGCCTTCCACCTGGACACCAATGCCCTCACTGGAGGAGAACATGCAGGTCAAGAATAGGGCTCCACAGTCACCTACGTACCCACCGCCAGTACACCAATCTTGGAAGACAATCTTACTCGGACAATGAGGGATCGCCTAATTAAAGTAAGTAAGTAAGTAAATAAACCACCTGTATTGCACTTTGTGGCACAGGATACACTGAATGTATTCCATGTCTGGCTGTACATTGTGATGCACATTGGACAACCAATGCCACCATGCCCATATGTGGCATAACTCTGTGCAATTCAAATTATGCTTTATCTCTTGGGTGAAGGATCTCGGCCATCTTGAGTTGTTTCCTCTTGATTTCTGAGAGTCGTCATGTCCTGCTCAGTCTTTCTTTCCTTTCTCTCTTTAGACTCTCTGGAATCTGGACTTCAGCAGCAAAAAGGTAAACGGGAAACATTTTGTCCCAACGGGGATTGCCATGGCTTTCCCTCTGAGGCTGAGGGAGCGGGAATTATAAATAGCACAGAAATAACCCTGGGCCACACTTTGCCCTCCCATTAACCCTTTTTAAATCTAAAAACAAGCCTACCTCCATACAGTGCTGTTATCATCATAAAAGGCCAAGTGGGGATAAAAAGAACTTTTTGACCTCCTCTCCTGACCTGAGTTTAGAAGAGTCAGTTTTTGAGGTCTCCCAAGTTCCAAAATCCTGCAACAATCACAGCCACAGGACGGGTGTAGCCCAAAAAATAATAATCTCACATTCCGTTCACAGCGATATTTGTTGACAAACAGGTTAAATAAAAATGATATATTGTATTTATTTATGCCCAGCTTTATCTCTCCCGAAAGAGAATCAAATCTCTAATATCCCAGATATTTTAAAAAATAACAAGCAGCACCCAAGATTGCCCATTTTAATGACAACAATAAATAATAATTTCTTTACTTTTTTGCTTTTTATATACAAATTTTAACAGAAAAAACACAAATAAAACACAAAATAATTTCGATATATATTAACCCCAAATTCTCAGCAAAGCACTTCTGACAAAATTATTTGCAAAATATGAATTTTACGTATTTTAGCTCTGTCATATTGTGAGTATGCATGCCAGCCAAATCTCAGATTATTTCCTTCCAAATTAAGTAATTTATTATCTTTCAGTTTTTACCCATGTCAGACAAGACCCTGCAAAATGTTTCAGGTCTGAACACAATACTTTATTTCTAATTTAACTTAGTTATTGTTAGCTAGAATACAATAATATTGCAGTATCAAATAAGAAGTCCACATCCCTTTCCCCATACCAATGAGAGGAAGATGCATGATGGGCAAGTGTCACTGCCTGCCAGGAAGGTGGGGCGCAGGGCGAATCAATGTGACAAGGTCCCTCGTGGGTTTCATAGCTGAACGGGGAATCGATCCCCGGTCTCCAGAATCAAAATCCAGTGCTCAAATCACCAAACATTCAAGTCTTAATCTTAGGAGGGATGAAGACGTAACGTAACGTTGAACATGTTTAGATTTGAGGAGACGAGGGAGGATTTTCCTGTTATTTTATAAGAATGGAAGATGGAAGCTGAACCCTTCAACAATTTACATGCATCTGCCTTTCTTTCTTTCTTTCTTTCTTTCTTTCTTTCTCCATCTGTTTCTGCCACGCACAGCACATGTGACCCTGGATCCAAAAACAGCCCATCCTCAGCTCATCCTCTCTGAAGATCACAGATGTGTGACGTTGGGAGAGAAAAGGCAAAATTTTCCTGACAATCCTGAGAGATTCAATCAATGTCTTTCTGTGCTGGGCCAGGAGGGATTCAGAGGAGGCAGGCATTTTTGGGAAGTTGTTGTGAAGAATGGGAATTTATGGTTTATGGGAGTTGCCAGAAAGTCTGTGAAGAGAAAGGGCCCCATTCCCCGTGCCCCTGAGTTTGGGATCTGGGTATTGGGAAAATGTGGGAGTGAATACTGGTTATTCAACAAGGCTGTGTTCCGATGTCTGTCTCTGAGCGAGGAGCCCAAGAGGGTCCGAGTGACACTGAACTGGGAAGGGGGTCGGGTGGCCTTTTACGATGCAGACTCAGCAGCCCTGATCTTGGAATGCCCTCCAGCCTCTTTCTCCGGAGAGACCCTACTCCCACTCTTTCATGTGTATGAGAAAACCCAACTGGAGCTCTCTCCCTAAGGACGGAGAGCGAGGTCCAATGACTCACACCAGCTGAGACACAGGAGGTGCTTTCTCCCCAGAGATCTGGGGCTGTTGCTGCTTCTTGTGGGACCTCTCTGCTCTTGCTTTACATATTTGCTAAAAACCGACTGGGAGGCTGGACTGTGAAGAATGAAGGCTTTCTCCACCGCCCATGGATCGGCCAGGAACTTACTCCCTCTGGAAAGATCAGCAACAATGATAACAGCAAAGAGGATCAGGACATTTCTAGGGATACCAAAATGCTTGTGTTTTAAGCTGTTCCCCTTCCAACTCTATTGAATGCCTGTGAAAAACATGGACCATCTACAAATGTCACTCTCGACTTCTTGAAGAATTCCAGCAGCGCTTGTCTATTTTAAGACAAATCTCTCCAGAACCTCCAGAACAATTGGACACCATTTTGATTGTATTTTAAACACTCAAGAAAGGATTGGGTCTTAACAGATTTTGGCAATTCAAATAACCGCTTTTATTATTTCTGCCTGGGTTTGGAAAGTCAACAATAGAAATAGAAATAAAACAAAGTATATAGTAAAGGGTGGTTTCTAATCTGTATTGAGTTATCCTGGAGTAACAACAGGAAGTCAATTACATGGAATGTAAAGAAAGGAAAAGGTGAAATCACAAGAAATGTAAATGTACGTATTATATGTGTTTATCTAATTGTTAATATCATTATTACAATGATATAAAAGAATACAATATGTCTATGTGAAGGAGGACTTGAAGACTTTTGGGGAGAACCTTTTAATCCATGAGACATAACTCCGTGTGGGTTACACTATGTCTCTTGGGTGGAAGATCATAGCCCTCCTGCATTGGATTTCTGAGAGTGACCATGTTGTACTGAGTCTCCCTCTTTCCTTCCTCTCTCTAGCCACCTTGGAAACTGGACTTCATTCAATAAATAATGCAACACATAGGAACGTTTTGCTTGTCTCAAGGCCTCCATTTGTTTCCGACCTATGGTGAACCTACTGTGGGCTTTCCTTGGCAAGGTTTGTTCAGAAGAGGTTTGCCATTGCCTTCCTCTGTGACCGAGAGAGTGTGACTTGCCCAAAGTCACACCCAATGGGATTCCAGGGCCAAGTCAGGATTCAAATCCTCATCTCCAGAGTCGTAGTCTAGCATTCAAGCCACTACATCTCACTTGCTCCTAAAATAGGACTTGCCTAAGGTCAAAATACATCCTAAAATGGCTGGCAGCATCAGCCTCAACATCAGTGGTACACCAAACTGCATTAATTCTATGTACATTAATTCTTTGGTTCTATGTGTTTATTTTTCTGTTATAACACACAACAGTTAAAAAGAGATGTGTTTATTTTTCTGTTATGTGGACCCTTGCTCTCCCCACTTTGCCCTCCAGCTGGATCCTGTGATACAAGGAGAGGTGCGATCTCACAATTATAGACGAAAGCCAGAGAACGTGTGGAGGACTCAGCTCCCGAGAGGGAAGGACTGAGATCTGATAGTGATGAGAAAGATACATAATCTCTGGTTCTCTGGAGTTTTCCTATTGAAATCCTTCCTCCCATTCTCTTGGGCAGTTTTGCCTGAACCACACGTAAACGCATACACAAACAATCCCGACTGTGGAATCAGAAGTGGCAGAAATGTACTGAATCTGACTCTAGTTTCAAAACAAAATTTTATAATATTACATGCTTCTGCCAACCTAGCAGTTTGAAAACATGCAAATGTGAGTAGATCACTAGGTACCACTCCGGCTAGAAGGTAATGGTGCTCCATCCAGTCATGCTGGCCACATGACCTTGGAGGTGTCTAAGGACAACGCCAGTTCTTCGGCTTAGAAAGGGAGATGAGCACCAACCCCCAGAGTCTGACACGACTGGACTTAATGTCAGGGGAAAACCTTTACCTTTTTACTTCATTGCATGCAGTCAGCTTTCCCTTTGCTGGAGTTCAGGGTGCAGGGCCCTATAAATATAGGAATGCTGCAAATAAAACAGCTCTTGTGTAACCTGAGAGAACACCTTTCTAGGAATCTGCAGAACTTTATGGTCGACGTCAGCTGGAGGACCTAAAGATTCTTACAAAGGTCTTCTCTCTTCTAACAGAACTGAATGCTACGCCACGGATGTTGCCAGGTCTGACAGTCAGCAACTTGCCCATTACATGCATAGGCAACAGGTTGCAAATATTTTCCAGGATTTCATCCCATTTGCCAGTATTGTGTGGATGGTTTGTTGAAACTGCAGGTGAAACATTTGCACCGCTCTATTTTGGATTCCAGGCCTCCTTAGAGTTTTGCATTCAGCATTTTAGGAGGAGATAGCATCGCAACGGAGAGGGCACTTTGTCCTTGAGTGAATCGTGGCCTTTGGAAAATACTCCACATTTCGTTGTGTGCTATTGTTTCTGACCCCTTCCTTCAAAAAGGGATCGATAGTTTACTAAATGGCATCAGACTAGAATAGTATAAAAAGTGGTTAAGTCTTGGCCACACTGCAAAGGAACTAAACGCAACAAGGACCCCTTCCCATGCAAATAAGCATGTAATATTTGTGTGTGTGTGTGTGTGTGTGTGTGCCACACGTTGCTGTGGCCCAATTATATATATAAAATAATGAAAAAGTGTTGGCTCTTTGGATGGCTTTCTTTGTCAGGAGGGTTTTGCATCTTGTGTTTTCTTGCAATGTTGATGTAGATGGGAGGTGGACTGGATTTTATTCTCCTTAAGGTCCATTTCAAATCTATGATATTATATCTCAAAGTGCTGGTCTTGGCCTATAAAGCCCTATATCTATGGCTGGACTCTTTGCCCAGGGTTTTGATTATACTTGTCCTAACGTGGACTCTCCCTCTACATTCCACCTGCTGGCCTTTAAGATCCGACTCCGGCCCAGCCTTGCTCTCCTTCTACGTTCCGCCTCGTAGGTCCCACCAGCTCTCGGTCCCATGAGGCTGGTGGGGACGAGGGACAGGGCCTTCTCGGTGGTGACCCCCCGCCTATGGAACTCGCTGCCCAGCGAAGTCAGATCGGCATCCCCCCTCCGTTGCTTTAGAAGAAAATTGAAGACATGGTTGAGGAACCATGGCTGATAAGACAGCACTGAACACTGAATAGGATTGTGACCTGTGATTATGAAATGGAAAAGGCTTTTTGTCTGTTTACTAATGTTTTTAATCTTAGATATTTGTATGTTTTTATTGTATCCTTAACAATCGTGCCATTGTTAGCCATCTGAGTCCCCCTACGGGAGTGAGAAGAGCGGGGTAGAAATGATGTAAATAAATAAATTTCATAACCTGGGGGTTGGGACCCCTGGGGGGGGGGGGTCGCAAGGGGGTGCCAAAAGGGTTACTGAAGACCACCATAAAATTCTGTATTTTCTTTTGGCCGTGGGGGGTTCTGTGTGGGAGGTTTGGCCCAATTCTATCGTTAGTGGGGTTCAGAATGTTTTGATTGTAGGTGAACTATAAATCTCAGCAACTACAACTCCCAAATGTCAAGGTCTATTTCCCCCAAACTCCATCTGTGTTTACATTTGGGAATATGGAGTATTTGTGCCACGTTTGGTCCAGATCCATCCTTGTTTGAATTCAGTGATCTCTGGATGTAGGTGAACTACAACTCCCAAACTCAACATCAATGCCCACCAAATCCTTCCAGAATTTTCTGTTGGTTGTGGGAGTCCTATCTGCCAAGGTTGGTTCATTTCCATCATTCGCGAGGTTCAGAATGCTCTTTGATTGTAGCGGAACTGTAAATCCCAACAACCACAACTCCCAAATGACAAAATCCATTT
Source organism: Anolis apletophallus (assembly GCA_030556195.1). Lineage (NCBI taxonomy): Eukaryota > Metazoa > Chordata > Lepidosauria > Squamata > Anolidae > Anolis > Anolis apletophallus. The sequence goes on along the minus strand of JARBWK010000001.1, from coordinate 197,217,424 downwards.
TTTGAGTGATGGTCACTCCTTGGGGGTAGTAGGTGTCTTGGAGCCAAATTTGGTGTCAACCCGCCCAGTAGTTTTTGAGTTATGTTAATCCCACAAAGAAACATTACATTGTTCTTTATATAGAAGACAGCCCAGCCAGGCCTCAGTCCTGGGCCTGGATTTCCTAATCTCTCCCTCCCCTGCTGGGTGCATGGCAGCCTCTTCCCCAGCCTGGCTGGGAGGAGATTTCTAGCAGCTCCACCCAAGGCTCAGCCAATCCTGGGCCAGGGAGGGAGGGTTCAAACTGGAACAATGAAACAGACTATTTAGCTTCTTGCAGGAACACGTGTGTGCAGACTTGTCTCCTGTGGCCCTGGATAAACACCTCTGCCTCTGTTTTGTGTCTTCAGCGTCTTTGGTGAGTTAACTCTAATCTGGAAACTTCAATACATTGCTACCATCATTTTTTCTATTTTTAAACTTATTTCCCTTTCTACTTTCTTACTTTCTCTCAACTCAATTGTTCTCCCACTTTACTTGTATCACCTGCCCATTTCCCCTATTATTTTAATTAAAATAAATAGATTTGGGGGGAATAATAATTGCTAGCATTCCTTGCCAGTATTCTTTCCCTAAGAAAACTATGCAATTCATGGAGCCACCATAAGTTCACAGGCAACTTAAAGGCAACACACAACCTGTTGTAGGAGTCCATTCCCTCTGCTGTAAAGGTGAGACCCCCCCCCCCCCCGAGGAGATGGCCCTCTATCCCTCTCTGTCTCGCTCACACAGGCACATCTCACCACAGCACACGCACCCATCTGTGGGATCTATGGCAGCCTCAAAGAGAAATGAATGTATCTGCTATTTTTCAAATAGGATTGATTCTCTACATGGATAAGAAGTTAATATCCTAAAACAGGAGTCCTCAGACTAAGGCCGGAGGGATACGGTCCTCCAAGGTTATTTACCCGGCCCTTGCTCAGGGTCAACCTAAGTCTGAAAAGACTTCAAAGCACAAAACAACAATAACAATCCTATCTCATCAGCCAAAGCAGGCCCACACTTCCCATTACAATACTAACGGGTTTATACTTGTTAAAATGGTTCTTCATTTTAATTATTGTATTGTTTTTATGTGTTTTTTACACTATAAATAAGATATGTGCAGTGTGCATAGGAATTAATTTGCATTTTTTTCAAATTATATTCTGGCCCTTCAATAGCTTGAGGGACTGCAACCTGGCCCTCTGTTTAAAAAGTTTTAGGACCCGTGTCCTAAAGGTAGCAGGTTATCACCTGATCTTGGAAGCTAAGCAGTGCCATTCCTGTTAAGGACTTGAATGGGAGCCCAAAGGTGGATCCCAGGTGCTGTAGGTTATATATATCGGAGGAAGGAAGTAGCATTAGGAAGAACTTCTCGACTGTGAGAGCCGTTCATCAGTGGAACTCTCTGCTCCAGAGTGTGGTGGAGGCTCTTTCTTTGGAGGCTTTTTAACAGAGGCTGGGTGGCCATCTGTTGGGGTTGCTTTGAATTCAATTTTCCTGCTTCTTGGCAGGGGGTTGGACTGGATGGCCCATGTGGTCTCTTCCAACTCTATGGTTATATGAAATCCACCTCTGAGGACCCCTTGCCTAAGAAAATTTATTTATTTATTACACTTTGCTTCTATACCTCAATTTCTCAGCCCTCGGGTGACTCAACGCGGTGAACAATAGCAAAATCCAATGCTAAACATCATAAAACATACAAGGACAATTAAGCAATACAATAACAATCAATTAAAGATCATTTAAAAACGGTATGATACCCATGTCGACAGGCGCATGCACATACACCGGAGCCTTTTTCCTTCCTCGCATCATGTTTGCAACCAGAGGTTAGGAGCTCCAGTGTCACAATGAACAGAGGTCAATGCCCAGGAAAACAGAGAAGACCCTCAGCCCTTGCCAGCAACTGTCTTGGAGGAACCACCATCCCCAGCTCTTCTCCCTAACCTCCAGCCACCCTTCCTCCTCTCCCCTTGGTCTCCTGCCCCCTTCCAGATTTCAATAGTTTTTTATTGAGTAGTTTTACAGTCATAATAAAAATTGAAAGTCAAGAAAGAAGTGAAAAAAGAAGGAAATTGTGAGGGAAAGAGGGGGGGATCCAAGATTAGGGTAAGGGTAAGAGGGAGATAGGGGGTAGGCAAGGGGAGGGGTAGTGTGAGGGATAAAAGGAAGAAGAAATGAAATTATACTTCCAGTCCGGGTGACTGGGGGATCGTTTCTTGCTTGAAGATTACAGTCTTTTAGTTGGGCTTTCTCACCCTTGGTCTTTGTGTTTTAAACCACTGTTATCATAACTTTGTAGTCTTTATGTAGCTGAACACCGGCTGCCAGTCCGTTCGTTTTTCAGGGTTTTTATTGTTTACTACACTGTTCAGGATGTCCATATCTGAGAGTTCTGACAGCTTTATGGCCCAATCAGTTATCGCCGGAGGGTTCTCCTGTTTCCATTTCCTTGCGAACACAACCCTCGCAGCCGCAGTTATAAAGTAATTTTTTTTTGTCTTTGTTCAAACTAAATTTTGTGTCTGTTAAGTTGAGTAAGAAAAGGTCTGGCTTAAATTCTATTTCCATCTCGAGATTCTTTTGGGAGTGGCTGTATACTTCCCAAAATTTTTAATTTTTGAACACGCCCACCATGCATGCCCCCTTCCATGCATGCCCCCTTCCATGCCTGCTTATGCCCCCCTGTCCTTGCTTCTCCCTGAGTCTCCTGCCTTCTTCCCTCTTGACTGTCTCTCTCTCCCTGCTGCATCTACACTGTAGATTTAATGGGGTTTCACATCACTTTAGCCGCCATGGCTCAATGCTATGGATTCACAGGAGTTGTAGTTTTACAAGTTACTCAGCTTTCAGCAAAAGTATGATAGCTGGGACCCAATGCTGGATGCGCAACGCGTGTCAGAATTACATGTTCAGGTTCCCAAAGGCTGAGGCATTGGGAGAGCTCAGATGTTGCAGTCCCAGAAGTTGGGCAGAGGCGGAGTCATCAGCTGCCTTCCAGAAGGAGAAAGCCTGAGCAATGCAACTTAACCCTTTAACTCCGTCTTGTCTTCACAGTGTAACAGAATCGGCAGCCATGGCCTCTGGAGACTCTATGAAGAAACTTTGCGAGGAACTGGCCTGTCCCATCTGCTTGGAGTATTTCAAGGAGCCTGTGATGATCATCTCCTGTGGGCACAATTTCTGCCAAGCCTGCCTGGATCAATGCTGGGAGAAGAACGAGGCCCCCTGCCCACAATGCAGGGAGAAAGTGCAGGAAGGAGACGTCAGGCCAAATAGGCAGCTGGCGAACCTGGTGGAGATCGCCAAGGAACTGGGGGACCAGAAGGAGGAACAAAAGGAGAGAGTCTGCCAGAGGCACCAGGAGCCCCTGACTCTCTTCTGCAAGGACCACGAAGCCCCCATCTGTCTGGTCTGTGACAGATCGAAGGAGCACAAAACGCACCAGGTGATCCCTCTGGAGGAGGCATCAAAGGAGTACAAGGTAGGAACTGGTAAATTAGAGACTACTAACAAGGTGTTGAGGTGCATTTCTACCCTACAATACAGGTTTGTGGTTAGCCGTTCAATATTTTCCACCATGCCAGACTGAGGATAATGGGAATTGCAACCCAACAGCACTTGTGGCTCTGAGGTTTGGGAAAGGTTAAAGGACATCATAGTAACATCTGGCATTATAGCCACAATCCTTGTATCTCAATCTCACAACAGTATCCTGAATTAACAGAACAAACGGCTTCCTTCCAGATGTTACTGTACCGCAACTGCCATTGGTTCTTGTCATGATGTCTAATGATGAGGATGACAGGAGTTGTGCTCCAGCATCAGGACAGCCCCTGAAAAAACACATGGAGGGCTGGATTCACCTGTGGGCCTGAGGGTAACACGTGTGTCTTTAGGAGATGAGTTAAAAATCCAGCCCCTTTCTTCCAGGCCCAATGCGGATACAAGCAGAGCAGAGGGTGTGGTCCTAGTGCTAAATACATAGACATATTGCTGGGTTTCATCGCTGACTGCACAAGTCTCCAGTCCTCAATGAGGAGTAGTTAGCCTAAAATAGATTAGATTGAGGGATTCCTTTCCCTATTGCCTTTAGCAGATTACCCCAAGAAGGGGTTAAGAAGGGGGGTTGTTTCATTCACCCTTGCATGCCAAACTCCACCCCTTTGACTGCCATCAATGTAAACACTCAGGAAGGTGATTTCCTGTTTACAACTTTCTTTATCTCCTTTTGTTTAAGCCAAGCCATGCGGCTTGAGACTTCCCTTCAGCTTCCATAGAGAGAGGAAGGCATCTTCCTTTTGTCTAAAGGAAAGATGTAGTAGATAGTTACTTTTATTATTTTTCCTTTCTTTTTACCTTAGTGCATAGCTTAGATAGCTAGTTAGCTCCAAGTAACCTTTCCTATCCTGATTGGATTTCTCTATTTACAATAAATGATTATTGTTTTGATCCTATAACCTTGTGGATCTGCAATCCTGTTCAATCCTCTTAAATGGGACTCCATCCTGGCTCTCTACATGTAAGTTTCTGTTGCATATGAATCTCGCATTCTGCACTCTGCTATATTTTGTGGAATCACCTCCAAGGAGGGCTGTTTTTGAGCCTAACAGCTCTGGATTCCCAACACATATTCCCCCCCCCCCCCCCCAAAGAGTGTTTGTACATTGACTCATGGAATGACTAAAGGTGTGCCAATTTTACCAAGCTTGACTCCTAGCCCCGGGGGGGGGGGGATTCAAAGTGGTTTACAAAAAATAATGGCAAAATTCAATGCCTTACATGCATAAACCAAATCATAAATCAAACAACATATAACTAAGCATAAATTCAATATTACATGCTGCTTTTGTGATATATATTTTGTGTGGAGACCTCTTTCCTCATTATTAGATGTTTAAATACTAATATGTGTATATCCTACTGTGCTCCCCCTTCCCTGTTGTTTGCTTACTCTTAGACATTTATTTATTTATTTTTAGTATTTACATGCCGCTTTTTTCACCCCTGGGGCAGGCATGTAGCTGGGGGGAGGGCTTGGGGGCTTCAGCCCCCCCCCCCCGGAAATTCTCAGGGTGTTCCGCGAGAAGACCTTACTGGTACATTATTTAAACTGTTATGTTTATTCATATCATGATCTGATCACCATGCTCAATATATCCCACATTCATGGGGGTATTGGGATAACAATACAAAAGGTCTGGTAGGGTAGACCCCCTCTCACTCAGAATCAGCCAAATCAACCCTGGCGATCAATGGGGTGACAGATATCGCAGCCAGATAGGCCTCACATCCAACAGTTGTGTGCTCCCTGTATGCTGCTCTGGTGAGAAACCTGGCTGCTGCCTGTTGGACCATTTGAAGCTTCCAAACAGTCTTCAAAGGCAACCCACGTAGAGTAACAACAACACAAAGAATGTAGGCAATATACAGAAATAACAAATTATTTTGGTATTCAGAAGTGATAATACACATCAAACAACAGGATTTCTTCCCACTGAGGGGAAAAAAGCCAGCAACCCAGAATCCAGGCCTCTACATTCAAACAACAGGATTTCTTCCCACGGAGGGGAAAAAAAGCCAGCAACCCAGAATCCAGGCCTCTACATTCAAACAACAGGATTTCTTCCCACGGAGGGGAAAAAAAGCCAGCAACCCAGAATCCAGGCCTCTACATTCAAACAACAGGATTTCTTCCCACGGAGGAAAAAAGCCAGCAACCCAGAATCAGGCCTCTACATTCAAACAACAGGATTTCTTCCCACTGAGGGGAAAAAGCCAGCAACCCAGAATCCAGGCCTCTACATTCAAACAACAGGATTTCTTCCCACTGAGGGAAAAAGCCAGCAACCCAGAGTCCAGGCCTCTACATTCAAACAACAGGATTTCTTCCCACGGAGGGGAAAAAAGCCAGCAACCCAGAATCCAGGCCTCTACATTCAAACAACAGGATTTCTTCCCACTGAGGGGAAAAAGCCAGCAACCCAGAATCCAGGCCTCTACATTCAAACAACAGGATTTCTTCCCACTGAGGGGAAAAAAGCCAGCAACCCAGAATCCAGGCCTCTACATTCAAACAACAGGATTTCTTCCCACTGAGGTGAAAAAAGCCAGCAACCCAGAGTCCAGGCCTCTACATTCAAACAACAGGATTTCTTCCCACTGAGGGGAAAAAGCCAGCAACCCAGAGTCCAGGCCTCTACATTCAAACAACAGGATTTCTTCCCACTGAGGGGAAAAAGCCAGCAACCCAGAATCCAGGCCTTTACATTCAAACAACAGGATTTCTTCCCACTGAGGGGAAAAAGCCAGCAACCCAGAGTCAGGCCTCTACATTCAAACAACAGGATTTCTTCCCACTGAGGGGAAAAAAGCCAGCAACCCAGAATCCAGGCCTCTACATTCAAACAACAGGATTTCTTCCCACTGAGGGGGAAAAAGCCAGCAACCCAGAATCAGGCCTCTACATTCAAACAACAGGATTTCTTCCCACTGAGGGGAAAAAGCCAGCAACCCAGAGTCCAGGCCTCTACATTCAAACAACAGGATTTCTTCCCACTGAGGGGAAAAAAGCCAGCAACCCAGAATCCAGGCCTCTACATTCAAACAACAGGATTTCTTCCCACTGAGGGGAAAAAGCCAGCAACCCAGAATCCATTCCATGCAGGCCTTTTCCATTTTTTTTTACTCCTTTCTGTTTTACACCAGGCGGATATATACTTTCACAGGCCAGGGCGGATATGTGGCAGCCACTTTCACAGGCCACAGCGACCAGCGCGGGTGATGGACCTGCACCAAACTTGGTACACATAACCCCCCTATGACATGACCCACGTATTATGGGATTTGTAGTACTTTCCAAGACTTTGGTTACCACAGACCACTGAGGCCACCAAAAAGGACCAATACAGACCACACTCAGCACACACAGCCCCCATGACCCACTCTACGTCCTGGTGCAGTTCGGAGGAGGGTGGCCATGGATGATGGGACTTGAAGTGCCTCTACTCACTTCAAAGTCCGCTGCAACCCTCATCCAATCACTGATCGAGACCAAACTTGCCATACATAACCCCCCATGACTGCCTTCACGTCCTGGTGAGGTTTGGGGGAGGACTGACAATGGATGATGGGATTTGTAGTACTTTTACACCCCTCTGTTCCCACAGACCACTGTGGCCCCCAACAAACACCGAGAAAGTCCACACTTGGCACACAGAGCCCCAGTGACCCACTCTACATCCTACTGAAGTTTGGAGGGGACAGAACATGGATGATGGGACTTGCAGTACCTTCCCTCACTTCCCAATCCTGCTACAAACCTAATCCAATGACTCATCAACACCAAATCTGGCACACAGAGCCCTCATGACCCACTCTACAGCCTGGTGCAGTTTACTGTGAGACGGACCACGGATGATGGGACTTGAAGTACCTTCACTCACCTCCGAAAAACAATGCATCCCTCATCCATTCACCAATACAGACCAAACTTAGCACACAGAGCCCCCATGACCCAATCTACATCCTACTACACTTTGGGGGGGACGGGACACACAGAGATGATGGGACTTGCACTACCTTCAGTAATTTCATGATACCACTGCAACTCCCAATAATGATGGATCAAGACTAAACTTGGCACACAGAGCCCCCATGACCCACTCTACATCCTGCTGCACTTCTCAAATGACCCAGGCAGGGCCGGGTCCCCAAGCTAGTTTATCATAAAAGTCACAATTTCAAAATATATACATATGAAGTATACCTGCAGTGGGCTCCTACCCTATACGCCAATAGCGTCAGTCAATGTCCAAGAAATTTCGGGTTCAAAGGGAAGAAGTTCCAGGGTTCATTGAGATAGAGTGGATTTCCAGGTAAGTAAGAGGAGGGAGGGAAGCACAATCCAAACGGGTTGTGTCCAGGCCCAGCGGGTAAGCTCTCCTTCCAGGGGAGAAGCGGCAAGCCGTGTTGGTAATTCGAAGAGGCGAAGAGTTGTTTGCGGCAAAGTCCAGTTGCGTTTTCAATTCGTGTTAGTAGTGACGATCAATGCCGGACTGCCATTGTTTATCCATGGGCCCAACATTGACTGACGCTATTGGCGTATAGGGTAGGAGCCCACTGCAGGTATACTTCATATGTATATATTTTGAAATTGTGACTTTTATGATAAATGTGTATTATCACTTCTGAATACCAAAATAATTTGTTATTTCTGTATATTGCCTACACTCTTTGTGTTGTTGTTGCTTATTAGCAACTCCCCCTCCTTGTTGTATAAACCCACGTAGAGCGCATTGCATTGTAACAAGAGCGTGGACCACCGTGGCCAAGTCAAACTTCCCATGGTACCAGCACAACTGGCACACAAGCTTTAATTGTGCAAAAGCTCCCCTAATTTCCATTGAAACCACCTCGAAGATTAAGATCGTAGCTTAAGAACGTATCTTCCTCCAATGAACGACCACAGAGATTAAGATTGGGGAGGCCCTGCTCTCAGTCCCGCCTTCCTTGCAAGCATGACTGGTGGGGAAGAGGGACAGGGCCTTCTCAATGGTGGGTATACTGTATGAACTTCGAGATGTAAAGAAATAATACTGGAAGATGGCTTGACCAAGGCCTGGCTAGCAACCTTCCAACACGTCCGCTCTGTAGAAGCTCAGGTGGTCTAATGAAAGAAAAATGGCATCCTTCTCCAAATCCCCGGGGAAAGGGGTGGAGCAAGCTTGACTGAGTTCTATAAACAATGATTGGCAGGTTCCCTACCTTCAAGCCTTCAAAAGGAAAGCAAAAAATTGACTTTGGGACCAGGCTTTCAGAGAATAGTGCAGTGCAACAACGAATTTGGAATATATGCAATGACTATGGAACGTCTTTGGACGTTAGTAGACCTCATTTCAATCTGCTGTGCGTTTTCTGTATTTCAAAAGAAGACCAATTTGACGTTGTGTGCTTTCAAATCATTTCTGATCTATAATAACACTCTCTTAGGGTTTTGTTGGCGTGAGTCATTCATGGGGTTTTGCCACCTCCTTCCTCAAAGGCTGGAACTTCGTCGCTGACGTCTGCCTTTGTGCCTGACCTATGGGGACCCCAAGGAGGCCCTACAACTGGGTCTTTGTGGCAGAACCTGTGCAAATCTCAGTAACTGGAGACCCTTTGGAATAAAACGGTATATAGGCTTTCCCATCTTCAGCATCTTGGAGGCGTGTGCCTGGTTCCGGCCACAGGGGGGCGCTTTCACTCAATCTCCCTGCCAAAGAGCTTTCTTTGTAAACTTCCTGCTTTGACAGTAGATGAAATTTTTCTGGCATTTCCTTATGGGTGCCTTTAAAATACCTCCCTGCTTTTAAGCAGTACCTATTTATCTACTTACATTTTGCTTTCAAACAGCTAGGTAGGTGTCGGCTGGGCTAAAGGTCAGGAGCTCACCCTGACCCGGGCTTTCAACTGTCAACCTCGTAATCACCAAGATTTACTGCAGCTGCTAGTTTGACCTGTTGTGTTAAAGCCCAGTCCTAATTCCTAGACATTTTGTAATGCTATTTATTAGAAAAACCGTAAACCTTGAACAAAAGCAGTGAGCAAGGCCTTTGTCGTCCTCTTCAGGATCGGATTTGGTATTCGCTGGAGACTCTGAAGAAGGAGAGAGAGAAAATTCTGGCCTACAAAGCAGACGCAGCACGGGAGAGCCAGGATTTGCTTGTAAGTGGCATTCCTATGGAAAATGGGTATTGTGTCTTTGAGTGTGAATCTAGATAAAGAGGGAGGAAGGTGCTTTGTCATATCTACCACGTATAAAGTCCTAATAGCCTACAGACAGTATTGACCCAGGCCCGTTCCAGTGGTGGGCCCTTGCCAGTCTTTGTGCAACCCTTTTTCTCCCCAGTTCCTTGGCAATCTCCACCAGGTTCGTCAGGTGCGTATTTGGCCTGACGTCTCCTTCCTGCACTTTCTCCCTGCACTTTCCAAGGGCATGTGGAGAATTCAGTCCTGTGACAGTTTCTTTCTGCCTCTCACTCCTGTTTCTCCTTTCCTTTCTTCCAGGAGAAAACCCAGAGAGAGAAGGAGAAGGCTGTGGCTGCGTTCAGGCTCCTGCACCAGTTCCTAGAAGAACAAGAGAGGAATCTGATGGCAAAAATGGAAGAGGTGGAGAAGGAGATTTCAGCCCAAAGGGAGGAACATCTGGCCAGACTCTCCGAAGAACTCTCCTCTCTCTCGAAACTCATCCAAGAGATGGAGGAGAAGCATCAGCAGCCGGCAAGTGAACTCCTCCAGGTAAGGCCCAGACTGTCCCCATGGGAGGCTGAGACAGTGACACTCCAGCTTTCTCATAGTTCAGTGTACACAATTTTTGTTTCAGGCGCATTTATTAAAAATATTGTATGAAACTACCTTCAAGCTATGTATATATGGCAAGGGGGCGCCAACGGAGAGGTTATATATCTATATGCAAATATATAGGTGTGATGAGGTGGTTATTTGTGTTATATTAAGTGGTCATGTTATGGACAGACCACAAAGGGTTAACTGTGATAATGGAGGCAGTTCCCTCCTGGGGGAATGTGTTGCCATGGTGATGGTGGGCGGAGCCAGCCAGAAGGCTAGCTCGGAATTCTTAGAGAGAGTCAGTGGGTGCCTGGCTGTCAAGCCAGAAGGTTCGGTTAGATTCTGCTCTGAGGAGAGGAGTAGGAATCACGTTATTGAAACTGCAGAGAGAGCAGTTAGAGTTTTCCTGTCAGCGAAGCGAGAGTGTAGCTTCGGCTGGGGAATCTGTTTTAGAGCTGTGGGGAGACAGTTCTGGAGGGCTGAGCTTGCGAGCCAGCCGGTTTGTGTAAGGCCTGAGGGCTAGATAGAGGCAAGAGTGCCTGTATGTTTGAGATTGCTAGACGCTGATCTAAGTAATAGCAATAGTTAAACATTGCAACTGTGTATTAGTTACAAATAGAACATTTGTAACCTTTTTAAGTCTTGTGCCTCTGTTAAAGTGAAACCTACTAAGCTCTTGAACCTCCAAGTGAGCACTGTTTAAATAAACTGTTGAAGTGCGTTGATGATAAATCCATCTCTTCTGGTGATTATTCATAACACAAGCCTGTAAAACACCTCAGTCCTAGCCTTGCACAGTAGTTTATATGGTGGCAGCGAATACAAGTTAACGTCGAATCTCCACAATGGTGGCAGCGGTGAGATCGGACAAAAGCTCCTTTGATTCCAATGCCACTGATAGGAGAACCATTTTTCCGAGTGGGCATTGATATAATAGGCCCATTGCCTAAACCGACTCGTCGAGGCTGCAGATTTATACTCACCATGATGGATTATGCTACTCGGTACCCTGAGGCAGTAGCATTATCAAATATAGAAACAATTACTGTGGCAAATGCCCTGTTGTCGATATGGGGTAGAACAGGTTTCCCAAAAGAACTGATATCGGACCTGGGAACCCAATTTACATCAAGGCTGATGGGGAAACTACTAGAGCTATGTGGCATCAGACAACTGACATCTTCTGCATATCATCCGCAGACTAATGGTCTTGTCGAAAATCTCAACAAGACATTAATAAGAATGATCAAAGCTTATGTTCAACAACACCCGAATGATTGGGATGTAAAGCTGCAACAGCTCCTGTTTGCATATAGCCCCATGGGAGTACTGGATTCAGGACTGTGTGTGAGATAGTTACATACTGATCTAACTGAGTAATAGTAACAGTCAATTTTAAACTTTGATTTCTACAATACCAACGGGATGTAAAGCTGCAACAGCTCCTGTTTGCATATAGAGAGATTCCCCATGGGAGTACTGGATACAGCCCTTTTGAATTGTTATATGGCAGGAGAGAAGGTCTGTGTGTGAGATAGTTACATACTGATCTAACTGAGTAATAGTAACAGTCAAAGATTTTAAACTTTGTATCTTCTACAATACCAATGTAACCATGATGAGTTGAGCCTCTAAGAAGTTATAACGTAACCATCACACTTTTGTGCCAAGCTATAAATACACTGTTATTGTTCTTTTCATCAACAATCTCTCTCTGTTCCGTATTTTAAAAGTCAAGCCTCAGAGTAAAGCAAGACAGGAGAATGGTTTTAACCTGTCTTGTTACACAGTTTGAAGTCCCACAATAATTGGTGACAGACCCTCCTAGATAACAGATAACAACAACAGTTCTCACAATCTGGTGGCTAATCTCTTCATATTTAAGGGATCCTTAAATTAAAGTTATACAACACCCTTTTACATTAGGTCAGATACGTAGTGACCTCATTGTTACAAATTTGTGGCAGCGGTGGGATCAGTAAAAGAGGGTCCACCCTGTCCAGCCGGTTCATTTTAATCAGCCTCTTTACAATAGGTATTGCAAAACACTGCTGGTCTCAGGCATTTCCGAGAAGGCACACTCAGCCTGTTATGTGAAATGATGGCACCTCAGAACAGAAAGGTGTTGGGATTGTGCTCAAAATTTAAAGACATCCTTAGAATCATAGAATCCTCAAGTTGGAAAAATCAAAAGTGCCCCCCAACCAGCCCCATTTAGTCCAGCTCCATCCTGCCCTTCTGAAATACACACTGCAGCACTCCGTGAAAGGTGCCCATCCAGCCTCTTTCTAAAAAGACCTTCAAAGAAGAAGACCACAAGCTGAACATGAGGCTATAGTGTGATGCAGTAGCTTAAATAGCCAATGTGGATCTAGGCTGCACCCACTGGTGTATCTCTCGATTGAGGGAAGTCATAGTCCCACTTCATTCTACATTGGTCAGACATCATGTGGAATAATCCTCTGTCCAGGTCTATGCACCACAATTCAAGAAAAATATTGAGAAGCTGGAAGCCAACTGTCTGCTGTCCTCATATGATGTTATTGTTTATTTGTTCAGCCGCATCCCACTCTTCGTGACCTCATGGACCAGCCCACGCCAGAGCTCCCTGTTGGCCGTGGCCACCCCCAGTTCCTTCAACTTCAAGCCAGTCCCTTCAAGGATACCATCCATCCATCTTGCCCTTGGTCGGCCCCTCTTCCTTTCTCCTTCCATTTTCTCCAGCATCATTATCTTCTCCAAGTTTTTCTGTCTTCTCATAATATGGCCAAGGGACTTCATCTTTGCCTCTACTATCCTTCCCTCCAATGAGCAGTCAGGCTTTATTTCCTGGAGGATGGACTGGTTGGATCTTCTCGTGGTCCAAGGCACTCTCAGGATTTTCCTCCAGCACCACAGTTCAAAATCATCTCTCTTCTTCCGCTCAGCCTTCCTTATGGTCCAGCTCTCACATCCATAGGTTACTATGGGGAATACCATTGCTTTAACTATGCGGACCTTGATTGCCAGTGTGATGTCTCTACTCTTCACTATTTTATCGAGGTTGGTCATTGCTTTCCTCCCAAGAAGCAAACGTCTTCTGCTTTCCTGGCGGCAGTCTGCATCTTCAGTAATTTCTGCTCCTAGAAATACATAGTCACCACCTCTACGTTTTCTCCCTCTATTTGCAGTTATCAATCCGTCTGGTTGCCATTGTATTGTTTTTTAAAAATGTTTAACTGCAACTTGTGTGTGTGTGTTACTTTTGCCTTTTTAAAATGCAGGAATTGTTCAGTTGCACAAAAGATTAGAATTTAAAAAATGAAGGAATAGCAGTACTGAAGAAAAACAGGTTGATAAGGGTGTTCAGGTGTATGGTCACTGAACCATGGACTGCACAACTGAAAACAACTGCATTGTTGAAGGTGTGCAACCTGGTATGTATCTGCTATCAATGACAACATGACTGTAGTGGAAAAGGGGGTCCATGCAATACAATCCTTCGATCCAACTCTGGTCCCGATCACCATCCAGCACCAGGGCATTGGCTGAAGCTGGAACTAACCTCAGCCCGGGACCCCTCACCACACCAACATTGCCTAAATCAGTGTTTCTCAACCTTTTTTGAGCCGAGGCACACTTTTCACATTTACAAAATCCTGGGGCACACCACCAACCAAAATGATACAAAATGACACTCTAACACAGTATTTATACACTCAGTGTGAAACCTGGGCCTGTTTCGATGAACACAACAGCTGCTCAACAGCTGTCAGACTTTCTCTGTGTTTAGTTTTTATCGCAGTCACCCAGTTCTCAGGGAAAGCGTACCCGGTCCACAGGGAAGCCGGCTGGAAAGAGAGCAGCCAGACGGAAACACATTCTGAGGCAGAGAGTTCCACTGCCGAACAACTCACAGTCAGGAAGTTCTCCCTAATGTTCACACAGACATGTTTCCTTGTGATGTTTGCTTTTTTGTCTGCGCTGTTGTGCTCCCTCCCTCTCTCTCTCTCTCTCTCTCTCTCTCTCTCTCTCTATATATATATATATATATATTCTGTGTGTGTATGTGTGTGTGTATATATATATATATAATATTCATTTATGGGATTAACATAACTCAAAAACCACTCGACAAATTGCTGCCAAATTTGGCCACAAAACATACTAATACTAACCCAAGGAGGGACCATCAGTCAAAAATTGATTTTGTCATTTGGGAGTTGTAATTGCTGGGAGTTATAGTTCACCCGCAATTGAAGAGCATCCTGAACTCCACCAATGAAGGAACTAAACCAAACGTGGCACACAGGACTCCCATGACCAACAGAAAACACTAGAAGGGTTTGGTGGGCATTGACCTTGAGTTTGGGAGTTGTAGTTCACCTATATTCAGAGAGCTTTGTGGACTCAAACAATGATGGATCTGGACCAAACTTGGCACGGATACTCAATATGATCTGAACACACATGGAGTTTGGGGAAAATAGACCTTGACATTTGGGAGTTGTAGTTGCTGGGATTTATAGTTCACCTATAATGAAAGAGCATTCTGAACCCCACGAACAGAATTGGGGCAAACTTCCCACACAAAACCCCCACAACCAAAGCAGCAAATACTCAAGGCAGAGAGGAAATAAAGCAAGGAAGAATGGAAGGAATGAGGGAGGGAGAAAAGCAAGGCAAGCAGGAAGGAAAGAGGTGAGAAAGGAAGGAAGGAGAAGAAGGAAGGAAAGAGGGAGGGAGGGAAGGAGGAAAAAAGGAAGAACAAGGAAGGGAAAGAAGGAAGGGGAGGGAGGGAGGGAAAGGAAGGAGAGAAGGGAAAGGTGAAGGGGGAGAAAGAAAGGAAGAAAGAGGGAGATTGTGGGAAAGAAAGAAGGAAGAGAGATTGAGAGAGAGGGAGAAAGAGAAGGGGGGATTGAGAGAATGAGAGTGAAAAGGGGGAGATTGGGAAAGAGGGAAGAGTTCCCCCTCGCTC
Organism: Anolis apletophallus; assembly: GCA_030556195.1. Classification (NCBI taxonomy): domain Eukaryota; kingdom Metazoa; phylum Chordata; class Lepidosauria; order Squamata; family Anolidae; genus Anolis; species Anolis apletophallus. Next base: position 197,202,108 of record JARBWK010000001.1, on the reverse strand, counting down.
GCCATACTTCTTCCGTGGCTCCGAGCTCAGATGGAGGCGGGGCCAGGGATCGATAGGAAGGAATTGAGGGCGAAACAGAGAGAGGAAGGGAGGGATTAGAAGAGAGGGAGAAAAGAGGGAAAGAGAAGGAAGAAGGGATTGAGAGAGAGGGAGAAACAGAAGGAAGGAGAAGGAGGGGGATTGAGAGAGGGAGAAACAGAATGAGAAGAAAAATAAGGGAGTGATTGTGAGAGAGGTAGGAAGAGAGGGAAAGAGAAGGAGGGGGATTGTGAGGAGGGAAGGAGAACGATGGCGAGCGAGGGGGAACTCTTCCCTTGGGACAGACCCAGGCGGGTGGTGAGGTGAAGGCCAGGTCGGGCCAGTCCAGGTGGGAGGCAAGAGCAGCTGGCAGGGAGGCAGGCAGAGCAACAGGAAAAAAAACACAGCCGGGAGGGAAGGAGGGAAGGCAGCCCTGCCTCCGTGTTTGTGCGCTGCTGCCAGGAAAGGCGACAGAGGGAGGGAGGGAAAAAGGAAGAACAGAAGGAAGGGGAGGAAGAAAGGAAAGAAGGCAGGCAGGAAGGAGGGGAGAAAGGAAGAACCGTGCTCATGCTGCTGGAGCAGCCGCGGTTGGAGCCACCCCTGGCCATGCCCCTCCCCGCTCCTTCTTCTTGCCGCAGCCCTGCTCCTTGTTTCTTTTGGTCTCACCAGCCGCAAGGAAGCTGGGGGAGGCTTTGTGCGCCTCCAGGCTTCGCGCGAAGGAGAAGGGGCACGCGCACACGCAGCTGCCTTCCTCCTCCAATCACGAGCGCACGCCCCTCACCTCACATGCGGCGCTGACATTGCGCTCGTGATTGGAAGAGGAAGGGAGCTGCGCGTGCGCTTGCTGGCAGGGGAAAGAGGCGTGGCCTCCCTCCCTGGCCTCCTCCTCTTCTCCCCCCTCCCTTCCCCTCGGTTGGCCGCTGTTCATGATCCTGGCGGCCGTGGCATATGCGCCCTTGGCCACGTGGCGCCCTGAGGAGAAGGGGGGAAGAGAGGAGGGGGGAAGAGGCTTTCCAACGGCACAGCTGATGATCCCCCACGGCACACTGGTGTGCCGAGGCACACAGGTTGACAATGACTGGCCTAAATCATGCATTTATGAAGTGTGTGGCCTTGAAGTATTCTAGTTTCCTAATATCCCAGGGTCTGAAGGCTTGCATTTACCAGTATTTTGTTGGCTTAGCCAAAACGCTTCTCAATTTTTTTTATTTCACCTATTTGTATCCTGCCCTTCTCACCCTAGAAGGGGACTCAGGGCGGCCTTACAGCAGGCAGTAATTCAATGCCCATACATATAAATAGAAAAATAAAGAAATACAATCAGAACCATACAATTAAACATCAATTATTAAAACTTCAATTAAAATCACGTAATCCAGATCGTAGTCCAAGGCCTGTACAAGTGTCAATTCAATTTGTCTGCTATTCTTGCACTATATACTGGTCGAATGCTTGGTCCCACAGCCACGTCTTAAGTTTCTTCCTAAAAGACAGGAGGGAGGGAACTGACCTGATTTCATTGGGGAAGGAGTTCCATAGATGAGGGGCCACCACTGAGAAGGCCCTGTCTCTCATCCCCAACAATCGCGCTTGCAAAGGTGGTGGGATTGAGAGCAGGGCCTTCCCAGAATATCTTAGTCTCTGTGATAGTTTATTAGAGGGAGATACGTTTGGACAGGTATGCTGGGCCGGAACCATTTAGGGCTTTGCAGGCTAAAGCCAGTACTTTGAATTGTGCTCAGTGGCAGACTAGTAGCCAGTGGAGCTGACGTAACAGGGGAGTTGTGTGCTCCCTGTACGCCGCTCCTGTGAGCAATCTGGCTGCCACTCATTGAACCATTTGAAGCTTCAGAACAGTCTTCAAAGGCAAGCCCACGTAGAGAGTGTTGCAGTAGTCTATACAGGATGTAACCAGAGTGTGTACTACTGTGGCCAAGTCTGACTTCCAAAGGTATGGGCACAACTGGCACAAAAGTTTTAATTGCACAAGAGCTTCCCTGGCCTTTTGCAAAAGAAAGGAATTGAAGAAGATCCCCCCATTATGTTAACCTAGCCCTCTTTGAAGAGGGAGGACTGTTTCACCCGACTAGCTTGACTTCAGCCGTTTCAGTTACCTGGGGACATTTTCAGAAATATGCGCATAGTCTGAATGCGAATGCCTGTCCTGAATTCTTTTTTCCTTCATTTCCAGGATATCAGAAGTTTCTTAGAGGGGTAAGTTAATATCCTGAAAGAGCTTGGATTTGCTTGTGAAGCACATGCTTCTAATCTTGCAGAAATTGTTGTTGGGGTTCAATGGTGGAGTTGGACTTGATGGCCCAGGAGGTGCCTTCCAACTCTGTGACCCTGTGGCTACGTCTCTACACCAGGGAACCGTAGTGGTTTGACCACTCTTTCACTTTCATGATTTAGGTATGGGATCATAGAAGTTGTAGCTGGGTGAGGCATCAGCACTCTCTGGCAGAGAAAGCAAAAGGCCGGGCATTAAGCCACAACATTCAAAGTGGTGTCAAGCAGCATTAATTTTATAGAAGTTGATTGTCTATCTCTTTTTTTTTTTTTTGCAGTTATGAGGAAAAGGAGACACTTGAGACCCCTGCGGCCTTTCCTCCTGCCCTGAAGTGGAAGATCTGGGATGTCTGTGATGTAAACCCCTTTCTGGAGGGTGTCATGAAGCAATTCAGAGGTACCGTGTTTCCCCGAAAGTAAGACAGCGTCTTACTTTCTTTTGACCCCCCAAAATCCCACTACGGCTTACTTTCGGGTACGGCTTACATTGGGCGACTGTACCCCGAAAGTAAGAAGAAAGCAAGACTTACTGGGGCGGCATGGCGTGGCTTCCTGGCTGGGCTCCCAGAGGGGCTCAAAAAGGGGCCCGAATCCTCCTCCTCTTCCTCCTCTTCCTCCCAGCGGCGCCTTCTCCCTCTCGCCGGTTCCGCCCCCCCTCCCTTCGCTGAAGGGAGAAGGGGCGGAGCCGCCGCCGGCGAGAGGGAAGAAAGCGCCGGCGGAAGTCCCGCCCGCACGGCGATTCAGGCATCTTTCCCCGCCGCCGCCCTGCTCGCCCGCGCTCCAAACACGAGCGGGGCGGCGGCGAAAAAGAGCCTGAGTCGCCCTGGGGCGGACTCCGCCGGCGCCTTCTCCCTCTCGCCAGTTCCGCCCGCTTCAGCTGCTGCCTGGGTGCTTCGCCAGGAGGGGGGTTTTTGGAGGCACCCCTTTCCTGGCGAAGCATCCAGGCAGCAGCAGCGGGCGCCCACTTCAGCTGCTGCCTGGGTGCTTCGCCAGGGAGGGGGTCTTTGGAGGCACCCCTTTCCCTGGCGAAGCATCCAGGCAGCAGCTGCGGGCCCACTTCAGCTGCTGCCTGGGTGCTTCGGCAGGGAGGGGGGTCTTTCGGAGGCACCCCTTTCCCTGGCGAAGCATCCAGGCAGCAGCTGAAGCGGGCGCCCACTTCAGCTGCTGCCTGGGTGCTTCGCCAGGGAGGGGGGTCTTTCGGAGGCACCCCCCCCTGGCGAAGCATCCAGGCAGCAGCTGAAGGGCCCACTTCAGCTGCTGCCTGGGTGCTTCGCCAGGGAGGGGTCTTTCGGAGGCACCCCTCCCTGGCGAAGCATCCAGGCAGCAGCTGAAGCGGCGCCCACTCAGCTGCTGCCTGGGTGCTTCGCCAGGGAGGGGGTCTTTCGGAGGCACCCCTCCCTGGCGGCATTCAGGCAGCAGCTGAAGCGGGCGCCCACTTCAGCTGCTGCCTGGGTGCTTCGCCAGGGAGGGGTCTTTCGGAGGCACCCCCTCCCTGGCGAAGCATCCAGGCAGCAGCTGAGCTGGCGCCCACTTCAGCTGCTGCCTGGGTGCTTCGCCAGGAGGGGGTCTTTCGGAGGCACCCCTTTCCCTGGCGAAGCATCCAGGCAGCCACAAGCGGCGGCTCCGCCCCTCCTCCCTTCAGTGAAGGGAGGGGCGAGAACCTCGCAGAGGGAGAAGGCGCCGGCGGAAGTCCCGCCCCCATGGCGACTCAGGCGCTTTTCCCCACTGCCCCGCTCGTGTTTGGAGTGCGGGCGGGCCGGGCGGCGGCGGCGAGAAGCGCCTGATTCGCCATCGGGGCGGGCCTTCCGCCCGCGCTTTCTTCCCTCTCGCGGCGGCGGCGGCTCCGCCCCTCCTCCCTTCAGGGGGCGGGGGCGGAACCGGCGAGAGGGAGAAGGCACCGCTGGGAGGAAGAGGAGGAAGAGGATGGAAGACGCCGCTGCCAGCCGCTGCCGCCCACTGCCGCCCGAGGCCCGCTGCCGCCCAAGGCCCGCTGCCGCCCGAGGCCCGCTGCCGCCCGAGGTACGGCTTATATAAGCCGACCCCTCTGACCCCCCCGATACGGCTTACAGTCGGGGGTGTCTTATTTTCGGGAAACACGGTAAGAGAGATTGTCTGCAAGGACTTTCAGGGAGATGTAAACATTGATCTCAAAGGGGAAATGAAATACTCCAAGGCATTGGGAAAGTTAAGGTGAGGGAACAGCCAATTTTATTTTAAACTGTGACTATTCTGTTCTATTGTTTTTCAATTATTTTGAGGATTGAAATATTAGGTGAAGCAACATGAAAACGGAAGTTCTCTACCAGCCCGCACCATAGGAAGAACACCGTAATCCCCACGTCAGCATAGGCAAATCTGTGCTTAAGTCAGTCAGCAGTTCACCTACCTGGGAAGCATCATCTCTTCAGATGCCAAGATTGACAAAGAGATAGATCACAGATTAGCAAAGGCATATGGTGCATTCGGAAGGCTTCACAAAAGAGTCTGGGGCAACACGCTCATTCCCTTTCTTTCCTTTCTCTCTTTAGACTCTCTGGAATCTGGACTTCAGCAGCAAAAAGGTAAACGGGAAACATTTTATCACAACGGGGATTGCCATGGCTTTCCCTCTGAACAACAATCACAACCACAGGACGCAGGGCCGTAGCCAGGATTTTGAATCGGGGGGGGGGGGGGCTGAGACTGAGTGAGAGAGGGTCTACCCTAGCAAACCTTTTGTATTGTTATCCTAATAGCCCCATTAATGTGGGATATAATGAGCATGGTGATCAGATCATGATATGAATAAACATAACAGTTTAAATAATGTACCAGCAAGGCCTTTTCGCGGACCACCCTGAGAATTTCGGGGGGGGGGGGGCTGAAGCCCCCTTAGCCCCCCCCACCCCCGGCTACATGCCTGTGCCCAAAAAACAATGTTCTCACATTCTATTCACAGCTTTATGTATTACCAAACTGGTTAAATAAAAATGAGATATTATTATTATATTTATTTATGCCCCTCTTTATCTCTCCCGAAGGAGACTCAAATCTCTAATATCCCAGATATTTTAAAAAATAACAACCAGCACCCAAGACTGCTCAATTTAATGACAACAATTAACAATAATTCCTTTACTTTTTTGCTTTATTAATACAAATTTTAACAGATAAAAACACAAATTAAAAACAAAATAACTTTAATATATATTTACCCCAAATTCTCAGCAAAGCACTCCTGACAAAATTATTTGCAAAATATGAATGTACGTATTTTAGCTTTGTCATATTGTGAATATGCATGCAAACCAAATCTCAGATTATGTCCTTCCAAATTAAGTAATGTAGTATCTTTCCGTTTTTACCCATGTCAGACAATACCCTGCAAAATGTTTCAGGTCTGAAAACACTACTTTATTTCTAATTTAACTTAGTTATTGTTAGCTCTAATGCAATAATATTGCAGTATCAAATAAGAAGTCCAAATCCCTTTCCCCATACCAATGAGAGGGAGATGCATGATGGGCAAGTGTCACTGCCAGGAAGGTGGGCGCAGGGCGAATCAATGTGACAAGGTCCCTCGTGGTTTCATAGCTGAACGGGGAATCGATCCCCGGTCTCCAGAATCAAAATCCAGTGCTCAAATCACCAAACATTCAAGTCTTAATCTTAGGAGGGATGAAGACGTAACGTAACGTTGAACATGTTTAGATTTGAGGAGACGAGGGAGGATTTTCCTGTTATTTTATAAGAATGGAAGATGGAAGCTGAACCCTTCAACAATTTACATGTATCTGCCTTTCTTTCTTTCTCTTTCTTTCTTTCTCCATCTCTGATCTGTTTCTGCCACCAACAGCACATGTGACCCTGGATCCAAAAACAGCCCATCCCCAGCTCATCCTCTCTGAAGATCACAGATGTGTGAGGTTGGGAGATAAAATGCAAAATCTTCCTGACAATCCTGAGAGATTCAATCAATGTCGTGTTCTGCTGGGCCAGGAGGGATTCAGAGGAGGCAGGCATTTTTGGGAAGTCATTGTGAAGAATGGGAATGTATGGACTGTGGGAGTTGCCAGAAAGTCTGTGAAGAGAAAGGGCTTCCTTACCCTTTCCACTGAGGTTGGGTTCTGGCTATTGGGAAAACTTGGAAGTGAGTACTGTTTCTTCGTCAACATGCGGTCCCGATTTCTGTCTCTGAGCAAGGAGCCCAAGAGGGTCCGAGTGACACTGAACTGGGAAGGGGGTCGGGTGGCCTTTTACGATGCAGACTCAGCAGCCCTGATCTTTGAATCCCCTCCAGCCTCTTTCTCCGGAGAGACCCTCCTTCCCTTCTTTTTTGTGGATGAAAAAGCCCAGCTGGAGCTCTCTCCCTAAGGACGGAGAGCGAGGTCCAATGACTCACACCAGCTGAGACACAGGAGGTGCTTTCTCTCCAGAGATCTGGGGCTGTTGCTGATTCTTGTGGGACCTCTCTGCTCTTGCTTTACATATTTGCTAAAAACCGACGGGGAGGCTGGACTGTGAATAATGAAGGCTTTCTCCACCGCCCATGGATCAGCCAGGAACTTACTCCCTCTGGAAAAATAGGCAACAATGATAACAGCAAAGAGGATCAGGACCTTTCTTCTTTTTACATATATCTTTATTAAAGATGCCTTTTTCAAATATATACTTAAAAGCAGCGAATGAATGTGGGAATAGAGGGGTAGAAAAAAAGGGAACAGTATGGTAAGATCAAGAAGGGGAGTGGGGTGTGAGGGGAGGGGACACACGAGGGGAGGGCCAGAAAAGTATAGTGTGAAGATTTAGAAAGAGAAAAATAAAACTGACTTCCAGTGTCCTTTTTTGGTGGAGATCTTCCTTTTCCTTGGTTCCTTTACTTCAGCTTGTCATCCTCTGATCCTTCTCTACTTTGTTGTTTCTGTTAAGATATTTCTACATATAGTTTTTTCTTCTCCATATATTCCAAAACAATAGTCCAATCCGTTTCTCTTATAGGGGTTCCCTTGTTCCTTGCCATCAGGTATGTAAGTCTGTCCATGTTTCTTATGTCCAGTATTTTCAATAGGAGTTTTTCTTCATCTGGTGTATCTGGCTCTTTCCAACATCTTGCATAGCATATTCTGGCCGCTGTACTCAGGAGAAAAAATAGTTTATCTATATTAGTATCCATCTTGTTTTCATTCATTCCTAAGAGAAAGGTTTCTGGGGACAAGGGTATTTTTATTTTTAACATTTTTTGTAATATTTCATGGGTTCTCTTCCAATATGCCTTGGCCTTTTCACAGGTCCACCATAGGTGGTGGTACGACCCCTCTGCTTTGCTGCATTTCCAGCAGTTAGTGTTCATGTTTTTATAACTTCTTCCAAGTTTCTTCGAGGTCATGTACCATCTATAGGCCATTTTAAACCAATTTTCTTTTAATTCTATAGAATACGTATATTTCAATTTTCTTTTCCAAATTTCTTCCCATCTTCTTCTAACTATTGTCTTTCCTATATTTTCGTTCCATCTTTTCATGTAGTTTTTTCCCTCTTTTTTGTCCTGATCCCACTCCAAAATTTTTTTTATATCTTTGTTATTATTTTTGATCCGATTTCATTATTATATCCCAGAAGTTATTTGTTTCCTGAAAGCCTCTCTTTTCATCTATTGCAAAATATTCTTGTAGTTGTCTATAGTGGGACCTTTCTAGGGATACTAAAATGCTTGTGTGTAAAGCTGTTCCCCTTCCAACTCTATTGTATGCCTGTGAAAAACCTGGACCATCTACAAATGTCACTCTCGACTTCTTGAAGAATCCCAACAGCGCTTGTCTATTTTAAGACAAATCTCTCCAGAACCTCCAGAACAATTGGGCACCATTTTGATTGTATTTTAAACACCCAAGAAAGGATTGGGTCTTAACAGATTTTGGCAATTAAAATAACCCCTTTTATTATTTCTGCCTGGGTTTGGAAAGTTAACAATAGAAATAGAAATAAAACCAAGTATGTAGTAAAGGATGGTTTCTAATCGTTATTGAGTTATCCTGGAGTAACAACAGGGAGTCAATTAAATGGAATGTAAAGAAAGGATAAGGTGCAATCACAAGAATTGTAAGTGTATGTATTATATGTATTTATCTAATTGTTAACATCATTATTACAATCTATATATATAAAAATCGAGTCGTCGTGGGATGTCCTTTATACACGGCCAAACTATACCCCCCAGAAACACAAATCCCACGACACACATTCCCCCAGACAACGAGGTACAACTATAGCACAAAAAACACCCCTACCTACCTTGCAACCTCCCCAAAAACAGCCCCCAAAAACCGCCCATTACCTCCCGTTCTGCGCTGGCCCCGAGCGCTAGACAGAGGCAGAGCAATCGCGCAGGCGCACTCTGACCCCCCCTCCCTCCCTCCTTCCTCTTCAAAACCCTCCCAGCCGCTCCCGGGAGAGGGACTGGAAGAGGGGGCTTTGCGACGACGAGGGCGCCACCGTCCCCCCCTCTTCCGCCGCCTCCGCCACCTCGCAGCCGCATTCGCCCGATCACAGCGGAGGTGGGAGGGAAGCTGACCTTTCCCCGGCCAGCTCTTTCTCCTCGCCCCGCACTCCTCCCTTCATTGGTGGAAGGAGGGCAGGGAGAGGAGGAAAAAGAGGTGCCCGGGGAAAGGGCAGCTTGGCTCCCACCTGTACCGGGATCGGGAAGACATCGCCGGAGCCAGGACGGCCCTGGCGGCAAGGGAGCCGGAGAAGAGGAGGGGGCGGAGGAGGAGGAAAGAGCAGCGAGAAGGAAAGGATTGCAGCCATGCACAGAGACTGAGATCCTTTCCCCTCGCTACACACACATACACACATACAAACACATATACACAGACATACACATATACACATACACACACATACACATATATATACACACATACATATATATACACACATATATATACACACATACATACACATATATATATACACATACACATATATACACACATATACACACACATACACATATATACACACACACATATATACAGAGACATCTACACACACATACACACATATATATACACATACACACACATATATATACACACATACCCTTACCCAGACTGCCTCGCATCTCCTAAATAGGGCACAGCAACGCGTGCCGGGTTCAGCTAGTGATATAAAAGAATACAATATGTCTATGTGAAGGAGGACTTGAAGACTTTTGGGGAGAACCTTTTAATCCGTGAGACATAACTCCGTGTGGGTTACATTATGTCTCTTGGGTGGAAGATCTCGGCCCTCCTGCGTTGATTTCTGAGGATGACCATGTTGTGCTGAGTCTCCCTCTTTCCTTTCTCTCTCTAGCCACCTTGGAAACTGGGTTTCATTCAATAAATAATGCAACACATAGGAATGTTTTGTTTGTCTCAAGGCCTCCAGTTGTTTCCGACCTATGGTGAACCTACCATGGGCTTTCCTTGGCAAGGTTTGCTCAGAAGAGGTTTGCCATTGCCTTCCTCTGTGACCGAGAATGTGACTTGCCCAAAGTCACACCCAGTCACACCACATCCATTGTCTGTATGCAATCATGATCTGAGGGCTCTGAATGGCTGGGCAACAAAGTGGCCGGATTTAACATGGGACACATCTCCAGGGAAACGAGCGGATTGTCACACAGAACCCCTTCATACTTTGTCAGTCTCTCATTAATCAGCCAGCGGGGGCCCTTTGTATCTAACAATGCTTTTACGTGGTGGGGGACTCGTACAATGAGGGGTCTCCCTAGGGTGAGCTTCGTAGCCTCTCGAATTAAGTCTACTGAAGCTGCAACGGCCTTCAAACAGGGGGGCAAACCCCTAGCTACTGTGTCTAACTGCTTGGACAAGTATGCTACAGGCCGCTGCCATGTGCCTGCAATCTGGGACAACACACCCACAGCTGTACCATTCAGCTCAGCGGCAAAAAGGTAGAACTGCTTTTCTAGGTCTGGCAAGGCCAATGCCGGAGGGGAAATGACAGCTTGCTTCAATTCTCTGAAAGCATGCTCACATTCCTCCGTCCACTCGAATGGGTCCTTGTTGCTTCCCTTCGTTGCTTGATACAGGGGCTTTGCTATCACAGCGTAGCCTGGGATCCTATGTCTCACATATGAGGTGGTTCCGAGGAACTCCCTCGTCTGTCTTCTATCTTTGGGCGTTGGAATGGCACAAATGACTTCCTTTCTTTCCACCTCTAGCACTTTGCTTCCCTGGGATAATCCAAACCCCAAGTACTTGACTTTCTTTTGACACAACTGTGCTTTCTTTCTTGACACTTTGTATCCCTTCTCTTCCAAGACTTTTAACAGTTCTATTGTGTAATGTCTACATCCTTCTTCTGTTCTAGTTGCTACTAACAGATCATCTACGTACTGAAGCCAGGTTCCCTCTGCCTCTGGAATTTCGAATTCTGACAGGTCCTTGGCCAAAGCTTGGCCAAAGATCGTAGGGCTTGAATGGAACCCTTGAGGTAAACGAGCCCATGTGGCTTGAGAACGTCTTCCTCCATTTGGGGTCTCCCATTGAAATGCAAAGATGGGCTGTGACACAGGGGCCAATCTGATACAGAAGAATGCGTCTCGGAGATCTAGAACTGAGAACCAGACTGCTGTACTTGGAATCAAACTCATCATAATGTAAGGATTTGGAACCACAGAGGTTAATGGGACTGTGGCTTGATTGACAGCTCGCAGATCTTGGACAACTCGGTACCCGCCCCCTGCCTTGCGGACAGGGAGGAGGGGCGAATTCCAAGGGGAGTTACAATATGTGATGATTCCATGATGTAACAGTCTATGTAACTGTTCTTGGATTCCTTCCACTGCTTCTCTACTGATAGCATATTGGGCCTTTCTCACGGGAAGACATCCCACCCTTATCTGTATCACCACTGGTGCAACATTTTTGGCCATCCCTGGATTGTTATCTTCTGCCCATACCCTTGGAGTTTGTTCCCAGCACCATTGTATCTCTTTCTTGACCTCTTTCAGCTTAAACAAGCGGTACTCCTCCTGGCCTGGGACAGTCAGTTCCAGTTGGCCAGTTTCCAGGAATTCCAACCTTGCTCTAATCTTGGCTAAGATATCTCTCCCTAACAATGGTATGGGGCACTCGGGGATATACAGTAACTGATGTATCACTTCTCTTCCTGCAATGTTGCACCTCCGCTTCTGTAACAATGGGCACTTCTGTGGGCGACCTGAGACTCCAATAACCTTGATCTGTTGATTGCTAAGGGGGGCAATTTTCTTGTTCACTACTGATTTATTCGCTCCCGTATCTACTAGGAACTTTACGCGCTGACCCTCTACGTCTATGGCAACCAAAGGTTCCTCCGGGTTCAGTAAGAGGAAAGCTTGGCCTACTCTTCAGAATTCATCTTCCTCCTCTTCCTCCTCCAAGGCCGCAGCCACAACAACTTTCTCCTCATAAGGCCTATAACTTCCTCTTCCTCGTCCTCTTCCTGACCCTCTGCTCGGTGTCCCTCTGCTCTTCACCCTTGCATCACTTTCTTCTGATATTTCCTCCACACATTCCGTTCTCCAGTGTCCTTTCTTACAGCGGGTGCACTGGTTTCGGCCCAGTTTACTCTGTCCATACCCTCTGCCTGGGCCTCTCCCACGACTGTAGCCTCTTCCTCTACTTGTCTCTTCTCTCATCATACTTATTAAAACTTTATATCCCTCTTTCTTCTTTCTGTCTTTTCTCTCTTCCTCTACTTGCTCTCGGGCAATAAACACTTGATCAGCTAAAGCTAAAAGTTCATTCAAAGTTTTTCCTAGAAATCCTGGCTGCTTTTGAATCTTCCTCCTGATGTCTGGGGCTGATTGGGAAATGAAGGATTGCGTTATGGCGATCCTTCCGTCATCTTGCTCTAAATTGTAGGGACTGTATCTTCTATAAGCCTCTTCTAACCTTTCCAGAAACGCAGCGGGCGTTTCTACCTTGTCTTGTTGGACTCCTTGTATTTTTTGTATATTGGAGGGCCTGGGTGGCCCTTTTCTTGTGCTCTTAGTATTTGTTGGAACTCTCTGATAATGCGTTCACGGTGGGCCTCCTCATTTGGGTCCCACCCCGGATCTGTCTGTATTGGGAATCTTGCATCTCCATATCTGACTGCGTCAACATCTCCATGTCCCTCTTGTGCCATTAATCTGGCCTGGTTAATAATACTCCTTCTCTCTGCCGCTGTGAACAGGGCATTTAACAACTGTTTACAGTCCCACCAGGTCGGATCATGGGTTGCAATTATTCCCTCAACAAGATCCGCCATCGCCTTCGGTTGCTCCGAATAAGGGGGCGTGGCATTTCACCAATTTAGGACATCACTTGAAGAAAAGGGAACTATTTGATAGGCTTGCACTACCCTATTGTTAGCATCCAGTAGTGGCACCTGTCGAATCGGCAACTCTAGGGCCCCCCTCTCTTCTTCCCTTTGTCTTGCATCCTCCCGGGACATGCTCCTAGTTCGTCTAGGTGAAACATCCCGTGGCTTCCGGTAATCTTTTCTACTCGAGTCGGGAGACCGCGCTATCAGTCTCTCGGCTCCAAGAGAGCAGCTTCTCCTGGCATTCGGGGAACACACAATCACTCCCCTAGTAGCGGCAGGATAATCTTCTTCCTCTCCCTCTCTGTCCGGGGAACGCGCTATCATTCTCTTGGCACTTAGGGACTGCCTCCTGGCTCTCCTTTCAATCTCTCTTGCTTCCTCAAAGGGGTAGTGTGTTTCTGCTGGCTGGGGGCCCATGTATGCGGGTGGGCTTCCGTAAAATGGATTGTGCTCTGAATGCGGAATAGGGTAGGCCGCCATGGCTAATGATGGCATTAACGGAGCCGTTGCGGTCTGTGACGTGGCCATGATTGATGGGAACATCACGCATGGATCCGCGGCTGGCAGGCTCCCTATTTCTGGTTGTGGCACATTTGGGGGATTCATTGGGGAAGTTGCGGTTGGAACGGGAAGGGCCGCCTCAGCTTGCGTCACAGCCGGGGACGCCATCTGGGCGGCTGGGCCTGTCCCAAGGGTGGGGGCCGCGTCTTGGGCTTGGACTGGGACATTTAAACTCGCATCGAGCGGGGGCGCATTGGCCTCCCCCGCCCCTGCGGCGGCATTTTCTCTCTGCCTTGGTCTTCTCCTTAACGGTAGCAATTCCTCCAGTTCAGTTTGCAAAACCGGAGTGCTTTTCCCTGCCTTTCGGCTGACAAAACATCCTTCTCTGGCTTGCCCCTTTGGGCCCGCCCACCAGATCCCCTCCGAAACCAATCTCAGCCATGTTGCGGAGTAAATCCATTGATCAGTTGGATGGACTTCGTAACAATAAGATTCTAGTTTCATGCAGGTTCTCAAATCCCAGGTTCCTATCTCTGGCCAGCTAATCTCTGGGACAGCCGGCCACACTTCTGCGCACAGGTTTCTGAGCCTGTAATCTTTCAAATCCTGCGGATTTCCCTCCACTGCTAACAGGCAAAACCTATCCCAGTTGTCTAACACACATTTCAGAGGGGTCTACTTTCTCTCTTTTGATCCCACTCCACCCATCTTCCACCGGCCAAAAACACTTCAGTGCTTGCCCGCCTCCCAATGGGTGTATGTTCCCTACGTGTTAGTTGCAGAGCTCTATACTTGCCGATTCCAGCTGACCCCGGGACCACTTCCCGCGTCCTCACTCGATTGTCGTCGGATTGCTCACTAGATGCGGTTCAGCAGACTGCACCCCCGACTCTCCTTGCGCGCTTTCGATTGCCGGATTGCTCACTAGATGCAGATCAGCAGACTGCACCCCCGGTCTTCCTCCTTGGTTTGGGTTCACTGGCAGTAATGGTGATTGCGGTCTCTCTGGTCTGTAAGCGGCGGTCTGGGGCGAGCCAGGCAGCTGGTCGTGCGGTGGTTGGGGCCCCCCTGTTCTCAGCCCTCCTGGGTCACCTCAGCTCCTCGCTTACGAGGGAGGGCCGTCTAGCCAACTAGATTGCGTTCTCTGCGTTACAGACCCGTCTTATCGCCTTCTGAATCACGTCGGGGTCACCAAGATGTAGCAGCAAATCTGGAGTCCCAAAACTCCCGGGATGTTTACCTTTTACTCACAGGCGGCGCAAACGTGCGGGCACAGGAACGAGAGAAAACGCAACAATCGTACTGCAGATAAAATGAAGCCAAAGTTTATTTGCACAACATCAGCTGACGGGACCTGCCCACAGAACTAGCTGCCTCGGGGCAAGTACCCCGATCAATCTCTGACTATCACTTTTATACATCCAATGGCGGCAGGTCCCGTCTCCTCCTTTCTTCATCATTTTCATTGGTTCACAGCATTAACACATCTTTATTATCCAATTAAACATCACATTATTTAGCATCATACTCTATTAGCATTCTCATTTGTTAAACAGCACTACGCAGTATTAATTCTTCATTCCCACAGTATGTTATCTGCTGTATGAGCATCATGTACTGAATCTGCAACATTTCTAATCCGTTCCTCTATGCCAGCAAGGAGGAACGGTTCATTTGCCCATGCGCGGTTTCCTACCAATCAGTTACAATGTAAACAAACACACGCTGGGTGCTAGCTAGGCCAATCACGGCTTGTGTTATCAGGAAAGGCACATGATGTTCCCTGGCAAATCACTGCGGGTGCCTTACGTACCAATCAGAGTGCATTATTCTCGTCTTGGCTGCCAGCATGATTTCTGGCAAACTACTTCGCTATTCTAAGGCCTGTGCTTGTGCATCACTCTCCTCTGACTGTACTTCTGCTAAAGGCACCAATTCCGCTTTAAAATGACGAGAATATGCTACCCTGATTGGTACAGAGGCACAAGCCGTGATTTGCCAAAGAACATCATGTGCCCTTTAGATAAGAACGGCTTGGATTGGTCAGATACCAGCCATGCGCGTTTGTTTACAATGATCTTGAATGGCTAAGATAAGTGCGCATGACAAGTAAGAGCTTTTTCTTGGCTGGTTTCCCGGAAAAGCTGCAGTAGAATTGTTGCGACTTACAGTACAGTGTGCCTCACACAGTAGATAACATAGTATGGGAAATGGAATTATTAACTGCGCAATGCCTTTTAACAAATAAGAATAGAATGCTAAAGAATGCTTTGTTTAATTGGATGTTAAAATGTGTCAGTGAATGCCAGCCAATGCGGGGTGAAGAGAAGGGCGGGATAATGGGCTTTGTCGCCATTGCCTGTATAAAACTTGAATGCTTAGAGTGTACAGGGCTCTTGCCCTTTAGCAGCTTGTTCTGCCGGGAAGGTCCCGTCAGCTGATGTGCAAATAAAAGTTGGCTTCATTTGAACAGTAGTACAATTGTCGCGTGGTCCATCAATCCCTGCGCTCGCGAGAAAGCGCCGCCTAAGGTAAAAATATTGCTTGCAGAGTTTTGGGACTCTGAATTTGCCGCTACAAGAGGAGGAAACAATAACCCCAAAGCAGGGGTGCTCAGGACGGTGATCGCGATCTTTAGGCCTCATCCGGGTGATCTTCAGGCCCTCACCCGGTCAATTGCGTTTCCTTGCAGCTGGTCCTCTTCAGGCGCCGCCTGACAGCCTCTAAGAGCTCATGAGTGCAACAGCGAGAATGGCCGCTTCTGCGCTTCTTCCCTCCCTCCCCTCCCTGGCTCAGAAGCATCGCACAGCGATGCCTGTCAGCTGGGAGGGGCAGGGAGGATGCCTTATCTGGCGTTATTCCCATCCAAGGGAGGAGGAGGGCAGGCGCACCCCCTCCTGCTTCCCTGGATGGGAATAATGCGAGTTATAATGCTTTATTTACTAGCAGGGAGGGAAGGGTGGGGGCATCGATCGAGCCCCCATCCTTAGTTCCCTGCTTGTAAATAAAGCGGGTCAACAAGGGTTGCTCCGCTTTATTTACAAGCAGAGAAGGAAAGGAAGGGTGGGGGCTGCACTTCCTCCATCCCCCCTGCCACTCCCTGCTTACAGGCAACGTGCATTATATATTATATATAATGCGCGTTGCCTGTCATCAGGCAGGGGGAGGGGGGAAGGAGAAGTGCAAACCACTCCCTCCTTCCCCCCTCCCTGCTTAAGGCAACGCGCATTATATATATATATAATGCGCGTTGCCTATCATCAGGGAGGGGGGAATGAGGGAGTGGTTTGCAATCCCTCCTTCCCCCCCTCCCCCCTCCCTGGCAACGCACATTATATATAATGCGCATTGCCTGTCATCAGGCAGGGAGGAGGGGGGAGGGGGGGAAGGAGGGAGTGGTTTGCAGGTGATCTTTTAAAGTTGGTTCTTCATATGGTAGCTCCCATGCTGAAAAAGTGTGAGCACCCCTGCCCCAAAGGATATCATTAATGAACTACGAAAATTAGGAGAAGCACAGGATGGGTGTCTACAGAAGATCGATCTAATGATGGCCTGACAAGAAAAGCAATTTGAACTCATCCAGCAACAGCCGCAACACGCAAGGCTAGATTCATCCAAAGAAGCGACCCCCACAAGGCTGGAGCCAACAATCACCTACGAGGATGGAAAAGAAACCCCTGAGGTCAAGGGAAAAAATGCAGCAGTACATGAAAATCTAGAGAAGAGAGTAGAGGGGGTCACTAAATGGCAGAAAGCATCAGGAGAAAAAGAACTTTATTGCAAAGAAAGGGTGGAAGTCACACTGGGAGTCACTCAAATGACTAATAAGAATCCCGAAGCCTCTACTCCCCAAAAAGAAAAAGAGGAAAAGAATCAGGAGGTTGATTCATTGTCCAAAAGACCCACTCGGGGTACAAATAAGAATAAAGCCAAAAGGAGTGGGGGCAACTCAATAGAGAGACAAGTCAGAGGAGAACAACGCAACAAAAAGAATGAACCCCGCAAAGACAAACCATCCTTACTTTCCAGGGATGTTCACAAAATATGGCCCCCCAAGTAGTGACGATCCAGAGGCGGATGAAGAAGGTCTAAAATCTCCCAAAGAGTACGGCTAGAAAGGAGGCCATGGCAGATGAAAGGGACGGATACGACCATACCATAAGACAAGGAACGGACAACAGAAATGGACACTCTTACCAAAGAATTGAAGGATCCTAAAAATTAAGAGAGGAAGACAGCAGACTGACTGCCCTGCAAGAAGGCGCCTGACGGGCAAACTGATCCATTCAACAATGTAAAACTGAGAGGGGCTCAACATAGGTCCGGGAAGAAACTACAACGGAGAAAGGAGAGCACCCACCCAACTACACCTGACCAACACCAGAAGAGAAAGGACTTTGGGCTCCCTAGAGACTGCTTTCAACCTCCCCCTCTCACACCTCGCCCCGGTTGGGTCCCCCCACAACACCCACCCTTCCCCCGAACCCACCCAGGTCCTGGCTCCATCCTGACCCCCCCCCCAGCCTTCCTTCCCAGATACCTGTTCTTCCCTCGCCCCATCCCCTCCCCCCCCCACAACTTTACCCCCCTCCAATACCTGTGAAAACCTCAATAATTTTTTTTTTTTTTTAAGGATTGGGTCTTAACAGATTTTGGCAATTAAAATATAACCCCTTTTATTATTTCTGCCTGGGTTTGGAAAGTTAACAATAGAAATAGAAATAAAACAAAGTATATCGTAAAGGATGGTTTCTAATCTTTATTGAGTTATCCTGGAGTAACAACAGGAAGTCAAATGGAATGTAAATAAAGGATAAGGTGCAAAAACAAGAATTATAAATGTATGTATTATATTTATTTATTTTATTTATTTATTTATTATTCGGGCTTCTATGCCGCCGACTCCCTGAGGCTCGCGGCGGCTCACAGGAACCGAAGGTACAACTACACACAAGCGATGCGATAAAACATCTAAGACAATTAAACAGTTAAAACAGCAAAATACAAAACCCCCAGGTACAGTTCAGAAATTAGACAACGTGACACCCCAGGACAGCGGCTAAAGCGGAACATGGGTAGGACCTACTCACCGAAGGCCTGCTTAAACAAATAAGTTTTGCAGGCGCGTCTAAACGGGAGCAGGTCCTTTATAGCCCGCGTTCCAGCCGGGAGGGCGTTCCACAGCGTAGGAGCTATAACGGAGAACGCCTCCGGCGAGTAGATGTCAGTTTAGCCGATTTCGCGAGGGTATCTCTAACAAATTAGCATCCTCGGAGCGTAGTGATCTCAGGGGACAGTATGGGGTGAGTCGGTCCCTCAAGTACGCTGGCCCCAGGCCATGCAAGGCCTTAAAGGTAAGAACCAACACCTTGAAGGAGATCCGGTGCTCGATTGGGAGCCAGTGCAGATATGTGTTTATCTAATTGTTAATATCATTATTACAATGATATAAAAGAATACAATATGTCTATGTGATGGAGGACTTAGAGACTTCTCTAAGGAAGGACACATAGGAACGTTTTGCTTGTCTCAAGGCCTCCAGTTGTTTCCGCCCTATGGTGAACCTACCATGGGCTTTCCTTGGCAAGGTTTGTTTAGAAGAGGTTTGCCATTGCCGTCCTCTGTGACCGAGAGAGTGTGACTTGCCCAAAGTCACACCCAATGGGATTCCAGGGCCAAGTCAGGATTCAAATCCTCATCTCCAGAATTGTAGTCTAGCATTCAAGCCACTACATCTCACTTGCTCCTAAAATAGGACTTGCCTAAGGTCAAAATACATCCTAAAATGGCTGGCAGCATCAGCCTCAACATCAGTGGTACACCAAACTGCATAAATTCTACGTACATTTATTCTTTGGTTCTATGTGTTTATTTTTCTGTTATGTGGACCCTTGCTCTCCCCACTTTGCCCTCCAGCTGGATCCTGTGATACAAGGAGAGGTGCGATCTCACAATTATAGACGAAAGCCAGAGAACGTGTGGAGGACTCAGCTCCCGAGAGGGAAGGACTGAGATTTGATAGTGATGAGAAAGATACATAATCTCTGGTTCTCTGGAGTTTTCCTATTGAAATCCTTCCTCCCATTCTCTTGGGCAGTTTTGCCTGAACCACACGTAAACGCATACACACCTTACTGAAGCAGCAAATTAGGGAGTTATGGAACTCCGGATTGGCTAATGACCTCTTACCAAACAGGCGCGCAGACGTGCGGGCAGCAGGGATGAGGAAACACGCAACAACTTCACTGCTCGTGTGAAATCAAAGAGATTTATTGATAACACCAGCTGGTGGGGATTGCCAGCAGAACACGCTGCTATCAGGGGCAAACGGCCCTGGTCATTCTCAGTACAAAGCTTATATATCCATCATGGTGGCATCCACAAAAGCCAACCCTTCTTCATGGATTTTACACAATCATAATTGGCTGGTGTTACATGGCATTTCATTAATCCAATAAAACATAACATTTTCATTAGCATCACATCTCAAAGTCCCACCTATGTATTAGAACAATGAACATTTCTAAGTTAGGTCTTTCTCACAGTACATATCAGTGGCTGGGACGCTCATGTACCCGATTAGCAACATTTCATTTCTGCCTTTCCTTGCCAGCAAAGGATGGGGCAAAAACCTTCTGTACATGCGCAGTTCTTTTCCCTTTGGCACTAACGTCACCAAATAGCACATCCTGTACTGTTAGACCAATCTAAGCCTACGTTATCTCACGCTAGGCACGGGGTGTACTTTAGCAAATCATAGCATTGATTAGAAGCACTATGGCCGAACCAGGAAGCCCCAAATCCAGGAGATCCAACTGCAGAGAGTCCCCAGTATTCCTCTTGGCCCATGGCCTAAGTTGCACCAGTATCAGACCTTTTTTTTTCTCCCACTTCTGCCCCACTCAGTCCCATACATCACACTGCACCAACTTCGTCCCTCCCAGTACACCCAGCCACCATTGCCTCCCATTGCCCCACCTACACAACATTTGCACAGCCAATAGCACATGAAAGACACCTCAGCCAGACACCAAACAGCACATTAGCAATAAACCAGGATATTCTCCACCCCAGCACCACCAAAACCCACACATGGCAACATCACATTGAACCCCATAAACAGACCAGGGTCTTCAGCTGCAGGGAGTTCCACAGTTCCTTTTTCCTCCATCTTGGGCCGGGTGGCACAAGAACAAAAAGCCCACAAAATGGCCCCTTCTTCCTCTCTTTTTTACCTCTCTGCCTGAGCTCCATTTTCTCCTGACACAACAATAGCCACTGCAGCAACAGTAAGCACCCATTTCCTGTAAGCAACATCAGTTTTCCCCTGAGGGCATCACCTGCCCTCGGCCACATTGTTCAAAACAATGACTCACACAGCTGCTCCAAAGGTGGGGGGCACAAGTGACCTTTTTACCCAGTCACCATGAGGAGGATTTTCACCACAGTTACCAGTTTGAGAGATCTAGTTTCTCCAAGTACACTGGCCCCTTTTGCCCTTTTCTTCCTGCTGCATTTCCCCGGACCATCCCTGGACTGTTCTCCCCAGCTGATTCCAGCAAGAGCCTTGCTACATCTCATAGATCATGAACCCACAGAGACCCCCTTTCTGGGTAAGCCGTGTCCGATGTTTTCCGGAGGGGTTTTGCCCAGATTGCAGGGGGATTCTAAGGGAACCCAGGTCTTTTGGGCTTTGGGAGAAGCAGTTCGCCAAGGACACTTCCCAGTTGAATATTCCCAGCCTTTTCCCCTCTTGCCACATGGACTTTGTGACTCTCTGCCTCGGCAGGTCGCCTCCAGAAGGTCTCTGCGGAGGGATCTGTGCGAGTGGGGAGGCCTCGAACTCATAACCCGGGTCTGTGCCAGCTGGGACCTGAAGTTCACCCAAGGACACTGATCATGGACTCTTCTTGCTGCCATTTCTCACTGCTTTGAGCTCAGCCCCATGCGGGCTCACCCAGGATCCCCACCCTCAGACTCTCTCCCCTGATCACGGACTTTGTAGTTTCCACAAGGACGCTTCTTCAGTTGGACATTTCCTGCTTTCTCCCTCCACATCATGGACCCTCAAATGACTTTGCCTCTGCTTGGCACCCCAGCCCCAAAGGCTCTACAGTTCTCAAGGACCACGGAGGACTACAACTCCCAGGAAGTGCCTGTTTTGAAGATCATTACTCTGGGAGCAACAGCTGCATGGGAATGTATTTGGGGATGATTGTTGGGGATCTCTGTATTGTATTGTCTATTTTGTGCCCCTTGTGTGTTCCCTTTTGTGTCAATGTAACTTCTAAGCTAAAAGCCCTCAGCAGAGCGTTCCAAGGATGAACAGCACAATAATCCACTTTTCTACCCATTTTTACCTTGCACAGATAATAACCTTGGGGAAGGGACTTTGGGTTTCTTCGTGGGGTGAGGCCCACTTTTATGCCCAAATCTTCCCTGCATAGGTCCCTATTATTCTCGGAGCTTGGCCAATAATAGGGAATATGTAATGGTCATGTAAACAGACCCAAAACACGGTTGCTTCATGCGAGCTTCGGAACCTCGCAGCCAGCCCCAATAGCTCTCTCAGGACCATTTTAAACTAAGCAACCATGCTTCCAAGCCCAGCCAGGGCTCCCATCCGCGGAGAGTTCCCCTGGCAAACAAACAATACGTTTTCTGGCCAAATGATGCTTTTTTCTCCCTTGGCCTCGGAGCTGGACCCCCAAGGGATCACGGGCTCTGGCAAACCCCAAGTCATACAGTCACCCCATAGCTGGATCAGAGTGGGCTTCGGAACCCCACTCACCGGCTGCAATAACATATGCTTTGACCATTTTGAACTGAGAAACCATGCTTCCCGCTAGACTGAAACTCTCAACACAAAGGAGTTTTGGCCAGGACAAAAGACTGCCATTGAGGAATTCAAGACACACAATAAACAGGAAGGTGGGCTCCCACATCGGGGGCCCTCCAGCCGTGAGGTATTCAGCCACAAGTTACTTCCTCCACCCAGCCGTTTTTCCCCGTTGTGTCCTTTTCCCGCCCTGCATAGCCGGCCCGGAGTGGTTGGTTCAATTCTTGGCGCCTTCTCCTATTGGTTAAAGCGCCAGTCTCCTCCTGGCCCAGCTGACTTTGGCAGCGCGGCCAATCAGCTGGAGCTACACATGGAAGGGGAAGGCGCCCGATTCAAATGTAAATGACTGCTTTTGACTGCTTTTCTATATATTGGACTGCTTTCCCATTAAAGACGATGTTTTTGCCTTTGGATTCCTGGCGTGGCATTACATCCTATTCAGCTGAATTAGATTCTTCTCTCGGTAGTGGCGTTCTTCCGTCTGGGTGAGCATTGATCTGGGTTTCTTTGGGATTTGTAGTTCTGGGAAGATCATCCAGATTTTGGGCCTCGATCCTCGCTTTTAGGGGTGGCCTGGGCTCTCTCCCCTTAAGGGAAGGCCCCCAAAACGTGGTTCGGTAATAGCACCAATCACAGTGTTACATTCACGGAGCAAGTGCCTGCCTGATTTTTGGCACAGAAACCCACTTTTCAAAGCTCTACACGTGTGCAGCATCACTCTCTGACCTTTCTCCTCCACAGAAAGTACCAAAAACTGCTTTATTACAATCCCGACTGTGGCATCAGAAGTGGCAGAAATGTGCTGAATCTGACTCTAGTTTCGAAACAAAATGTTATAAGATTACATGCTTACTTCTGCCAACCTAGCAGTTCGAAAACATGCAAATGTGAGTAGATCAATAGGTACCACTCCGGCGGGAAAGTAACGGTGCTCCATGACCTTGGAGGTGTCTACGGACAACACCGGTTCTTCAGCTTAGAAATGGAGATGAGCACCAACCCCCAGAGTCGGACACGACTGGACTTAATGTCAGGGGAAAACCCTTACCTTTTTACTTCGTTGCATGCAGTCAGCTTTCCCTTTGCTGGAGTTCAGGGTGCAGGGCCCTATAAATATAGGAATGCTGCAAATAAAACAGCTCTTGTGTAACCTGAGAGAACACCTTTCTAGGAATCTGCAGAACTTTATGGTCAACGTCAGCTGGAGGACCTAAAGATTCTTACAAAGGTCTTCTCTCTTCTAACAGAACTGAATGCTACACCACGGATGTTGCCAGGTCTGACAGTCAGTAACTTGCCCATTATATGTATAGGCAACAGGATGCAAATATTTTCCAGGATTTCATCCCATTTGCCAGTATTGTGTGGATGGTTTGTTGAAACTGCAGGTGAAACATTTGCACCGCTCCTATTTGGATTCCAGGCCTCCTTAAGAGTTTTGCATTCAGCACTTTGTCCTTGAGTAAATCGTGGGCTTTGGGAAATACTCCACATTTTGTTGTTGTGTGCTTTTGTTATCGAACACCATTACCCCTTCCTTCAAAAAGGGATCTATAGTTTACTAAAGGGCATCAGACTAGAATAGTATAAAAGGGGTTAAGTCTTGGCCACACTGCAATGGAACTAAAAGCAACAAGGACCCCTTCCCATGCCAGATCTGTTTGCCTTTCATCAAGGATATAAAAGTGTGAGTATGTGTGTGTGCGTGTGTGTGTGTGCGTGCTATCCATCCCCTGCCACACGTTGCTGTGGCCCAACCTGGTGATCTGGAAAATAAAATAATGAAAAAGTGTTGGTTTCTAATATATGTAATTTCTTTATGCTTGTGGGTAAACTTTACATCTTGTTGTTGCTTTGTCAATGTTGATGTAGAGATTGCCTGGTTTGCCTACTCTGGAACACGGAACATTTTATTCTCCTTCTTTAGGTGTCCCTTTCAAATCTATGATATTATATCTGTCATATATATATGTGTGTGTGTGAATCATATCTATATCTATGGCTGGATAGCTCTTTGTCAGGAGGGTTTTGATTATGTTTTCTTGCCCTAGTGATGGGAGGTGGACTGGATGGCCTTAAGGCCATTTCTGAGCACAATTCAAAGTGCTGGCCTTGGCCTATAAATTCCTATATTGTAGCGGCAAATTCAGAGTCCCAAAACTCTGTAGGCAAACTTTTTACCTTAGGCAGCGCTTTCGCGCGAGCACAGGGATCGATGGATCACGCGACAATTGTATTAAGGTCCAAATGAAGCCAACTTTTATTGCATCATCAGCTGACGGGTTCAGCCCACAGAACAAGCTGCTAAGGGCAAGAGCCCCGAACAATCTAAGCATTCAGGTTTTATACAGGTAATGGCGACAAAGCCCATTATCCCGCCCTTCTTCATCACCCCGCATTGGCTGGCATTCACTGACACATTTTTAACATCCAATTAAACAAAGCATTCTTTAGCATTCTATTCTCATTTGTTAAAAGGCATTGCGCAGTTAATAATTCCATTTCCCAAACTATGTTATCTATTGTGTGAGGCACACTGTACTGTAAGTCGCAACATTTCTACTGAAGCTTTTCCGGGAAACCAGCCAAGGAAAAGCCTCTACTTGTCCTGCGCAATTATCTAACCATTTAAGATCATTGTAAACAAACGCGCATGGCTGGTATCTGACCAATCCAAGCCATTTTTATCTAAAAGGGCACATGATGTTCTTTGGCAAATCACGGCTTGTGCCTCTGTACCAATCAGGGTAGCGTATTCTCGTCATTTTACTTGGCACGCTACCCCACTACTCCATAGCCTATACTGAGCAGCACTTTCTCCTAGCCTTAGTTCTGCTAAAAGCATCAATTTCCACTTCAATATGACTCCGGCCCAGCTTACTTGTCCGAACGTATCTCCTTCTACGTTCCGCCTCGTAGCTTAAGATCCGCCAGGGAGGCCTTGCTCTCGGTCCCACCAGCTTCGCAAATGAGGCTGGTGGGGACGAGGGACAGGGCCTTCTCGGTGGTGGCCCCCCGCCTATGGAACTCGCTGCCCAGCGAAGTCAGATCGGCATCCTCCCTCTGTTCCTTTAGAAGAAAATTGAAGACATGGTTGTGGAACCAGGCGTTTGGCTGATGGATACGACGGCACTGAACACTGAATATGACTATGACCTGTGATTATGAAATGGAAAAGGCTTTTTGACTGTTTACTAATGTTTTTAATCTTAGATATTTGTATGTTTTTATTGTATCCTTAACAATTGTGCCATTGTTAGCCGCTCTGAGTCCCCCTACGGGGGTGAGAAGAGCGGGGTAGAAATGATGTAAATAAATAAATTTCTTAACCTGGGGGTTGGGACCCCTGGGGGGGGGGTCGCAAGGGGGTGCCAAAAGGGTTGCTGAAGACCACAAGAAAATACTGTATTTTCTTTTGGTCGTGGGGGTTCTGTGTGGGAGGTTCGGCCCAATTCTATCGTTAGTGGGGTTCAGAATGCTCTTTGATTGTTGGTGAACTATAAATCCCAGCAACTACAATTCTCAAAAGTCAAGGTCTATTTCCCCCAAACTCCATCTGTGTTCACATTTGGGCATATGGAGTATTCGTGCCACGTTTGGTTGAGATCCATCCTTGAGTTCACAGTGATCTCTGGATGTAGGTGAACTACAACTCCCAAACGTCCTATCTGGCAAGTTTGGTTCATTTCCATCATTGGCGGGGTGCAGAATGCTCTTTGAATGTAGGTGAACTGTAAATCCCAGCAACTACAACTCCCAAATGACAAAATCCATTTTTGAGTGATGGTCACTGCTTGGGGGTAGTAGGTTTCTTGTGGCCAAATTTGGTGTCAACTCACCCAGTGGTTTTTGAGTTATGTTAATCCCACAAAGAAACATTACATTTTTTTAATATGAAGATAGCCCAGCCAGGCCACAGTCCTGGGCCTGGATTTCCTGATCTCACCCTCCCCTGCTGGGTGCATGGCAGCCTCTTCCCCAGCCTGGCTGGGAGGAGATTTCTAGCAGCTCCACCCAAGGCTCAGCCAATCCTGGGCCAGGGAGGGAGGGTTCAAACTGGAACAATGAAACAGAGACATTTTAGCTTCTTGCAGGAACACATGTGTGCAGACTTGTCTCCTGTGGCCCTGGATAAACACATCTGCCTCTGTTTTGTGTCTTCAGCTGTCTTTGGTGAGTTAATTCTAATCTGGAAACTTCAATAATTGCTAGCATCATTATTTCTATTTTTATTTTTTAAAACTTTATTTCCCTTTCTACTTTCCTACTTTCTCTCAACTCAATTGTTCTCCCACTTTACTTGTATTACCTTCCCATTTCCCCTATTATTTTAATTAAAATAAATAGATTTGGGGGGGGGGGAATAATTGCTATCATTCCTTGCCAGTATTCTTTCCCTAAGAAAACTATGAAATTCATGGAGCCACCATAAGTTCACAGGCAACTTAAAGGCAACACCCCACCTGTTGTAGGTGTCCATTCCCTCTGCTGTAAAGGTGAGATCCCCCACCTAGGAAATGGCCCTCTCTCCCTCTCTCACACAGGCACATCTCAGCACAGCACACGTACCCATCTGTGGGATCTATTGCGGCCTTGAAGAGAAATGAATTTATCTG
Organism: Anolis apletophallus; assembly: GCA_030556195.1. Taxonomy (NCBI): domain Eukaryota; kingdom Metazoa; phylum Chordata; class Lepidosauria; order Squamata; family Anolidae; genus Anolis; species Anolis apletophallus. The sequence continues at coordinate 197,175,510 of JARBWK010000001.1, read as the reverse complement.
CTATTTTTCAAATAGGATTGATTCTCTGAATGGAGAAGAAGTTGCAGGGGTCCTAAAGCAGGGGTCCTGAGACTAAGGCCGGAGGGATACGGTCCTCCAAGGTTATTTACACGGCCCTTGCTCAGGGTCAACCTAAGTCGGAAACAATTTGAAAGCACAAAACAATAACAATCCTATCTCATCACCCAAAGCAGGCCCACACTTCCCATTGGAATACTAATGAGTTTATACTTGTTGAAATTGTTCTTCATTTTAATTATTGTATTGCTTTTAAGTATTTTTTTGCACTACAAATAAGATATGTGCAGTGTGCATAGGAATTCGCATTTTTTTCAAATTATATTCTGGCCCTCCAATAGCTTGAGGGACTGTGACCTGGCCCTCTCTTTTAAACGTTTTAAGACCCCTGTCCTAAAGGTAGCAGGTTATCACCTGATCTTGGAAGCTAAGCAGTGCCATTCCTGTTAAGAGCTTGAATGGGAGCCCAAAGGTGGATCCCAGGTGCTGCAGGTTATGTATCGGAGGAAGGAAGTAGCAATAGAAAGAACTTCCTGACTGTGAGAGCCGTTCAGCAGTGGAACTCTCTGCTCCGGAGTGTGGTGGAGGCTCCTTCTTTGGAGGCTTTTCAACAGAGGCTGGATGGCCATCTGTTGGGGGTGCTTTGAATGCAATTTTCCTGCTTCTTGGCAGAGGGTTGGACTGGATGGCCCATGAGGTCTCTTCCAACTCTATGACTCTATGAAATCCACCTCTGAGGACTCCTTGCCTAAGAAAATTTATTTTAATATTATTTTTTTATTTATTTACTTTGCTTCTATACCGCAATTTCTCAGCCCCGGGCGACTCAATGCGGTGAACAATAGCATAATTCAATGCTAAACATCATAAAACATACAAGGACAATTAAGCAATACAATAACAATCAATTAAACATCATTTAAAAAACTGTATGATACCGATGTCGACAGGCGCATGCACATACACAGGAGTCTTTTTCCTTCCTCGCATGATGTTTGCAACCAGAGGTTAGGAGCTGTAGTGTCACAATGAGCAGAGGCCAATGCCCAGGAAAACAGAGAAGACCCTCAGCCCTTGCCAACAACTGTCTTTGAGGAACCTCCTCTCCCCTTGGTCTCCTGCCCCCTTCCATGCCTGCTTATGCCCCTCTGTCCTTGCTTCTCCCTGAGTCTCCCGCCTTCTTCCCTCTTGACTGTCTCTTTCCCTGCTCCATCTACACTGTAGATTTAATGTGGTTTCACAACACTTTAGCCGCCATGGCTCAATGCTATGGATTCACAGGAGTTGTAGTTTTACAAGTTATTCAGCCTTCAGCAAAAGAATGGTAGCTGGGACCCAATGCTAGTTGCACAACGTGTGCCAGAATTACATTCGCGCAGCGAGTGATAGACGCTGGTGTGTGCTGTGAACTTAACTATTGCTGTAATTTTTTTTACCATCCTTCGCTATCACTCAAACATATAATACTAGCTGTCCCCTGCACGCGTTGCTGTGCCATAGTCTGTGGCTAACCCCTTCTTCCCACATGGTGTGTGTGTGTGTATGTGTGGTGATGTTTGTGTGTATACAGTATGTGTATTTGTATTTTGTGTATGTTTATGTTTTTATGTATATGTGCAGGTATATATGTGTGTTTGTGTGCGTGTCTTCATGTATATGTGTGTGTGTGTGTATATGTGTGTGTGTGTGTATGTGTGTGTTCTTATGTATATGTGAATGTGTATATGTGTGTATGGGTGCATGTGTGCATGTCTTTATGTATATGTGTGTGTGTATGTGTGTGTAAGTGTATGTTGTTTATGTGTGGTGTATGTGTATGTTATGTGTATGTGTATATGTTTGTGAATGTTTTCTCTCTCTTTCTCTCTCTTTCTCTCTCTCTTTTTCTCTCTGTATCTCTTTCTGTGTCTTTCTCTCTCTTTCTCTTTGTCTCTCTCTGTTGCTCTCTTTTTCTGTCTCAGCGGAGAAGGTCAAGGAGGCGGCGGCACAGCCCGGGTCTTGAGCTGCGATCGTCGGGGGGGGGAGAGGCGGAACGGAGGAGGGGCTGAGGAGGGGCTAAGAAGGAGGTGCCTCCCTTCCTCCTCCTTAGCCCCTCCTCCTCTGTTCCGCCTCTCACCCCGGCGATCGGAGCTCAGGACCCGGGCCGCGCCGCCGCCTCCTCGGCCTTCTCCGCCGCTTCCTAGCTGGTCCGCGGCTAGGAAGCGGCGGAGGAGGGCTCCGATCTCTGGGGAGAGAGGTGGAACGGAGGAAGAGGGGCTAAGGAGGAGGCGTCTCCCTTCCTCCTCCTCCTTAGCCCCTCCTCCTCCGTTCTGCCTCTCCCCCCGGCGATCGGAGCTCAGGACCCGGGCCACACCGCTGCCTCCTCGGCCTTCTAGGCCATCTCCTAGCCGGACCCGGGCCGTGCGGGCACTGCCGTGGCCACCTCGGGCTGTGTCGGTCGGGTCCAGGAGCGGCTGGGAAGCGGCGGAGGAGGAGGAGGAGGGGACTGGGAACTGTTGGAAACAGGTTGTGTCCCAGGGCGCCCGCTGCCGCCTCCGCCGCTGGATCGCCGCCGGTCCTGAGCATGGCGACGGGGAAGAGGAGGGTTTGAAGAGGAGGGAGGGAGCCGCCTCTTCCCCCCTGTCCGGCCCCCTCCCTCCCCTCCGCCAGCTTTCCCCTGCCTGTGCAGGCAAGGGCCCCGCTTCTTCCTCCTCTCCGTTGGGCAATTTCTGGGGGTTTGTGTTTGGGGGTGTTGGGAGGTATGTAGGGCCGATTTTTTGGGCCCTATAGGTACCTTGGGGTTTGGTTGTATGGGCTGTCGATTTTCGTGCTTCTGCGTTGCATAGTTAAGTTGTCTATGAGCGTCAATGCACGACCGTTCAAAAAAAATATAGATAATAATAAACTTTATTTATACCCCGCTACCATCTCCCCGATGGGGACTTGGGGCGGCTCATATGAGGCCAAGCCCAAACAACAGATTACAATAAAATAAAATCAAAACATCAACTATAACACAATACAAATACATACATATAAATAACTTAACTTAATTACATGTGGATGAAGCGTGCTATAAACTTACTGCTGTCGCACGCACATCTTCGCTTCTCTAATTTTGACCCGCGTTGCACAACCAGCATTGGGTCCCAGCTGTCATACTTTTGCCCAGCCTAATGTCAAAGCACCCTTTATGCCCCCCAAGCCTGGACCCTATTTTCACTTTGTTTCCTGTCCATCTGAAAGTTTTTGGAAACATTGGGAGGCTTGTGAGCATGTGAATGTGGATGGGCCAAGAGAAGGAAAGCTCTGCCAAGTCCGTGTGGGGAGATTGAGCCTTTTACATAGGCTGGACTGAAGGTGCAAAGGGATTCATATGTCACAAGTAGCCCTTTGAATTGTGCCTCAAAGTCCACCAGTACCTAAAGAAGCCTCTTTAAGCAAGGGAGATATACGCTTAAGAGAATAAGTGGCATGGTGCCCAGGAAGACAGAGGAAGGGGAAGGGTCTCATGTCCAGGTTCCCAAAGGCTGAGGCATTGGGAGAGCTCAGAGGTCGCAGTCCCAGAAGTTGGGCAGAGGCGGAGAGTGCTAGACTTCTCTCCAGGAAGAGAAAGTCTGAGAAACAAAAGTTAAGGCATTAACTCTGTCTTGCAATACACAAAGGGGGGGTAGGGTGTTGCAAGCAACAATATACACAGGGAACAGCAAACGTATAGTTTATCCAATATCTATAAACAAATATAGTTCAATAGTACATCAACATCTGTATAATAACATCATCACCCCGGAGGGTTCCTACCCTTCGGTGTCTTAAGTCCAGATAAGAGTATGCAAGTCCAATGTTATTTAAGCACCAAGATGGGGTAATAGGGAGGAAGTCCAGGGGAAATAAGGTCGAAAATGCCCAAGTAGACAGGGATGATAGGAAACGGAGTTAGGAGGTGAGCCGGTTGAGTTAATGTATGTGGTGGCAGTAAATCCAAATGAACTCAAACCGCAAGATGTAAGCAGGCCGACGAGGATAACTCTGTACGATGGTACCAACTCCCGTTTCGACCCGTAGGGGGAGGGGTCTTTTTCAAGGCCAGAAGTAGCACATTAACTCCAGTTATGTGGTCAATGGGGGTACGTTTTCAGGGCCATGGAGGTAAAGTCATACATCCATGGTAGGACCAACGGCCGAAGCCGTCAGATTATTCCTGTCAGATTATTGCATTTTTAATAGCAATTCATGAGTCAGCACAAGATATATTTTCGCAGTTTGAGATGACCTGCAGTGTGACATGTTTGACACCAGATGGCGTTGTCTCAAGACTGCTAAATGGAACCTTGAGGAATTTCCGTTACAAAGTGACAGTTGGGATTTAATATCTGTGAGGAAAGGATGTTTAGAAAGGTAGCTGTGATGGCTGTTGTTTTTCGATGTTTTGCCAGTTATTGTTAAATACAATTCAATACAAAGTTATATATTTACCTTGTGAATTGAATGAGAGTTTCATTATTCACACGAACAGAGACTGGAGTTTTTGGGCCGATGGGGAATTAAACTTCTATATTTCTGTTGCCTATCCGCTGTGACATAAATACTCAACGCCGAAGACTTCCTCCCTATTACCCCATCTTGGTGCTTAAATAACATTGGACTTGCATACTCTTATCTGGACTTAAGACACCGAAGGGTAGGAACCCTCCGGGGTGATGATGTTATACAGATGTTGATGTACTATTGAACTATATTTGTTTATAGATATTGGATAAACTATACGTTTGCTGTTCCCTGTGTATATTATTAACTCTGTCTTGCCTTTGCAGTGGAGCAGCAAGGGCAGCCATGGCCTCTGGAGACTCGATGAAGAAACTTTGTGAGGAACTGGCCTGTCCCATCTGCCTGGAGTATTTCAAGGAGCCTGTGATCATCTCCTGTGGGCACAATTTCTGCCGATCCTGCCTGGACCAATGCTGGGAGGAGAAAGAGGCCTCCTGCCCACAATGCAGGGAGAACGTCCAGGAAGGAGACGTCAGGCCAAATAGGCAGCTGGCAAACGTGGTGGAGTTAGTCAAGGCACTGGGGAGCCAGAAGGCAGAAGAGAAGGGGAGAGTCTGCCAGAGGCACCAGGAGCCCCTGAAGCTCTTCTGCAAGGACCACGAAGCCCCCATCTGTGTGGTGTGCGACAAGGCAAAGGATCACGAAAACCACAAAGTGATTCCTCTGGACGAGGCATCAAAGGAGTACAAGGTAGGAAGGGTAAAATAGGGATGCCTAACAAGGCCTTGTGGTGCATCTCCACCCCACAGTGTGTGGCTAGCGGTTCTATATTTTCCCAGGCCCTGAGGTTTTCAGGGACCGGGGGGGGGGGGGCAGGGCATCTAAACTGTAGGAAAAAATGCAGTTTGATACCATTCTGCATGCTCCAGCACCCATGCTCCAGAGTCCAGACCATTGAGGTGGTAGTTTTACAGTCTTCAGCCTTCTCTGCCAGAGTATTGGTGCCTTGCCAAACTACAACTCTCAGAATCTCATAGGCTTGTGCCCTAGCAGTTAAGGTGGTGTAAAATTTATTATTTATTATTACTTTATTTATACCCCACACCCATCTCCCCAAGGGGACTTGGGGCGGCTTACATGAGGCCAAGCCCAATAACACATAATAACAACACAAAGCAATTATAAAAACAATACAATCAATGAAACTCAAACACAAGCAGTAACAGACAATTTGAAACCATTTCGGGCGGGCCAAATGTGAAAGTTAAAATTTTAAAATAAACACTGCATGCAGATAGAGGTAGTTTGCATATAGTAGGAAGGCTTCAAGGACAATATGGAGCAGATAACCCAACAGGTAATTAAAGTGCTTCTGAGGACATTTGCAGAGAATGAACACAGCAGGGCGTCATTTACTTTATTCAGGGAAGGCACGTTGGAGCAGCCACGTCTTCAGGCTCCTCCTAAAGACTGCCAAAGTGTGGGGGCTTCTCTGATATCCTTGGGGAGCGCGTTCCAGAGTCGGGGCCCCACTACAGAGAACTGTGTTGAATCTACTGTACATGTAGGCATATCCTAATACATGGAGCAATGGAATCAAGCTACAGGAAAAGAGATTCCACCTGAACATTAGGAAGGACTCCCCGATGGCAAGAAGAGATCCATGGTGGAATTAGATTTTTTGGAGCTCTTCCTCCTGAGATTTTTAAGCAGAGGCTGAATGGCCTTCTCTCTGGGGATGCTTTGATTGTGTGTTCCTGAATGGCAGAATGAGATTGGACTAGAGAGCCCTTTGCTCCCTTCCAACTCTCTGATCTATGCTCCTTGGGTCCAAATGAAATAAAATCACTATCCCCTAAGGCTGGGTGTCACTCATTTTCCTCAAAGAGCACAACAACCTCATCACAACTCCCATCACTTCTGATTATCCAGCATGCCAGAGGGAACAAGCCCGGATTAATCTTTTGTGGCGCCCTAGGCTACTCTCTAAATGCCACCCCAGGGGGGGGCTGCTTGAGGGGGGTGGGGCCTCTTGTGGGGGCGGGGCCGGGATAAGGAGCTGAGGGGAAGGAAGGAGTGACGACTGACGTGGCTTCTCCCGCCGCCTCACTCGCCCGGGCTCTGCTCCTTCCTTCAGTGAAGGGAGGAGGGGCGCCCAGGCAAGCGAGGGGGTGGGGGAAGCCACGTCAGTCACCCTCCTTCTCCGTCGTGCGGGCGGGCGCCACTCCTCCCTTTAGCCGGGGAAGTCCCTGAAGGTGACTGGAGTGGCGCCCCCGCTCCGCCGCCGCGAGACAGTGGCCCTTCACTGAAGGAACGCCAGTCGCCCACCCGCGGGTGGCAGTGCTGAAGCCAAAGATCGGATGAAAAAAAGGGCTTTTTTAAATGAATTTTTTTAATTTTGGGGGGGTCTGGGTCCGGATCTGCTGCCCCCCCAAAGCTGCTGCCCTAGGCCATGGCCTAGGGTGGCCTTATGGGTAATCCGGGCCTGAGAGGGAGGATAATGGGAATTGGCAGCATTTTACAATGGACTGGTGGGGCCATCCAAACTGAACACTGTTTTAATCTGGGAAAGGTGCTAATGTAATTGTATTTTAATGCATTTTAATGTATTTTAATTGTTGTTATATTGTTACTAGGGGCATTGAATTGTGCCGTACTGTAATCCGCTTGTTTCTAAAATCAAATTAAATAAATAAATAAATAAAGTGCAACCCAACAGCACTGGTGGATCCACAGTTTGGGAAAGGTTAAAGGACATATTAACAATTACACAAGCCTTGTTTCTCAGATATTACAAACTGCAGCCTACTGCAAAGTCCCATTGGATCTTGTCATGATGTCTAACGATGAGAAATGCAGGAGTTGTAATAATAATAATAATAATCATCTTTATTTATACCTTGTCACCATCTCCCCAAGCCCAAAAATTACAATACAGCAAATTAAAATACAACAACCAACAAGTAATAAAATCAAAATAAAATGCAAATAATAACAGCTATACAATAAACAGACTAGCAAAAATAGTAGGGGGGACAGAGTGAGTGGGCCAAATGCATGGAATAAAATGGGTGAGATAGGTAAATGGAGTAGTATGTGTCTGAGGGGAGAACTCAAAACCCTGGGTGAGATAGGTAAATGGAGTAGTATGTGTCTGAGGGGAGAACTCAAAACCCTGGGTGAGATAGGTAAATGGAGTAGTATGTGTCTGAGGGGAGAACTCAAAACCCTGGGTGAGATAGGTAAATGGAGTAGTATGTGTCTGAGGGGAGAACTCAAAAGGGGAGAACAGTGGGGTTGACATTCACTAAGGGATGAGAGAAAGTGCATCAAGAGGACAGGTCTGTATTTGGACGAATATAATATGGGGTATGCATCCCATAGAAAATCATATGAAGAGCCGGATATGGCCTGTGGGCCTTAATGAAGCAACTTGCATAGCAGGTGTTATAGTATTTGGCACACCATTTGTCCCCCTTCTCTCGATCCCTTGCGATTCATCTACTCCACTTTTCCACAATACTCACGGCCAGTTGGCCCTTATCAGCTTTGCTTGCTCTCTCCCTCTTTCCTCCTCGCATTGCATTCCACCATGTCAGGTTGACTGATATGGCTGTATCTCAAGGCCGGTGTTCTTCCTCTGTATTGCTATCAGGGTGTTTTGGAAGAAATTATAACACAAAAACAGATCGGAAGCTATATGTAAAGTAAAACGACATTTTATTGAAACAAACTGAATTTCTCTTACCCTAGTTGCCACTGAGAAGTCTTTATATAAAGGAAATCCTATCAGCTTCTACAGCCTTGTACTTAACTCAATATGTGACTGCTGTTGTTTAATATAGATACTAGCCGTCCCCTGCTACGCATTGCCGCGGCCCAGTCTGTATATATGTGTTTTGGGTGTATATATACACATGTATATATTTGTGTATATGTGTATACTCACAACTCCAGGTATTCTTGGAAGACACAGATTATCTGAATCCAGCACAGTCTGGCTTTAGACCGGGGCATTGAACCAAGACAGCCTTGGTTGCCTTAGTTGATGATCTACACTGGAAGCTAGACAGGGGGAGTGTGTCCCTGTTGGTTCTGCTGGACCCCTCAGCAGCCTTCGACCACAATATCCTTCTGGCATGCTATAAAGAGACGACTTAGGCAGGGCGGATCTTTCTTATTTTTTTGATCCCATCGCTGTATACCAATTATAAAGGGTTTACCGGGGTATTTAAAACCCAAAATCAAAACTGATAAAGCTGGAATAATCTTCTGGTCGGAAAACCTCTTGAAAGACCACTGGCCACCACCAATCTTATAAGCAATATTAAGCCTTTGGCTTACTTGAGGTATCTTAGGCGCGAATGTGCTGGATTTGCACTCAGGTTTGTGTAGTAACACTGAAGATATTACTTTGGCTTAGAAATTGAGATGAACACCAACCCCCAGAGTCGGACACAACTGGACTTGATGTCAGGGGAAAACCTTTACCTTTACATACTTCACCTGACTTCTAGTAGTTTTGCTGGAAATTTGCATGCAGCCCTTTCGTCTTGTCTGTAGCTGAGCCCAGAAACAATGAAGACATTGCACGTTTATCTCCCACAAAACTAGAGTCATCTGGCCCAGGTCCTGATCTCTGGCAACTCTCGTTTCAGAAATTGGTTTTCACTCATTTCCACTGAGACTTCTCTATTGGGGCACTTCGCATTGCTAGGCATTTTGTAATGCTCTGTATTATAAAACTGTAAGCCTGGAACAAAAGAAGTGAGCAAAGCCTTTGTCACCCTCTTCAGGATCGGATTTGGAATTTGCTGGAGACTCTGAAGAAGGAGAGAGAGAAAATTCTGGCCTGCAAAGCAGATACAGCGCGGGAAAGCCGGGATTGGCTCGTAAGTGGCGTTGCTACTGGAAAAATGGAAAAGTATGACCTCTTTGAGTGAGACTCTGGATAAACAGGGAAGAAAGTGCTTTGCCAAAATATCTACCATGTATAAAGTCATAATAGCCTACGGACAATATTAATCCAGGCCCATTCCAGTAGCGGGCCCTTGCCAGTCTTCGTGCAACCCTTTCTCTTCTGGATATTGACATTTTCTATATGAAGGGAGACAGGTCTCTTTCAAAGAGGATGTGGAGAATTTAGCCCTGTGAGTTTCTTTCTGCCTCTCATTCTTTTTTCTCCTTTCCTTTCTTCCAGGAAAAAACCCAGAGAGAGAAGGGGAAGACTGTGGCTGCATTCAGGCTCCTGCACCAGTTTCTAGAAGAACAGGAGAGGAATCTGCTGGCAAAAATGGAAGAGCTGGAGAAGGAGATTTCAGCCCAAGGGGAGGAACATCTGGCCAGACTCTCCGAAGAACTCTCCTCTCTCTCGAAACTCATCCAAGAGATGGAGGAGAAGCATCAGCAGCCGGCAAGTGAACTCCTCCAGGTAAGGCCCATATTGTCCTCATGGGTGGCCGAGACAGTGACACCTCAGCTTTCTCATGGTTCAGTGTACATGAATTGGGAATGTCCAGACAACATAGCCATAATCCAGGAACAGATTGAATATGACAGTCCAAGATCCTCAAGTTTAGACGCAAGTACTGTATATGTGGGAGGATTGTGTTAAACACAAAACTAGAGTGTGCAAAAAGTGTCCTCATATAGTTCCCCCATCATTCCAGGTGGGTCAGAGCAGCATGGAGCATGATGGCTATGGCGTCCTCTGTCAATCTGTTGACTCTGCAAATTTATGTTTGTCCAGTGGTTGTGGAAGGCAAGAAATGGTATGGCTACAGACCAGATTTTCAAGGCACTTAAAGATGATGGAAGTGAATGCCACTGGTCTGTAGTCCTGAAAATTACCAGTAGGGAACTGATAATTGAGAAGCTAGAAGCAAACTGTCTGCTTTCCATATGTGTGTGTGTGTGTGTGAGTGAGTGAGAGTGTGTGTGTGAGAGAGAGAGCGATTAGCCTTTTTAAAATGAAGGAATTTCTCAATTGCACAAAACATTCAAATGGAGGAAAAGGAATAGCAGTAGTGAAGAAAGGCAGATTGACAAGGACGTTTAGATGTATGTTCACTGGACCATGAACTGCCCATTTGAAAACAACTGTAATGCCAACGGTGTGCAATCTAGTATGTATCTGCTACCACTGATAACATGACTATAATGGAAGCGGGGGGCATGCAATACAATCCTTAACCCAACTCTGGTCCTGATCACCATCCAGCACCAGAGCATTAGCTGAGGCTGGAACTAACCTCAGCCCAGGACCCCTCACCACACCAACATTGCCTTCATAATGCATTTATTCATGGCCTTGAAGTATTCCATATGTCCCTTATTCTAAGGGACGTCCCTTATTTTGGCCCTAAAATTTGTGTCCCTTATTTCCAGGCCCTGTCCCTTATTTTTGACTAGCAGGACAGGACTGGGCGGGGTTGACCAGAGGAAGGTGCGCGCTGTGGTTTCCACGGCAATGCCTGCCCAGGGATTCCAACTCGCAGGGCAGCCTGCGCCCCCGTTGGAAGGAAGAGGCGACACAGGACTTTTTCAAAGTACAGTAGACCAATTAACCGTTACCCAAGGGGAATGTTGGATCATGTTGGATAAAGATAGTTTCTGGTTGCTTGAGAGTTACTCTTAAAATAGGCCTAGCTGTGCATCCCAATACTAGACAATGCTGTGTATCCCATACTATACTATACCATTAACTATTGACATAATAATCATGAAGATATACTGTCTTATACAATTTATTTTATTTTAATGTTTAGACAGTGCACTTTTAAAGTCGGCAAAGTCAAGAACTAAATACAGATGGAGAAAATTAGGTAGTTCTAATAATGTTTTTTCTGCATGACAAAGCATGCAGAAACATACCATGTACTGTTAAAGAGGGTAAAAGTCAGTTTCTTTTGTGAGTTTCAATCATTATCTTATTCTGTTAATAAAACTATTTCTACCTAATGTTTGAGCTTCAAGTTTTTAATGAAGTGTCCCTTATTTTTGTGAAAAATCCCATAAATGTCCCTTATTTCTTATATCAAAAATGGCAACCATACCTTGAAGTATTCCAGTTTCCCAACATCCTGGAACTTCAAGGCTTTCATTTAACAGTATTTTGATGGCATTGCCAAAAAGCTTTTGCAAAACAGTGGAATGAAAGTAGATGCAGAGATAGGACTGTTTCACCAGATTAGCTTTATTTCAATTATTTCAGTTTCCTGGAAACACTACATTTTCAAAAATATGCACATAGTCTCCATGCAAATGCCTGTCCTAAATTCTTGTTTCCCCTCATTTACAGGATATCAGAAGTTTCTTACAGGGGTAAGTTAGTCAGCCATAAAAACTTGGATTTGCATGTGAAGCACACCCCTCTCCTCTTACAGAAATGGGTGCCTGGGGTCATCGGTGGAGTTGGACCTTGTGGTCCATGAGGCTGCTTCCATCTCTGTTGATCTTGTGGGTATGTCTCTACACCAGACCTAGGCAATTACCGGCCCTCCAGGGGTTTTGGACTTCAACTCCCAGAAATCCTAGCCAGTTTACTAGCTGTTAGATTTTTCTGGGATTTGAAGTCCAAAACACCTGGAGGCCGGTAATTGCCCAGATCTGCTCTACACCATGGAATTGTACCAGTTTGACCGCACTTTAACTGCCAAGGCTCAATTATTTGGAATAATAGGAATAGTGGGTTGTTGTGTGTTTTCCGGGCTATAAGGCCATGTTCCAGAAGCATTCTTGCCTGACGTTTCGCCCGCATCTATGGCAAGCATCCTCGGAGGTTGTAGGTCTGTTGGAAACGAGGAAAATGGGGTTTATATATCTGTGGAGTGTCCAGAGTGGGAGAAAGAACTCTTGTCTGTTGGAGCTAGGTGTTAATGTTTCCATTGGCCACCTTGATTAGCATTTAATGGGCTGGGAGTTTCAGATCTGGGGGATTAGCTGTCCCTGATTGTTTCTTGTCTGGAGTTCCCCTGTTTTTGGGTGTTCTTTATTTACTGTTATGATTTTAGAGGTTTTTTTCATACTGGTAGCCAGATTTTGTTCACTTCCATGGTTTCATCCCTTCTGTTGAAATTGTCCTCATGCTTGTGGATTTCAATGGCTTTTCTGTGTAGCCTGGCATGGTGGTTGTTAGAATGGTCCAGCATTTCTGTGTTCTCAAATAATATGCTGTGTCCAGGTTGGTTCATCAGGTGCTCTGTTATGGCTGACTTCTCTGGTTGAAGTAGTCTGCAGTGCCTTTCATGTTCCTTGATTCATGTTTGGGCAATGCTGCTGCGTTTGCTGGTTCCTGGGTAGACTTGTCTACAACTGCACGATATATGATAGACTCCTGCAGAGGTGAGAGGATCCCTCTTGTCCTTTGCTGAATGTAGCATTTGTTGGATTTTCTTAGTGGGTCTGTAGATAGTTTGTAAGTTGTGTTTCCTCAACAGCTTTCCTATGCGGTCAATAACATTTTTCCTCTGGGTGGATCTATGTCTTTACTCTCGTGGCTTGTTCTCGGTCTTGCAGCTCTTCTGATATCTGTGCCCAGTCTTGGAGGAGGTGAGGTTCGCAGATTCTTGTTGCACGGTCTGCCAGGGCTTTAATTGTGCTTCTTTTTTAACTTGGGTGATGGTTAGAGTTTTTATGTACGTATCTCTGTGTGTAGGTTTTCTGTAAACTGTGTGACCCAATTGTTGATCCAGTTTGCTGATGACCAGGACATCTAGAAATGGCAGTTTTCCTTCATTTTCTTTTTCCATGGTGAACTGGATGTTTGAGTGGTCCAGGCCATGAAAGCCTTCGTCAATACATACGAATAGTTGTTGGGTGAGGCATCAGCACTCTTTGGCAGAGACAGCAAAAGGCTTTGCAAAACAAGTCCAGACATCAAGCCATAACATTCAAAGTGGTGTCAAACGGCATTAATTCTATAGAAGATGAACCCTGTGATATTATTCTCTTTTCTGCAGTTATAAAGAAAAGGAGAAATGCAAGATCCCCTCTGTGGCTTTTCCTCCTGCCCTGAAATGGAAGATCTGGGACGTCTGCGATATAAGTCTCTTTCTGGAGGGTGTTATGAAGCAATTCAGAGGTAAGGGTGATTGTCTGCAAGGATTTTCAGTGAGATGAAACATTGGTTTGAAAGGGCAAATGACATGCTCCATTGGGAAAACTAAGGTGGGAAAACAGCCAATTTTATTTTAAACTTGAAATAAAATTATATTCTGTCTATTCTGTTCTATTGTTTTTTAAATTTTTATTTCATGTGTGGACTAAAATTTCAGTTGTGAAGCAAAGTGAAATATATACAATTCCCTGGCCAACCCTAAACCTGTCTGTGTTCTCCACCGAATAAGGATATATACACATACATATATATACATACACACACACCAGATATACCATGGATCAATGAGATTTCTGGCTGATGTATTAATAAAACCAGTATTAATGTATTAAATTATTTTTATTGTTTTATTGTGGTATTAAACAGACTACAGATCATCTGCTTTGAACTGGATTATATGACAGTATAGATTCAGTTCAAAGTAGATAATGTGGATTATCTCCTTTGATATTCTGCTATATGTGGCAGTGTAGATCCATCCTAAATGTCATGGCAAGCATCTTGAATTCAGCCATGTAAACCACCTTACAATAATGTATTTGGGACTTGAGCCCAGTGCTTCTCGGGCCTTCTGGTGCAGGGAGCCAGTGATAATCCTTTTCTAATGTGACCTGGGGAGAAGTCTATCGATCAACCAACACCTGAGAGTAACTTATTGTGTGTTAAGACTCATCCCATTGTGTCCACCGGAGCCAGACCATTAAGCCCATTGATCCAGTGCGACTCTAGCCAACCTCTATCAGACATTGGCCATGGTGTCACACTGGAGGACCTAGAGATCCCAAGAGAGGTTTTCTCTGTAGGAAATTCTAGGTCCTCTAATGAGATTTTGCTCCCATCGACATTAACCATTTAGTGCAGTTTGATGTAGATAAACAAGAAACTCCCACAAAAGTGTGCGAAGGAAAGTCCTCCATGTGCCTCTCTATCCTGTTCTTTGAGCAATCACCATCCAGGTCTAAAAATGGTTCTACGATTTCCTATGAAATCTCCAGTTTTCCTCAATAGAGTTTGAAACTGACTTAAGTGGCTTGGATGGATGTCCACTGTAGAATCACTCTTTGGAGGTAGCTGACCATCGAGTCATACCGAAAAAGCCTGGTGATTCCTAGAGAGAGCATTGTAGTCATTCCACAAATAATAAAATCTACTGGTCTTAATCTCAGTCTGAGAGTTGGCTGGCATTACTAGATAGCAGTGTGATGGCACGCCTGAGCCTTTGGGAGACTATATTGTCTGGCTATACTTGGGGGCTTTCTGCTGTTATTTATTTATGTATTTACTGTATTTGTATACCGCCTTTCTCAGCCTTTTGGCGACTCAATGTGGTTTACAGGCAGCAAGTAATACACATAATATCAAAATGCACATAAAAACATTAAATACAATATAAATATATTATACTGCTATGGAGAGTGCACATTGCAATACAGTATGTATTGGCTCAGTTCCTTCCCTGGCCATGCATTGCGTGTCAATGCAGTGATTCACATTGGACAACGAATGTCACCATTCCTGAACAAGGCATAACTGTGTGTAATTGAAGTGACACATCATCTCTTGGGTGAGAGATCACAGGCATCTTGAGTTGTTGCCTCTCGATTTCTGAGAGTCACCATGTCCTGCTCAGTCTCTCTCTTTCCTTTCTCTCTTTAGATTCTCTGGAATCTGGACTTCAGCAGCAAAAAGGTAAATGGGAAAGATTTTTTTCAGAGGGGATTTGCCATGGCCTTCCCTCTGAGGCTGAGAGAGTGGGACTTGCCCAAGGCCACCTAGGGCCTTTCCACTGAAGAGGCAGGATTTGGACCCTGGTCTCCAAGAGCCCTAGTCCAGGGGTGCTCACACTTTTTCAGCATGTGAGCTACTTATAAAACAACCAAGTCAAAATGATCTACCTACCCACTACTCAGAGAGCCATAAAAGCAAAATATTTGGAAATTTATTTCAGTGGGAGCCATATAATATATTTTAAGACTGAATTCAACTAAATGTGAGTATAATAAGCCCCTGAATTTATTCATAATAATAATAAATTCAGGGGCTTATTATACTGCCTCTGCTACTACTACTACTACTAATAATAATAATAGTAACAACAACAACGATAGGTTCCTAGAGTAGAAGGAGACCTCCAAGGGCCATCCAGTCCAACCTCCTTCTGCCATAAGGGAAAAACACAATCAAAGCATTCCTCACAGATGGCCATTCAGCCTCTGATAATAATAATAATATAATAATAATAATAACAATGGGTTCCTAGAATAGGAGGAGACCTCCAAGGGCCATCTAGTCCAACCTCCTTCTGCACCTGGGCGGCGTCGGGAGCCTGCGGGGCAGGACTGAGCCTTTCTCCCGCCCTGCCTGCGATCTACCAGGACGCCCTACGCGATCTACCAGTAGATCGCGATCTACCTAATGAGCACCCCTGCCCTAATCCAACTCTAAAGCTAATGTGTCGTGCTGGTTCAATTTACAATAGTCTTTGTTTACTAGTCTTGGCTTCTAGGAAGAAATCAGGCGTGAGTTAGCTCTATTTATTTTTCTTTTTAGATTCCCTGAATCTTTTTTACTCAGCCTTAACCATGCTTCCACAAGATAAAGCAGAGCAAAGAGGTGTTTTGAATGCAATTTTTCTGATTCTTGGCAGAGGGTTGGACTGGATGGCCCACGAGGTCTCTTCCAACTCTATGATTCTATGAAAACAATCCAAACAAAACCGACCAAACAAACATTGTCTCTTTCTCTCAGGTGACATCTACACTGTAGGATGAATGTGGGTTGACACCGCTTTAACTGCCATAGCTTTAAGCTGTGGAATCCAGGGGTTTTTATTTTGGTGAAGCATCAGCAGAAGGCTAAAAATTTGGTGAAACCACAACTCTCATAGCATTGGGCCAAGGTAGTTTTATACTGCATTAATTCAACAGTGTAGATGTATCCCTAGATGGGTTTAGATTTGCTCTTGAATAGCAGGACCTCCTTGGTGAATTTCCTCTCTCATTGTCCTTAGAAATAATCCTGCATCTTGCTATGCCCCACAATCTATATTTATTTGGTATCAAACGCATTGCATAAATTAGTATAAAACTTATAAAAATAGAAGGAGCACAAGCGGCTAAATATCTTTTGACCAAAAACGGGCAACAGCAACCGCATTGTCTGCAGCCTTCAACAAATCTTCCCCTGTACATCAGGCAGTGCATAGTGGACAAGCATACAGATGCAGAGTTGTTGGTCTCTGACGTGTTTGGAGAAGCAACTATTCCACAAGCTACCTACCAGGCCTAAATGAAGAATCGCTAAACCAGCCACAGGAATATCTTGAGACTATTTCAAGAGAATCCATAGTATAGCAGCAGGCCAAAAATTATCTACAGCCATAGCTAATGCTAAGAAACACCGCTGGATAAAGCTGCTTGAGAATCTTGGTATGTCCAAGAGTAGGCAGCATCCAAGATTGCCCATTTTAACGACAACAATAAACAATAAGTTCTTCTTTTTTGTCTTTTTAAATCAAATTTTAACACAAAAAACACAAATAAAAAACAAAATCTGATATATTTACCCCAAATTTTCAGCCAAGAGCGCCTGAATTTATTTTACCTTTGTCCTATCATAAGTACACATGCCAGCCAAATCTCAGATTATGTCCTTCTAAATTAAACAATTTACCATGTCAGACCAATGCTGCAAAATGTTTTAGATCTGAAAACAACACTTTATTTCTAATGGAACTTAGTTATCATTAGCTAGGATAAAATAATATTGGAATATCAAACAAAAAGTCCAAATCTCTTCCCCCCATACCATTGAGAGGAAGATGCGTGATAGGAAAGTGTCACTGCCAGCGGGGCGGGCTGTAGGGTGAATCAATGTGACAAGGTCCCTTGTAGGTTTCATGGCTGAACTGGGATTCGATCCCTGGCCTCCAGAACCAAAATCCAGTGTTCAAGTCACCAAACATTCAAACGTTAATCTTAAGAAGGAGGGGGATGTAATGTAACATTGAACCTGTCTAGATTTGAGATGAGAAGGGAGGATTTCCCTGTCATTTCATAAGAATGTAAGACAGAAGCTCAACCTTCCAGCAGTTTACATATCTCTCTTCCTTCCTTTATTTCTTTATTTCCTTCCCATTCCTGTTTCTGCCACCAACAGCACATGTGACTCTGAATCCAAAAACAGCCCAGCCTGAGCTCATCCTCTCTGAAGATTACAGACATGTGACATGTGGAGAGAAATGGCAAAGTCTTCCTGAGAATCCTGAGAGATTCACTGATTATCCTTGTGTGCTGGGCCAGGAGGGATTTAGAGGAGGCAGGCATTTTTGGGAAGTCCTTGTGGGGAGAGAGGAAGGATGGTCTGTGGGAGTTGCCAGAAAGTCTGTGCAGAGAAAACAGTCAGAACGTTTTGGTCCAGATGTTGGGATCTGGTCAGTGGGAAAGTCGAATAATAAATACTGGTTCTCCTCTAACAACGGTGCGTTCCCACATCTAACACTGAGGGAGAAGCCCAAGAGGTTCCGAGTGACATTGAACTACGAAGGGGGTCGGGTAGCCTTTTACAATGCAGACTCAGCAGCCCTGATCTTTGAATATTCTTCAGCCTCTTTCTCGGGAGAGACCGTCCTCCCCCTCTTTTATGTAAATGAGAAAGCCCATCTGGCGCTCTCTCCCTAAGGATGGAGAGCAATGTCCGAAGACACCCATCTGCTGAGACGCAAGAGGAGCATTATCTCCAGAGATCTGGGGATGTTAATTCTGTTTCTTCTCATTGTAGCTTCCTCCTGCTCTCTCTTTACATATTTGCCAAAAGCCAACTGGGGGCTGAGGTATATATGATGGCTGTCTCCACCACCCATGGACCATTCAAGAACTTATTCTTTGTGGAAAGATCATCAACAATGACATCAGCAAAGGGAATAAAAGACCCAAATTCATATTTAGTCAATAATTCCAGGTACTGAAATTCCACTAGTATGTGGGCAGTGTGTTTGACCCTCTTTCTTGGCCTTTCCAAGGGATATAGGTTGGATTTGCTTGGGAAGCTTTTGGTTTTCACACCAAATGTTATGGTTTTCACATAGCACAGAGTCACTCATTGTTTTTGCTGAGGAACTCTTGTGTTGAAGCACTGTGCAATTGAAGGCACAACCAGATTCACTCAGCAGGAGCCTGATATATAACTCTGATATAAAGAGGCCTGATATACAGCTCTGCTTTCACAGCCTTGAACTGTAATAGGGAGGTTCTAGGTCGAAAGAAACTGCCCGGCTACTTTTCTGAGGGAACCAAGTCGAGAATAAGACACTATCAACTTTTGTTGTCCATTTCCGCTACTTAGGGCTTTTATTCTAGAACCATCCATGTTTAAAAACGCGGATGTTCCTGGGGGCCTGTCCACACCCACTCCAGAACGTGCATGTTTTCTGGGATGGGTGTCCAGATGTTCTTCCAGGACTGGTCCGGGAGAACGTCTGCAGACCTTACTCCCAAAGCCCCCAACCCCCTTTTAAAAGTAAGGAAAACTTACCCGGCCTCTACTACAATATTTCCAGAGCTCTCACAGCAAAAAGAAATGATGCACCAAGAGAGCGGGGATTTTCCTCACCACTCGCTTTCCTAGAGCGTCATTTCTACGTGCCGGGAGAGCTCCAGCAACACTGTTATGGAGGCAGGTTAGGTTTTCCTTCCTTTTAAAATGGGTTTTAGGGCGAGGGGTGGGATTCCCACAATTTTCCTGACTAATTTAGTTCGGAAATCTGTGGGAATGATGTCTGGACTGTAGTCCAGACACCAGAAATAGTGGGTTTATCTCGCGCCTTCCAAGAAGGCGCGGAATAAACCCACTATCTAATTAATTTGCCACAAACCAGGGTTTCCTGGTTTGTGATGAATTAATTACGGGTCGGCCAGAATGTCATCTGGACAGCCCCCTTTTTATTGCAGAAGTTTCCACAATAAAGGGGCTGTCTAGATCCACCTTAGGCAGCCACCTTTCTATAAAAATTGACATTGATGCTAAAATACATCCTCTGAGCTCTAAGTGCAGCATTTTGTCATGAAGCAGAAAGGGTTTGAAGACCAGGACATTCATAGGGATACCAAGATGATTGTGCATAAAGATAATGTTCTTCCAACTCTATTTTATGCCTCTGAAAAATATGAAACATTTACACTTGTCACTCTCAACTTCTGGAAAAACTCCCAACAGCTTTGCCTTAAAAACAATTGATTCTATTGACAGAGATGGATAAACGCTTTTATATTCAAAGACAAATCTGTGCAGAAGCTCCAGAACAATTGGACACCATTTTGATTGTATTTAAAACACTCAAGAAAGGATTGGGTCTTAACAGGTTTTGACAATTAAAATAAAACCCTTTTATTATTTCTGCCTGAGTTTGGAGAGTTAACAATATAAATGGAAAATGTCAGATAAAATAAAGTATATAGTAAAGGATGGTTTCTAATCTTTATTGCATTATCCTTGAGTGATAACTGGGAGTCACTTAAAGGAATGTATAAAAAGATAAGGTGTAGTCACAAGAATGTATGCATTATGTGTGTTTATTTAACTCAATGGTTCCCAACCTTGGGGCCTCCGGGTGTTTTGGACTTCATCTCCCACGGTTCCTAACAGCTGGTAAGCTAGCTGGGATTTCTGGGAGTTGAGGTCCAAAACACCTGGAGGCCCAAAGGTTAGAAACCACTGATCTGTTAACATCAATATTCAAGAATATGATGATGTGGTGCCTTTTTATGTGTATGCGCACAAGGCGAAATCAATTGTAAGTAACACGATTAAAAGTTTAAGTAATTTTAAAACATCCTGCAAATCCCTTGGGAAGAAGACAGGTTGAAGAGCACCCGCGTTCTGGAAGACGCAAAGACCTCCAGCATCTAAGCCATGGTCCTCTGACATCCACTTTTGCTGGATCCACCACCTTGTCAGAATGCTTGATCACTGTCTCCCAAAACACTTACCTTACTCTCTGGTGGAGCAAGGGTTAAATCCTTGTGACGGCAGGACTGAAGACCAACAGGTAGCAGGCTCGAATCCAGGGAGAACGCAGATGAGCTCCCTCTGTCAACTCCAGCTCCCCGTGCAGGGACATGTAAGAAGCCTCCCATAAGGATGGTAAAACATCATTGGGCAACGTCCTTGCAAACGGCCAATTCTCTCACACCAGAAGCGACTTGCAGTTTCTCAAGTTGCTCCTGACACGGAAAAAAAAAAAGCTCAAGAATAGAAAACAAAATGTCGATGGACAGCAAAAGAGATTTAAAGATGGGATTAAATATAACTTTGAAAAGGATGGAATAAACACCCACAACTGGGAAGCCCTGGCCCCCAAGCATTGGAACTGGAGGTCAGCTGTTACCAACAGTTCTATAAATTTTGAAGAGGCCTGAATAGTGGGTAGAAGAGACGCACTATCCACGATGCTGCGGCCTCTTTTGAGAAGACACGCCGAATGGGTCTCAAAGAGAAACGACGACGCATGAAAGAACCGCAACTTGGAAACAACATCACCCAAGGAGACTTTCTGCTGTGCTTTCTGCAACCAGACTTGCCTATCTCAGATTGGCCTTTTCAGTCATCGACGCGCTTGTAAAAACCATGGTATGAGTCCTTCCTGAATCTTCGTTCGCGAAGAAGTAATGTCGAGATGTATATATATTATGTTATTAGCATAGTACAATAGTCATATTGTACGTCCTACTGCCTTCCCAAAGAACATACACCAGGGTTCCACACCCACAGCATTGAGCCAAGGCAGGAAAAAAGTAGTCTCAATCTGCATTAATCCTACAATGTAGATCAGGCATGGGCAAACTTTGGCCATCCGGGTGTTTTAGACTTCCAACTCCCACAATTCCTAACAGCCAGTAGGCTATTAGGAATTGTGGGAGTTGGAAGTCTAAAACACCCGGAAAACCGAAGTTTGCCCATGCCTGATGTAGATGCATACTTGGAGAGAGGAGAGTGCCCCTTAAGACAATTCTTGTATCAGAAAGGCATTGTGATTCTATGATCTGTGTGTGTATCCTGATTGTGAACATTGTTTGGGGGCATAGAGGCAGGTGCATGGTTTTGGCTTTTTCTTAGGCCAGGTGCTTTCTCTGAATGGGGAACCTGCAGGGAGCAAGGAGGCTTATAGAAATGGGATTGTGGTGGCTGCATGAAAGCAGCTGCCAAGGTTTTGAGTTTTAGGTCAAAACCTGAAACTCCGAAACTTGATTTGGGGGGTGGGGTGCCAAAATACTGTGTTCTTACACTTGAAAATTACCTAGGGCCGGCCCTGCCCACAATCAAGCACTGCATATTTATTTATATAGTAGAACAGTGTTTCCCAACCAGTGTGCCGGGGCACACTAGTGTGCCGTGAGCGATCATCAGGTGTGCCGTAGGAAATTGGAACCTTACTTATTAAAGGAGCGCCGCTACGTCACAGTACAAAATGCACAATTAAGCAAACATAATCATACACAAAAAACACATTCAAAGTACCCAATCCTGCTGGGGAAAATCAAAAGTCTTACATAAGGTAGTTCGGCGTGGTTGCCACAGAGAGCGGAGGAGTTGCGAACCAGGAAGTAGCGAGTTCACGGAGCGCTCCTCTACGGAAAACTCGCGATATTTGATGAAATTACGGAAGTGAGTGCAAAAAACAAAGTGTATCCTCACGATGTTATCCAATGTCAGTTCCGGGATCCGCACAATAACACAGTCCGTTTGCGGACAATTTAAAGAAGCAGCACCATAATCATAGCGACAAGGTAGAAAATCATGTAGATAATCACATATATTCAAACCGCCAGAGGCTGAAGATAGATGTGGCGATGGAATCGAAAGCTGGCATGGGCAAACTTGGACCTTGCAGGTGTTTTGGACTCCAACTCCCACCATTCCTAGCAGCCTCAGACCCTTTTCCTTTTCCCCCCTCAGCCACTTAAGCAGGAAAGGGCCTCAGGCTGTTAGGAATGGTGGGAGTTGAAGTCCAAAGCACCCAGGGGGCCGAAGTTTTCCCATGACTGACAGCTGTTCAGCAAGACCTTTGTGTGTGTCTTTCTGCCATTCCTGCCAGGATATCTACGTTGTCTTCATCGAAACAGGCCCAGATTTCACACTGAGTGTATAAATACATTTAAAAACATATTAACTATATGTTAGAGTGTCATTTTGGTTGGTGGTGTGCCCCAGAATTTTGTAAATGTAAAAAATGTGCCGCGGCTCAAAAAACGTTGAAAAACACTGTAGTAGAATATAGCCCAGCAGGCCATAGTCCTGGGCCTGGATTTCCTGATCTCTCCCTCCCCTGCTGGGTGCATGGCAGCCTCTTCCCCAGCCTGGCTGGGAGGAGATTTCTAGCTGCTCCAGGCAAGGCTCAGCCAATCCTGGGCCAGGGAGGGAGGGTTCAAACTGGAACCATGAAACAGAGACTATTTAGCTTCTTGCAGGAACACATGTGTGCAGACTTGTCTCCTGTGGCCCTGGATAATACATCTGCTTCTGTTTTGTGTCTTCAGCTGTCTTTGGTGAGTTAACTCTAATCTGGAAACTTCAATAATTGCTAGCATCATTTTTTCTATTTTTATTTTCTATTTAATTTATTTAATTTATTTTTTTAAAATAAGCTTTATTTCCCTTTTTTTTACTTTCCTACTTTCTCTCAACTCAATTGTTCTCCCACTTTACTTGTATCGCCTACCCATTTTCCCTTTTCCCTATTATTTTAATTAACATAAATAGATTTGGGGGGGAAATTGCTAGCATTCCTTGCCAGACAGAATCCTCAAATTATTGCAGTCTGGATTCGATATCACTTTCAACTCATATATGACTTAAGAAAAGACTAAGACAGAGCAAGATTTCTTAAGAGCAAGTTTGCCTTTGCCTTCATCTGTGGCTGAGAGCGTGTGCCTTACACAAAGTCACCCTGTGGATTCCCAAATGGAAATCCGAAGGGGTTGCTGCATGTCCCTTGGGCAGGTCGGGCTTTGCAGACTGTATTTCAGACTAAAGAAAGGACAAAGCTGCCTTTTAAGTATTCTTTCCCTAAGAAAACTATGAAATTCATGGAGCCACCATTAGTTAACAGGCAACTTAAAGGCAACACACAACCCGTTGTAGTGTACATTCCCTCTGCTGTAAAGGTTAGACCCCCCTTCCCCCCCCTGAAATAGCCCTCTATCCCTCTCTGTCTCGCTCACACAGGCACATCTCAGCACAGCACACACACCCATCTGTGGGATCTATTGCAACCTGAAGAGAAATTAATTTATATGCAATTTTTCAAATAGGATTGATTCTCTGAATGGATAAGAAGTTGTTATCCTAAAACAGGGGTCCTCAGACTAAGGCCAGGGGGCCGGATATGGCCCTCCAAGGTCATTTACCATGCCCTCGCTCAGGGTCAACCTAAGTCTGAAACGACTTCAAAGCACACAACAACAACAGCAATCCTGTCTCATCAGCCAAAAGCAGTCCCATACTTCTCATTGAAATACATATAAGTTTATATTTGTTAACATTGTTCTTCATTTTAATTATTGTATTGTTTTTAAGTGTTTTCTGCACTATAAATAACATATGTACAGTGTGCATAGGAATTCATTTATGTTTTGTTCTTGTTTTTGAAATTATATTCCGGCCCTCCAACAGTTTGAGGGACTGTGACCTGGCCCTCTGTTTATAAAGGACCCCGGTCCTAAAGGTGGCAAGTTATCATCTGATCTTAGAAGCTAACCCATGCCATTCCTGTTAAGGGTTTGAATGGGAGCCCAAAGGTGGATCCCGGGTGTGGCAGGTTATGTATCGGAGGAAGGAAGTAGCAAATCCACCTCTGAGGACTCCTTGCCTAAGAAAACTGTATGATACCCATGTCGACAGGCGCGTGCACATACACAGGAGTATTTTTCCTTCCTCGCATCATGTTTGCAACCAGAGGTTAGGAGTTCTAGTGTCGCAATGAGCAGAGGTCAATGCACAGGAAAACAGAAGACTCTCAGCCCTTGCCAGCAACTGTCTTTGAGGAACCACCATCCCCAGCTCTTCTCCTGCACCTCCAGCCACCCTTCCTCCTCTCCCCTTGGTATCCTGTCCCCTTCCATGTCTGCTTATTTATTTATTTATTTACAGTATTTATATTCCGCCCTTCTCACCCCACAGGGGACTCGGGGCAGATTACAATGTACACATACATGGCAAACATTCAATGCCATAGACACACAACACATATAGACAGTCAGTCAGAGGCTATTTAACTTTTTTCTGGCCACCAGGGGAGCTGTCGCTTCACCGTCCATCTGCGATACTGATGAAACTTTCCGCATTTGCTTTTTGCTGGAGATTTTTTATGGCCTCATAAATTTGTTAAGTCAGCTTCCCCACACATAGGTGGTTCCTAAATTTCCTACTTGACAGATGCAACTGTCTTTAGGGTTGCAAAGGTTGACAACAAGCTACACAAAATTGGCTGGAAGCTCACTCCGACCCGGGCTGGCTTCGAAGTGAGCTTCCGGCCAATTTCTGTGTAGTTTGTTGTCTTTGCAACCCGAAAGACAGTTGCATCTGTCAAGTAGGAAGTTTAGGTACCACCTATGTGTGGGGAAGGCAAACTTAACAAATTTACGAGGCCATAAAAAATCTCCAGCAAAAAGCATGCAGGGAATGCAGAAAGTACTTCATCAGTGTTGCAGAGGGATGGTGAAGCGACAGCTCCCCTGGTGGCCGGAAAAAAAGTTAAATAGCCTCTGACTGTCTGTCTATATGTGTTGTGTGTCTATGGCATTGAATGTTTGCCATGTATGTGTACATTGTCATCAGCCCTGAGTCCCCTGCGGGGTGAGAAGGGCGGAATATACTGTAAATACTGTAAATAAATAAATAAATTGGGCAGAGGCGGAGTCTTCAACTGCCTTCCAGGAAGAGAGAGTCTGAGAAATGAAACTTAACCCATTAACTCTGTCTTGACTTCGCAGTATAACAGCATCTGCAGCCATGGCCTCTGGAGACTCTATGAAGAAACTTTGCGAGGAACTGGCCTGTCCCATCTGCTTGGAGTATTTCAAGGAGCCTGTGATCATCTCCTGCGGGCACCATTTCTGCCGATCCTGCCTGGATCAGTGCTGGGAGGACAAAGAGGCCTCCTGCCCACAATGCAGGGAGAACGTCCAGGAAGGGGACACCAAGCGGAATTGGCAGCTGGCCAACCTGGTGGCAATAGTCAAGGAACTGGAGAGCCAGAAGGTAGAAGAGAAGAGGAGAGTGTGCCCGAGGCACCAGGAGCCCCTGAAGCTTTTCTGCAAGGACCATGAAGCCCCCATCTGTCTGGTGTGCGACAGGTCAAAGGAGCATGAAAACCACAAAGTGATTCCTCAGGATGAGGAATCAATGGAGTACAAGGTAGGAGGGGTTAAAACTGGAACGCCTAACAAGGCGTTGTGGTGCATCTCCACCCCACAGTGTGTGGCTAGCGGTTCTATATTTTCCCAGGCCCTGAGGTTTTCAGGGACCTGGGGGAGCAGGGCATCTATACTGTAGGATTAATGCAGTTTGACACCACTACATGCTCTGACACCTATGCTACAAATCATTGAGGTGGTAGTTTTACAAAGTCTTCAGCCTTCTCTGCCAGAGTATTGGGCCTTGACAAACTACAACTCTCAGGATCCCATTGCCTTGTGCCCTGGCAGTTAAGGTGGTGTCAAACTGTGTTGAATCTACATGTAAACACATCCTAATACATGGAGCAATGGAATCAAGCTACAGGAAAAGAGATTCCGCCTGAACATTAAAGAGAACTCCCTGAATACATACATGATGGAATTTGGTTGTGGTTTTTTTAGCTCCTCCTTTTGCAATTTCTAAACAGAGGCCGAATATAATACTAATTATTTATTTATTATTTACATCATTTATATTCCGCCCTTCTCACCCCGCAGGGGACTCAGAGCGGATCACAATGCACATATACAGGCAAACATTCAATGCCATAGACCTACAACATATATAGACAGACAACGAGCTACACAATTGGTCAAGAGCTCACCCCAACCCAGGCAGGCCTCGAACTCATGACCTTCTGGTCAAGTAGAGATCTTATGCAGCTGACTCCCAGCCAGCTGCACCACATTCCCGGTAATAACAACAACAACTTTATTTTTATACCCCATCTCCCCGAAGGGAACTGGGCTTACATGGGGCCAAGCCCAATCAACAAAGTTATAACATAGCATATTTAAAATGCATAACATCAATATAAAATAACATAAAACAACATTATAACAATATATAAAACAAGCATCACAAACAACAACCAATAGTATAATTCAAGTCTTGTGGGCAGCCTGCTGTACAGCAATTTAGGATGTGGGACTAGTGAGTAAAGTGCACAGGTCTTATAGTAGCAATAAGGATAAGAGCAATTTAGAAAGGATCATTTTAACTTTAAATACTAAAGTAGTAAAGTGCAAGGACAGATTTTAGGACCTAGCTAGGCCAGTACTCTAAGGAATTGTTTAATCAAATGCACAATGGAACATCTACGCCTTAGATCTTTTCGAAATGTGGATAGGGAGGGTGCTAGCCTAATCCCCTGGAGAGGGAATTCCAGAGTTGGGGGGCTACAACTGAGAAGGCCCTTTCTCTCGTCCCCACCAACCCTCAACCAAGCCTGAGACGGAAGTGGGGGTGAGAGAAGAGCCTCCCCAGAAGATCTTAGAGAATGTGTGAGTTCATAAGAGAAGATGCGGTCACGAAGATATGGCCTTCTGTCGGGGGACGCTTTGATTGTGTGTTCCTCAATGGCAGAATAAGGTTGAATTAGAGAGCCCTTTGTTCCGTTCCAACTCTCTGATCTATGCTCCTTGGTTCAAGTTAAATGAAGTCCCTTTCTCCTAAGGCTGTGGTGTCACTCATTTTCATAAAGAACCACAACAACCACATGACAACTCCCACCACTTTTGATTATCCACCATGCTAGACTGAGGATAACTGAAATTGCAACCCAACAGCACTTGTGGCTCCGAGGTTTGGGAAAGGCTAAAGGACATCATATTAACATCAGGTGTTATATCCACAATCCTTGTATCTCAATTCTCACACCATTATCCTGACTAAACAACAAACTGCAGCCTTCCAGATGTTCCTGTACTGCAACTCCCATTGGTTCTTGTCATGATGTCTAATGATGAGGAAGACAGGAGTTCTAGTCCAGCATCCCACAGAAAATCACATTCCTCTACTTTCTACTTTCTACATTTCCACAATACGTAAGGCCAGATGGCCCTTATCAGCTTCGGTTACTCTCTCCCTCTTTCCTCCTCGCATTCCACCATGTCAGGTTGACCAATGGGGCTGTATCTCAAGGCCAGCCTATGGCATCCTGACAAAAGTTGTGTCAGTTTTACCAAGCTTGAGTTTTAGGAAGTTTGCTGGAAATTTACATGCAACCCTTTCGTCTTCTCTGCAGCTGAGCCCAGATAAATGAAGAAATTGCACTATTATCTCCTACAAAAATGGAATCATCTGGCCCAGGTCCTGATCTCCGGCAACTCTGTTTCAAAAATTGATTTCCACTCATTTCCACTGAGACTTCTCTATTGGAGCATTTGGGATTGCTAGGCATTTTGTAATGGTATTTATTATAAAAAAACTGTAAGCCTTGAACAAAAGAAGTGAGCAAGGCCTTTGTCGTCCTTTTCAGGATCGGATTTGGAATTCACTGGAGACTCTGAAGAAGGAGAGAGAGAAAATTCTGGCCTACAAAGCAGATACAGCGAAAGAGAGCCAAGATTTGCTTGTAAGTGGCATTGCTACTGGAAAATGAGAAAGTATAACCTCTTTGAGTGTGAATCTGGATAAACAGGGAAGAAAGTGTTTTGTAAAAAATACCCTCAATGTATAAAGTCCTATGATTGTTGGTAACAAGCTGTGACTATGTAACCTGTTTATCTTAATTGAGTAAGTCGCCCAGAGCACCTTTGGTGAAGAAATAAAGTTGATTGATTGATAATAGCCTATGAATAATATTGATCCAGGCCCATTCCAGTGGCAGTCCTTTGCGAGTCTTCAAAATTCTCTTTCTTTACTGGATATCGACATTTTCTGTATGAAGGGACACAAGTCTCTTTCCAAGGAAATGTGGAGAATTCAGCCCAAAGACAATTTCTTTCTGCCTCTCATTCTTTTTTCTTCTTTCCTTTATGCTAGGAGAAAACCCAGAGAGAGAAGGAGAAGACCGTGGCTGCGTTCAGGCTCCTGCGCCAGTTCCTAGAAGAACAGGAGAGGAATCTGCTGGCAAAGATGGAAGAGCTAGAGAAGGAGATTTCAGCCAAAGGGGAGAAACATCTGGCCAGACTCTCCAAAGAACTCTCCTCTCTCTCAACGCTCATCCAAGAGATGGAAGAGAAGCATCAGCAGCCGGCAAGTGAACTCCTCCAGGTAAGGCCCAGATTGTCCCATGGGAGGCTGAGACGGTGACACCTCAGCTTTCTCATGGTTCAGTGTACACAAACTTTGTTTCATAGGAAATTACCTTCAGGCTATTAATATATGGTGAATACATGAATTTAATGTTTCGGGTTGGGTCCCATATCTAAGACATGTCATTAGCTGGCCCGTAGCCAGGATTTTGATTCTGGGAGGGAAGGGGGGGGCTGAGTCTGAGTGAGAGAGGGTCTACTCTAGCAAACCTTTTGTATCATTGTCCCAATACCCTCATGTGTATGGGATATATTGAGCATGGTGATCAGATCATGATATGAAGAAACATAACAGTTTAATGTACCAGTAAGACCTTCTCACGAACCACCCTGAGAATTTGGGGGGGTCATTACATGTCTGGTCCACCCTGGCCTCACATCGGGAGGCATGGAGACGCACTATCCACAATGCTGCGGCCTCTTTCGAAAAGACACGCCGAACGAGTCTCGAAGAGAAACGACAACAAAGAAAGAACCGCAACCTGGAAACAACATCACCCAAGGAGACTTTCTGCTGTGCTTTCTGCAACTGGACTTGCCTATCTCGGATTGGCCTTCTTAGTCATCAACACGCTTGTGGAAAGCATGGGATGAGTCCTTCCTGAATCTTCATTCGCAAAGAAAAGCCAGAGAGAGAGGGGGGGGGGTAGCTGTACGAAAAAGCTTTGGCAAAACAATGACATTGAAGTAGATGCCCCATTATGTAAATCTACCCCTATTTTTGGAGGGAAGGCTGTTTCAGCCAACTAGCTTTAATTCAGTCATTTCAGTTAGCTGGGAAATTACATTTTCAGAAATATGTACACAGTCTCCTTTCAAAGGCCTGTCCTGAGTTCTTCTCTTCTTTTACAGGACATCAGAAGTTTCTTACATGGGTAAGTTAATTTCCCATTAAAAAACCTGGATTTGCATATGAAGCACATCCCTCTCCTCTTGCAGAAATTGCTCTCTGGGGTTCAGTGGTGGAGTTGGACCTGATGCCCCTGAAGCTGCTTCCAACTCTGTAGGGTACATCTTCTACACCAGGGGTGCTCACACTTTTTCAGCATGGGAGCTACTGATTAAAAAACCAAGTCCCAAAGATCACCTACCCAGAAATGTAAAACGTATAACTATTTTCTTATTTATTTATTTATATTTATTCATTTTTATGTACCGTTCCTTCCAGCAGGCTCGGGGCAGTTTACATAAAATGAAGTTATAAAACATCAACATTTCAATTTAATAACAACAATATAAAACAGAGCATAAAAATACATCCAACCACCCCATTTCTCCCACACTGCCATATTGCCACACATATTATCAGCCAGAAAGTAAGAAGAGAGCTGTTGAACTGCAAGGCCATTTAATACGCAGCAAGGTAAACAAAGGGACATGCATAAATACATCCAACCACCCCATTTCTCCCACACTGCCATATTACCACACATATTATCAGCCAGAAAGTAAGAAGAGAGGCTGTTGAACTGCAAGGCCATTTAATACGCAGCAAGGTAAACAGGGGCATGCAAAAATACATCCAACCACCCCATTTCTCCCACATTTCCATATTCCCAAACATACAGTATATTTCTCAAGGAACAAAGCAAGCAGAGAGGCTTTGGAGCTAAAAGGCCATTTTTAAAAATAAAAAGGAAACAAAGAGACATGCCACAGTACAATCAAGCACCCACCCCATTTTTCCCACATTTCCATATTCCCCAACATATATTTCTAAAGGAACAAAGCAAGCAGAGAGGCTTTGGAGCTAAAAGGCCATTTTTAAACATTAAAAATAAACAAAGAGACATGCCGCAGCACAATCGAGCTCCCACCCCAAGTAAAAGACCGACCTTTGAGATGCAGTAAGGAAATGACCCCAAAGCGTCCTTCTTCTTCTCCTCCGTCGTTGCTCTTATTTCCACGCCGCCAGCATGCGTGCCGCCTCCAAGAGCTCACGAGAAGTCCGAGAGGCAGAATGGGCGCTTCTGCACATGCGCGCGGAGCCAGCCATACATCGCATCATCCAGGCCCGCCCCCTTTGGTCTCCTATGACTCTGAGTGGCTGGAGAAGGACGGAGGGAGGAGGAGGAATCCAAAAGAGGGGGCCCATTCTGCCTCTTGGACTCTGGAGCTTTTGGAGGCGGTGCGCGAGCAGGGAGCGGGGAGGAGCAATGACGGAGGACTTCTTTGCAGCGTGCAGGGGCGCGTGAAGAGGACCAACAGCAAAAAACCTGGTCAGGGGACTGAAGATCACCAGGATGAGACCTGAAGATCACCCTGGTGATCCCGATCACCATACTGAGCACCCTGTTCTACACCATGGAACTGCAATGCTCAGTGCTATGGAAGTTGTAGTTGGGTAAGGCAGTGTTTCTCAACCAGTGTGCTGTGAGTGATCATCAGGTGTGCCGTGGGAAATTGGCACACCCCCCCCCCCACTCCTAGGTTTCCTCACAGGTTTCAAGAAACAAATTGAGCCTCTCTGCTTGGAAATGTGTTTTTTCCTATTTTACTGGATTTTTTAAAGTTGCCCCCCCCCAATAAACTGTTTATAACAGCTTCATGACATCCATAGTTAACTGGAAGCAAGTTTCACTCAGGGTGAAATTTCACAAAGGTCTGGAGAGCAAGCTCTATGACAGTGGTTCTCAACCTTCCTAATGACATGACCCCTTAATACAGTTCCTCATGTTGTGGTGACCCCTATCATAAAATATTTTTGTTGTTACTTCACAACTGTAATTTTGCTAATGTTGTGAAGTGTAATGTAAATATCTGATATGCAGGATGTATTTTCATTCAAATTTGGCACAAATTTATTTATTTTATTTATTTAATTTTTTTGTACCCCACCCTTCTCACCTCTATAGAGGGACTCAGACCGGCTTACAGTAAAAATTCAATGCTATACAAATTAAACCCTGTTACAACATTATTAAAAACTTAAACACCAAATTACATACATACATACATACAAATACTTGATACACCCAAATTTGAACAATGGTGTGATTGGGGGGGAGTTGTAGTTACTGGGATTTGAAGTTCATCCACAATCAAAGAGCATTCTGAACTCCACCAATGATGAAATCGAACCAAACTTGGCACACAGAACTCCCATGACTAACAGAAAATACTGGAAGGGTTTGGCAGGCATTGACCTTGAGTTTTGGAGTTGTAGGTCACCTACATCCCGAGAGCACTGTGGCCTCAAAACAATGATGGATCTGGACCAAACTTGGCATGAAAATCAACATGCCCAAATGTGAACTCTGGTGGAGTTTGGGGAAAATAGACCTTGGCATTTGGAAGTTGTAGTTGCTGGGATTTATAGTTCACCTACAATCAAAGAACATTCTGAACCCCACCAAAGTTAGAATTGGGCCAAACTTCCCACACAGAACCCCCATGACCAAAAGAAAATGCTGTGTTTTCTGGTGGTCTTTGGTGACCCCTCGGACACCCCTTCGCGACCCCTCCAGGGGTCCCGACCCCCAGGTTGAGAAACACTGCTCTATGAGGAGCGGCTTGAAGAGCTGGGCATGTTTAGCCTGAAGAAGAGAAGGCTGAGAGAAGATATGATAGCCATGTATAAATATGTGAGAGGAAGTCATATATATGTTGTGTTCATCGAAACAGGCCCAGGTTTCACACTGAGTGTATACATACATTTAAAAACATATTAACTATATGTATTACTGTGTTAGAGTGTCATTTTGTGTCATTTTCGTTGGTGGTGTGCCCCAGGACTTTGTAAATGTAAAAAGTGTGCCGCGGCTCAAAAAAGGTTGGGAAACAGTGACCTATGGAACGCCACATAGCACCAGTGTTGCAACATCTCCACTGGCTCCCAATTGAACATCGGGCTTCCTATAACAGTGTTTCCCAACCAGTGTGCCGGGGCACACTAATGTGCCGTGAGTGATCATCCGGTGTGCCGTGGGAATTTAGAGTGGATAGAGAGAGAGAGAGCCTAGCAGGAAACTTCAGGCAGCGGAAATGAGGCTTTCCTGGCCGAAGCAGCAATGCCCTCCTCCTTCCCCTTTCCTTCCTTCACTCTCTCTGCGCGCCAAGGCTGGGCTGCGCTGGGTGGGCTGTGGCTCCTCCTGCTTCCTCGCTCCTGGGTGCTCTTCTGCCCTTCTCCCCTCTGGCATCAAGGAGGAGGAGAGGAAGGAGGAGTCCATGGGAGCTGCCCCCGTCCGACCCCGCTCCCGGAGGCTCGACGATCTGGCCCCAAGGTGACAGCAGGGAAACTGAAGGGATGTGTGGGAGGGGAGGCATTCCTGGGGGGGGGGGGGGGCTGAACCCCTTCAGGAAGGCGAGCGGGGGGTGGCGACGGCTGCGAACCTCCGCCGCAATTTGTTCCGAGGCTCGGAGCCACCCCGTGTGCTCAGTTCCTATTTGTCCTGCTCAGCCAAGCCCGCTTCGGCCACTCAGCGCAGCCCTCCCCTGCGGGACGTGATGGGCCCCCTGTGTGTGTGGGGTTTCGCGGAAGCAGGGGTTTGGCGGAAGCAGCGGCGTCACGAGGGGGGAGCATGACAGTTAGTAAAATGACAGAGTGTCATTTTGTGTCATTTTGGTTGGTGGTGTGTCCCAGGATTTTGTAAATGTAAAAAATGTGCCACGACTCAAAAAAGGTTGAAAAACACTGTGTAAGGCACCAGAGGTTTATCGCAGAGAAAGCAAAATACCTTGTAAAATGGCAAGTCCAGGCATGAAGCCATAACGTACAAAGTAGTGTCAAACAGCATTAATTATATAGAAGATGCACAATGTGATATAATTCTCTTTCCTGCAGTTGTAAGGAAAAGGAGAAATGTGAGATCCCTGTGGCTTTTCCTCCTGCCCTAAAATGGAAGATCTGGGATTTATATGATATAAATCACCTTCTGGAGGTTGTTATGAAGCAATGCAAAGGTAAGGGTGATTGCCTGCAAGGATTTTCAGGGAGACGTAACATTAGTCAGAAAAGAGAAATGGAATGCTTCAAGGAAAGTTAAGGTGAGAAAACACGCAATTTTATTTTAAACTGGAAACAAAACTATATTGTGTCTATTCTCTTCTATTGTTTTTAAATTTGTATTTCACGTGCGGATTGAAATTTCAGTTGTGAAGCAAAACAAAATATAAATATAGAATTCCCTGGCCAGCCCAAACCTCTTCATGTACTTCAGGGTTCGTCCACACTTTTTTGAATGAATGCCGTTTGACATCGATGGCTGAATGCTATGGAATACTGGGAGTTGTAGTTTGGCGAGTCACCAGCATTATTAGGCAGAGAATGCCAAAATAATGCCCTTGTAAAGCTACAACTCCATGGATTCCATAATATTGAGCCATGGCATTTAAAGTGGTGTCAAACTGCATTCGTTCTACAGTGTCAATATGCCTTCCAATTATACTGCATAAATAAATAAATACACAATCACACCAGATATACCATGAGATTTCTGGCTGGTGTGCTAATACAATAGGTACTAACATACTAATTTTTATTGTTTTGAATTGTTTTTAAGGAGACTAAAATATTTCAAATAGGTCAACAAGGGGAAAACAGGTTAAGATAGTTAAAACATCTGGAAAACATATGTATGTATTACTAGCCATCCCCTGCCACGCCTTTTTCTGGCCCAGTCTGTTAATTGTGTTTTTATAGATTTGTGTATATATGTGTTTTTCCGCATGCGTTGTAATGTATTTTTTATTTTTTGGCTTTTTAAGTCTCTTCCACTGTGTTTTTCGGTGTTTTGATGAGTGATGGTCACCGTGTCCAAATTTGGTGTCAATTGGCCCAGTGGTTTTTGAGTTATGTTAATCCCACAATGAACATTACATTTTTATTTATATAGATTTTTGGGGTTAGGTCTTGGTAATTACTAATTGCTCTAAAAGGTAACCTTTCTATCAAATTCCTTGAAAGTTCCCCAGATAATTCACCATCCGGTATCAAACTGGTTCCAAGATTTCCTATGTAATCTTAATTTCCTATGTAATCCTAAATGGGTTGGCAGAAGACGTATGTCAGAGGTTCATATCTTAATTTGGGTTATAATATTTCAAAGGTTCTTTATGTTTAGAAAATATGTACTGCAATAGGCATTTTTCATACATTTTGTTTGAGTCATTGAAGTTAATTGCATCCTGTAAATTCTACAATAAATCTGATATTAATTAGTAAAGGTTAACAAGGGATGTAATCCTAATTTTCCACAATAGAGTTTGAAACTGACTTAAGTGGTCAGAATGGATGTCCGCTGTAGGATCACTCTTTGGAGGTAGCTGACCGTCAAGTCATACCAGAGAGAGGCTGATGATTCCTAGAGAGAGTATTTTAATCAGTCCACAAATAATGAAATCTACTGGTCTTAATCTCAGTCTGAGAGTTGGCTGGCATTTTTATGTAGCAGTCTTAATTATTCATACATTGAAATACATCTAGGCCAGGGGTGCTCATTAGGTAGATCGCGATCTACTGGTAGATCGCGTAGGGCATCCTGGTAGATCGCAGGCAGGGCGGGAGGAAAGCTCAGTCCTGCCCTGCAGGCTCCCAACGCCGCCCAGGTGCAGAAGGAGGTTGGACTGGATGGCCCTTGGAGGTCTCCTCCTATCCTAGGTTGTTGCTATTATCAGAGGCTGAATGGCCATCTGTGAGGAATGCTTTGATTGTGTTTTTCCCTTATGGCAGAAGGAGGTTGGACTGGATGGCCCTTGGAGGTCTCCGTCTACTCTAGGAACCTATTGTTGTTGTTACTATTGTTATTATTAGCAGAGGCTGAATTAATATCATCATTATTATGAATAAATTCAGGGGCTTATTATACTCACATTTAGTTGAATTCAGTCTTGAAATATATTATATGGCTCTCACTGAAATAAATTTCTGAATATTTTGCTTTTATGGCTCTCTGAGTAGTGGGTAGGTAGATCATTTTGACTTGGTTGTTTTATAAATAGCTCACATGCTGAAAAAGTGTGAGCACCCCTGATTTAGGCAATGAAGGGGGCAGAGGAGGCTCCCTGCAACCTGTTCTTTGTCTCCTTCCAGTGTGAACTAAGCAAGAGAGGCCCCTTCCACTCATTCACCTTTGTCCATGCATGAAACGTTTCTGCTGACATACTGCTGTAGAGACTGCACATTGCGGCAGAGGATGAATTGACTGAATTCCATGCCTAGCTGTACATTGCAATGCACATTGGAAAACCAATGCCACCATTCCTGTGTGCGGTTGAAGTTTACTTCATCTCTTGGGTGAAGGATCTCCGCCACCTTGAGTTGTTTCCTCTTTATTTCTAAGTCTCCGTGTCCTGCTCAGTCTCTCTTTCTTTTCTCGCTTTAGACTCTCTGGAATCTGGACTTCAGCAGCAAAAAGGTAAACGGGATTTTCTTTAGAGGGGGGTTGCCATGGCCTTCCCTCTGAGGCTGAGAAAGTGGGATTTGCACAAGGACACCCAGGGGTTTCTCGCCGCAAGTGGGGGAGGGATCAGACCCTGGTCTCCAAGAGCCCTAGTGAAACTAATGGGTCATGCTGGTTCAAATTACAATTGCCTTTGTTTACTTGTCTTGGCTTCTGGGGAGAAATCAGGCTTGAGTTAGTTCTATTTATTTATTTTTCTAGACTCTCCTGAACCTTTTTACTTATCCTTAAGTATGCTTCCACAAGATACATCAGAGCCAAGCGAACCAAAAGAAACTGACCAAACAAAGAAACAAACCCTCTCTTTCTCTCAGGTGACATCTACACTGTAGAATAAATGTGGGTTGACACTAATTTAACTACCATGGCTTAAAGCTATGGAATCCAGGGAGTTGTATTCTGGTGAAGCATCTTGTGAAACCGCAGCTCCCAGGATTCCATAGCATTGAGCCATGGCGGTTTTATACTGCATTAATTCAATAGTGTAGATTCATCCCTAGATGGGTATAGATTTTGTTATGCCCCACAAAAATAACCCCTGGGCCACGCTTTGTCCATCCAGTATCTCATTTTCAATCTAAAAATAAGCCTACCTCCAGCTAGAGAGAATGGTATCGTTATAAAAGGCCAGGTGGGGATAAAAAGACCTTTTCAACCACCTCTCCTCACCTTAGTTTAGAACAGTCCATTTTTGAGGTCTCCCAAGTTCCAAAATCCTGCAATGATCACAGCCACAGGCCTTGTGAAGGACCGCCTTTCCCTGCACATTCCCCAGAGATCACTACGATCCATGGATCATAACCTATTCGAGGTTCCATCACTTAAGACCTGTCGCCTGTCATCAACACGGCAGCGCACTTTTTCTGTTGCAGCACCTACCCTCTGGAACGCCCTCCCAGATGAGGCACGAGCGATAACGGATCTACAGGCTTTTCGGAGGGCCTGTAAGACCAGCCTGTTCCGCCAGGCGTTCAATCTCCAAGCTGTAACCCCTACTCTGGTCTTAATTAATATTTTTTTAAAATACATTTTCTTAAGTACATTGATTCTCTTAAGTTGCATACATACATCCATTCCATACTTTTGTATTTCACACTTAATTATTTACATCAACTATATATGCCATCATATTTACCTCTGTGTCCCCCGTGTTCCCCTTCCGAGCCACTTCAATTAGCCTTCTCCTTCCAAAATCTCATTTCTTCTTGTGGAGGTAACTTCCCATCTACTTCTTTTAAACCAGTGCTGTCCAACTTCTAACCGGCCAAGGGCCGGATTCCAGGTCACTGATGACCTGGGGGGCCGGCCGCCCCTGGCCACGCCCCCGGCCCCACCCGCGGCCGCCGGGAAGCTTTGGGAGAGAGGGAGGAGCCACAGGGCACCCCCTCCCTTCCAAGGCATCCTAGCCGCAGATGAAGCTGGCAGTTTCGCCGGCTTCAGCTGCTGCCGGGATACCTTGGAAGGGAGAGGCGCCGCGGGGACCCCCTCCCTTCCAAGGCATCGCGGCAGCTGCGGAAGCCGGCGCCGGCTTCAGCCACTGCGCGATGCCTTGCAAGGGAGGGAGGCGCCGCGGGGGACCCCCTCCCTTGCAAGGCATCAGTGCCGGCAAGAGAGGGAAGAAGAGGGTGGTGCAGGGAGGAGGAGCTAGCTCTCTTCCTCCTCCTTGTACCACCCCTTGTCCCTCTCACCGGTGCCGATGCGATCCGGTTTGCATCGGCGACGCGGAGAGAGGGACGGAGGGGGCGGTGCAGGGAGGAGGAGCTGGCTCACTTCCTCCTCCCTGCCCCCTCCCTCTCGGCCACCATTTTTAAAAAAAAATTAGATTTTTTAATAAAAAAATTAAAAATGGCGGCCGGGGGCATAGCGGGGCCGTGTCCAACAGGCTGGGGGCCGTGTATGGCCCCCGGGCCGCCAGTTGGACAGCCCTGTTTTAAACCATTCTCGAGAAATTTACCCCAGACTTCAAAGTCATTTACCTTCCGTACCCCCTTTCTAACTTTTAACCTACATGTCAATTTATCATTTATTGCTAATTTCCATAGTTCTTTATACCATTCTTCAATTTGTATATTTATCTTGTCTTTCCAGTTCCTTGCTATCAACAACCTTGCTGCAGTTAACATAACTGTATTATTTATTGCATCCTTCTATTTTCCCTAAATTCTTAACATTATATAATGACAACAATGCAATACTTGCACTTTTTTCCATCTTCATATCCATTATTACTTCTATTTAAATACCTTCCCCCAGAATTTATTTACATATTTACATTCCCACCACATATGTATATATGTACCCACCTCTTGGCAACCTCTCCAACAGTTTTTTATAACATTTTTGTTAATATTTGCTATTTTTACTGGTGTTATGTACCATTTGTACTCTGGTCTTAATATGTTTTTATTCTGTTTTATTATGTTTTTAGTATATTGTGTTGTTCACTGCTGTGAACCACCCTGAGCCTTTTCGGGAAGGGTGGTATAGAAGTCGAAATAATAAATAATAAATTAGTATGCATGCCAGCCAAATCTCAGATGATGTCCTTCTAAATTAAACAATTTCTCATCTTTCGACTTTTACCCCTGTCAGACAACATGCTGCAAAATAATTCAAATCTGAAAACAACACTTTATTTCTAACAGAAATTGGTTATCGTTCGCTAGAACACAATAATATTGAAATATCAAGTACAAAGTCAAAATCCCCGTACAATTGAGAGGAAGATCTGTGAAAGTGTCACTCCTGCTGAGGCGGGGCGCAGGGCAAATCAGTGTGATGTGATGAGACAAGGAAGGATTTCCCTGTTAATTTATAAGAATGTAAAATGAAAGTTGAACCCTCCAGCCATTCATCCTTTTTCCTTAAATTCTTTCTCCACCCCTGATCTGTTTCTGCCACCAACAGTGCATGTAACTCTGGATCCAAATACAGCCCATCATCGGCTCATCCTCTCTGAAGATCACAAACATGTGACATGTGGAGAGAAATGGCAAAGTCTTCCTGACAATCCTGAGAGATTCACTCATTATCCTCGTGTGCTGGGCCAGGAGGGATTTAGAGGAGGCAGGCATTTTTGGGAAGTCCTTGTGAAGAGTGGGCAAGCATTCTGGTCTGTGGGAGTTGCCAAAAAGTCTGTGAGTAGAAAGGCCTTCATCCCCAATAGCTCACATCCTGAGGTCTGGGACGTTGGAAATCAGGAGCATCGATGCGGGTTATACAATTACAGTAGGCCACTCCCACATCTGTTTCTGAGCAAGGAGTCCAAGAGGGTCCGAGTGACACTGAGCTACGAAGGAGGTCGGGTAGCCTTTTACGATGCAGACTCAACAGCCCTGATCTTTGAATATCCGTCAGCCTCTTTCTCAGGCGAGACCCTCCTCCCCTTCTTTTATGTGGATAGAAAAGCCCAACTAGAAGTCTCTCCCTAAAGATAGAGCGCAATGTCCGAAGACACTCATCGGCTGAGACACGAGCAGCTTTATTTCTACAGATCTGGGGCTGTTAATTCTCTTTCCTCTCCTTGTGGATTCCTCCTCCTCTCGCTTTACATGTTTGCCAAAAGTGGGAGGCTGGAGTGTGAATGATGAAGGCTTTTCCCACAGCCCATGGATCAGTCAGGGACCCATATTAATATTTAGTCAAAAATTCCAGGTGGGTACTCCAACGTTTGTTAACTGAAGCATGGGGTTTTCCTGACAAGATTTATTCAGAGACGGTTTGATATTGACTTTTTCCCTTTCTCTAAGGTTGAGAGTGCTTAAAGTCACCCAATACCTATCCATGGCTACATAGCCATATAACCCAGAATATCAAGGCAGATAATCCACAATATCTGCTTTGAACTGGATTATCTGAGTCCACACTGCCACATAATCCAGATCAATGTGGATTTTATACAGCTGGGTGGAAGGGGCCTTAGTCCCCAATATACAAGCCACTACACCACTATTCTATGCACTGTAGTACCACACTCAACACAGTTTAAAAATCACTTGGTTGTAATGCTTTCCTCTGGTATACTGTAACTCACCAGAAATCATCATCATCATCATCATCATCATCATCCAGAAACAACTTTTTACAGAAGAGAATATAAAGATGTGCATCACACTACATGGAATGTCTATAAAAGCATTTGGTACATCCAGAATTTCATCATCCTGATTTCTTAATTTTTAAACTGAACCTTCTTTCCCTTTATGCATAAATTTGGTTCAGTAAGGCATAGTCTAAACACAAGCCACACTTGAGTCAGCAATAGAGAAAAGTTGGCAAAGCATCTTGAATTTGTGTCTGGAATACTTGAACTCCCAAGACATGTAATGTTTGCCTTAAAGAGTAGGTTAGCAGTAAGACTGTTTGGAGAAGAATTTCTCGTTTCCTGCTATTCACACAAGTGGCAAACTGAGTGCAATCCAGACAAAATTTGTGGTTTCTTTATTTTTGGATTAAGGGATTGGAATTCAGTCCTATTCAGGACCCCATTCATATTACAGAATTATAGGACAATTATTTCACATTAACTGCCACAATTACATCCTATGGGATTTGGAGTGCAGGGAGAAGCATTTAGAATTCTGAATCAGTGGGCCCCAGTGCTCACCAAATTATAAATGTCAGGATTGCATAGGATGGAAACATGGTATTACATTGGAACAATGTTGCTATAGTTGTATTGGGAGAATGGGCTCCCAAGACAACAGGTTGCAGCTTGAGTGTACTGGAGTTTGTTTTAGGCCTGTATACAAATTTTCTATAGCAGAGTAGAGAACACTTCAAGGTGGTGTGCCACCTCCATTTTTTCCTGCATACATTTGTTTTGATTTGTAAGCTGGCTGGGGGAAAAGATGAAATAGTTTTATTTTTTCTGAGTCATGTGCAAGAATAAATGTAGGATATAAATTAAATAAGTAATGTCAATAATACCTTCCACCCCCCACCCCCCTGAACTCTCCTTTCATTGGATCTTCTCACTATCAGATTCAGATTCTACAGAGGAAGCCTTAGAGTTGTGAAATAATACAGTAATTTGCTAATGGATTCATTTTTTGTGGTGTAAACTGGTTTGGTTTATATTTGAAAATCACTGTGTATCCTATATCAATACACATAATCATTAGCAAATGGTCTTGATAAAGACCTTTAGTGTTCATTCATTTGTGGAGGGGGAAAAACACACCTCCAATTTAAAATGTTTAAAAGAAATGTTTTTGGGTTTGGAAAGATTAGCTGTTTACAAGAAATGGTGCCCAGGGGATGCTTGAATGTATTTACTCAGTCTTTGAGGAAGCTTTTTCTGTGTTCCTCAACTCCGACTGTGGATCAGAACAAACAACGGAGCACCTGTATGCTTGTCCACAATGCCCTGCCTCATGTACAGAGGAATAATTGTTTAAAGCTACAGGCAATGTGGTCGCTATTTCCCAGTTTTGGTCAAAAATTATTTAGCCACTTGTGTTCCTCCTATTTGTATCAGTTTTATACTTATTTATGCAATGCTTGTGACATGAAATAAATAATAACTCTGTAAAAAAAAAATTCCAGGTGGGTCATGCGTTTGGTCCTCTTCCTTGGCCTTTCCCTGGGATGTAGGTTGGATTTGCCTGTGAAGCTTTTGGGTGTCATACCAAATGTTACGGTTTTCACATGGCACAGAGTCACTCATTGTTTTGCCGAGGAACTCTTGTGTTGAAGGGCAGTGCTGTTTAATTGCATACATAACCAGATGCACTCAGCAGGAGCACCATATATAATGCTGATATAAAGAGGCCTGATATACAGCTCCACAGCCTTGAACTGAAACGGGGAGGTTGCAGGTCGGAAGAAAGGGTCTGGCTGCTTATATGAGAGAACGGAGTCAAGCTGAAAGCCTCCCACTTTTGGCAAACATGTAAAGAGAGAGCAGGAGGAATCCACAAGGAGAGGAAAGAGAATTAACAGCCCCAGATTTCTGGAAATAAAGCTGCTCGTGTCTTTGTTGACCATTTCCGCAACAGCTTTGCCTTAAAAACACTTGATTCCTTTGACAGAGATGGATAAACTCTTGTATATTTTAAGAGAAATCTGTCCAGAACAATTGGACACCATTTTTTTTGTATTTAAAACACCCAAGAAAGGATTGGGTCTTAACAGGTTTTGGCAATTAAAACAAACCCCTTTTATTATTTCTGATTGAGTTTGGAAAGTTAACAATATAAATGGAAAATGTTAGATAGAACAAAGTATAAAGTAAATGGGGGTTTCGAATCTTGAGTTATAATGGAGTGACAACGGGGAGTCGATTAAAGGAATGTATAAAAAGATAAGGCGCAGTCACAAGAATTGTAATTGTATGCATTATATGTGTTTATCTAACTGTTAACATCAATATTCAAGAATATGACTGTGTGTTGCCTTTTGTGTGTGTATGCTTTCACATACATACGTTTTCACGCACATGCTGTTGTGTGCTCTCAGTAGTAGTCTGGGGTGCAGTTACCAGGCACCAAATAAAAGTACAAGGCCAGTGAAAGCATAAAATAAATTTAAAAAATTGGGGAAAAAACCTTTTGTATGTTTTATCTGTTGTATAACATGGTTAAAGTCCTACTGATAACTTTATTTTCCAAATAAACACACAAAATGCAAATTATAACTAATCATTGGTCAAGTCCACTGACGGGTTTTAACAAGCAAGTGTCGGTAGGCAAGCATGTCAAGAATTGTTGGGAAGTCCATGCATTGGCAGGAGTAATATTAATATACTTTATTTATATTCCACTCTGTCTCCCCGAGGAAACTCAGGG
The DNA here is from genome assembly GCA_030556195.1 of Anolis apletophallus. Taxonomy (NCBI): domain Eukaryota; kingdom Metazoa; phylum Chordata; class Lepidosauria; order Squamata; family Anolidae; genus Anolis; species Anolis apletophallus. The sequence goes on along the minus strand of JARBWK010000001.1, from coordinate 197,132,228 downwards.
CAGATTATAGAACACACATACAGGTCCTTCTCAAAAAATTAGCATATAGTGCTAAAGTTCATTATTTTCCATAATGTAATGATAAAAATTATACTTTCATATATTTTAGATTCATTGCACACCAACTGAAGTATTTCAGGTCTTTTTTTGTGTTCTTACTGATGATAGTGGCATACAGCTCCTCAAAACCCAAAAATCCTATCTCAAAAATTAGCATATTTCATCCAACCAATAAAATAAAAGTGTTTTTCAAAAAAGAGAGTCAACCTTCAAATAATGATGTTCAGTTATGCAATCAATACTTGGTCGGGAATCCTTTGCAGAAATGACTGCTTCAATGCGGCGTGGCATGGAGGCAATCAGCCTGTGGCAGTGCTGAGGTGTTATGGAGGCCCAGGATGCTTCGATAGTGGCCTTAAGCTCATCCAGAGTGTTGGGTCTTGCATCTCTCAACTTTCTCTTCAATATCCCACAGATTCTCTATGGGGTTCGCGTCAGGAGAGTTGGCAGGCCAATTGAGCACAGTAATACCATGGCCAGTAAACCATTTACTGAGTGGTTTTTGGCACTGTGAGCAGGTGCCAGGTCGTGCTGAAAATGAAATCTTCATCTCCATAAAGCTTTTCAGCCGATGGAAGCATGAAGTGCTCCAAAATCTCCTGATAGCTAGCTGTATTGACCCTGCCCTTGATAAAATACAGTGGGCCAACACCAGCAGCTGATATGGCACCCCACACCATCACTGACTGTGGGTACTTGACACTGACTCCAGGCATTTTGGCATTTCCTTCTCCCCAGTCTTCCTCCAGACTCTGGCACCTTGATTTCCGAATGACATGCAAAATTTGCTTTCATCAGAAAAAAGGACTTGGGCCCACTTAGCAACAGTCCAGTGCTGCTTCCCTGTTGCCCAGGTCAGGCGCTTCTGCCGCTGTTTCTGGTTCAAACGTGGCTTGACCTGGGGAATGCGGCACCTGTAGCCCATTTCCTGCACAGGCATGTGCACGGTGGCTCTGGATGTTTCTACTCCAGACTCAGTCCACTGCTTCCGCAGGTCCCCAAGGTCTGGAATCGGTCCTTCTCCACAATCTTCCTCAGGTCCGGGTCACCTCCTTGTGCAGCGTTTTCTGCCACATTTTTTTCCTTCCCACAGACTTCCCATTGAGGTGCCTTGATACAGCACTCTGGGAACAGCCTATTTGTTCAGAAATTTCTTTCTGGGTCTTACCCTCTTGCTTGAGGGTGTCAATGATGGCCTTCTGGAAAGCAGTCAGGTCGGCAGTCTTACCCAGGATGGCGGTTTGGAATAATGAACCAGGCTGGGAGTTTTGAAAAGCCTCAGGAATCTTTTTGCAGGTGTTTAGAGTTAATTAGTTGATTCAGATGATTAGGTTAATAGCTCGTTTAGAGGACCTTTTGGTGATATGCTAATTTTTTGAGATAGGATTTTTGGGTTTTCAGGAGCTGTATGGCACAATCATCAGTATTAAAACAAAAAAAGACCTGAAATATTTCAGTTAGTGTGCAATGAATCTAAAATATATGAAAGTTTAATTTTTTATCATTACATTATGGAAAATAATGAACTTTAGCACTATATGCTAATTTTTTGAGAAGGACCTGTATTGCAAACATTCAATGTCATTATACAGTTAACACAGACAGACAATACATAAACATAAGTAAAGGCTTTCCCCATCTTTCTCATTTTTATCACCTGGAGGCTGTGCCTTATGGGCACCTTTTATAAACTCTCCGCTTTTAAAGCTGTACCCATTTATCTACTCGCACATCAGCTTTCAATCTGCTAGGTGGGCAGGGAGCTGGGGTTGATGGTGGGTGCTCACCCCAACCCGGGCTTGAACTGCCGACCTTTTAATCGGCAGGATTTTCTGCAGCTTAGCGGTTTAGCCTGCTGAGCTAAGCCTGTGTGTGTAATTATATTTCTTAGTAAATTTAGCTAGATATTTGATAATTTAATACAGTGGTTCCCAAACTTTTTTGGCCTACCGCCCCCTTTCCAGGAAAAAATTTACTCACCGCCCTCCTAGAAATTAATTTGTTAAAGTGCCGTCACCGAAGAGGGCTCTGAGGGGATGGGCAGCCGCGGCCTGAAGGGACGAGAAGTGAGCCCTGCTCTCCCCGGAAGCCCCAGGCTCTCCTGCTCCTCTGCCACCTCCACCAGGGAAGGCCGCGCTTTCTTCCGCGGTGGCGAGGAGGCTCCACCGGAGGATGCAGAGGCCTTTGTACTACAGCCTTCGCACTGCACTGCATGCGGGGATCAAAGCAAAGGGGGCAGGGCCAAGGAAGCGGAAGGGGAGAGAGGGAGGGAAAAGGAAGGGGAAGGAAAGGGTGAAGGGGGAGAAAGTAAGGAAGAGGGAGAATGGAGGAAAGAAGGAAGGGGAGAGAGGAGGGAAAAGGAAGGAGAGAAGGAAAGGGTGAAGGGGAGGAAGAAAGGAAGGGCCAGGCTGCTCTGGAGAGCCAGATGCAATCATGAAAGAGCCACACCTGGCTCCCGAGCCATAGGTTCCTGACCCTGGTATAGATGTACCCAAGTAATATTTGAACATAGGATAGTAATCTCTGGTTGTTTTTTTCCCAAAATATTTTTAAATAATTGTTTTAAATGTATTATCCATTAATTATACCTTGGGTTTATATGAGAGAGGAATAAAATTGTTCTCCTTCTCTGCACCAAGATGCATAATTTCATTCCTAAACTGACTCAAACTGTTGAACCTGACTCAGCACATTGAAGATGGTTTTGAAAGGCAGCAGAGCTGTCTTCATAGCCCCAAATCAGCAGCTTATGACACTAAATCATTGCCGCTTCCTGAGAAATATCACAAAGGACAACTACCTCACCAGCTTCATAGGAAATCTGCTACAACACAGGAGCTTTTTGTTGAATTCCAGGGCCAGAGAACAGAAGAACGGGCTACCTCAGGGGAGCGTGCTTGCTCCACCAATGTTTAACATTTACACAAATGATCAGCCACTGCCAGAAGGGATAGAGAGTTCCATCTATGCTGACAATCGTGCCATCACTGCCTAAGCAGGGAGCTTTGAAATGGTTGGACAGAAGCTCTCCAAAGTTCTAGGTGTGTCTACTGCTTATTACAGGGAAAACCAGGTGATTTCTAATCCATCTAGAACACAGACGTGTGCTTTCCATCTTAAGAACAGACAAGCATCTCGAGCTCTGAGGATTACCTGGGAAGGAATGCCACTGGAGAATTGCAGCACACCCAAATACCTGCTAGAAACAGTATCATACGAAAGCTGACTGGCACAACCTGAGGATCACAACCAGATACAGTGAAGACATCTGCCCTTGCACTTTGCTATTCTGCTGCTGAATATACATGGCCAGTGTGTAACACATCTCACCATGCTAAAATAGTGGACATGGCTCTTAATGAGACATGCCGCATTATCACAGTATTACACCCTACACTACTGAAAAAATTATATTGTTTAGCTGGTATCACACCACCTGACATCCACTGGGAAGTAGCAGCCAATCATGAAAGGACCAAGGCAGTGACATCTCCGGCCCATCCTCTGTTCAGATATCAGCCAGCACGCCAATGCCTTGAATCAATAGTTTTTAAAGATCTATAGAGATACTCGCAGGAACCCCTCAGCAAGCGAGAGTCCAAAAGTGGCAGGCTAAAACAAGGAACCACAAGCCATGGCTAATGCAAAATGAGAGACTCCCTCCTGGGAACACAGAAAACTGGGTGACTTGGAAGGCGTTGAACAGGCTGCGCTCTGGCACCACAAAATGCAGAGCCAACCTTAAGAAATGGGGCCACAAAGTGGAGTCTACAATATGCGAATGTGGAGAAGAGCAAACCACAGACCACCTATTACAATGCAGCCTGAGCCCTGCCATATGCACAATGGAGGAACTCCTTATACAAATAATAGTAATAATAATTATTTATACCCCGTCACCATCTCCCCAAGGGGACTCAGGGCAGCTTACATGAGACCAAGCCCAACAACACATCAATAAAACAACAAAGCAGCACAGCTAATATAGTTCATATATAAGCAATAACACACAAAAACTTAAAACCTTATGGCCGGGCCAGATATAATATTAAAAATTTTAAACAAACACTGGGCACGAACAGAAGTAGGATGTAACTAAGCAGGAGGGTTTTAAAGGATAGTGTAGGGAGATCAATCCAACAGGTAGTTAAAGTGCTTCAGAGGACATTTTGCAGGGAATTGGTCAGAGCACGGCATTGTTTCCTTTATTCAGGGAAGCCACACTTTCAGGCTCCTCCCAAAGACTGCCAATGTGGGGGCTTGTCTATATCCTTGGGGAGTGAGTTCCAGAGTCGGGAGGCCACCACAGAGAAGGCCCTCTCCCTTGTCCCCACCAATCACGCCTGCGAAGAGGGCGGGAGTGAGAGCAGGGCCTCTCCAGATGACTGAAGATTGCGTGAGTTCGTGACAGAAATGCAGTCACGTTGGTAGGTGTGTCCCAAACCGTTCAGGGCTTTGTAGGTAAGAACCTGCACCTTGAATTTGGACCGGAAGATGAACGGCAGCCAATGGAGCGCCTTAAACAGGGGGGTTGACCGCTCCCTGTAAGTCGCTCCAGTTAGTAACCTAGCTGCTGCCTGTTGAACCAATTGAAATTTCCGAGCCGTCTTCAAGGGCAGCCCCTTGTACAGTGCATTACAGTAATCCAATCTGGAGGTGACTAAGGCGTAGACCACCATGGCCAGATCCGATTTCACGAGGTACGGTCGCAGCTGGCACATGAGTTTTAATTGTGCAAAGGCTCTCCCAGCCACGGCCAACGCCTGGGCTTCAAGCATTAGAGATGAATCTAGGGGGACACCCAAGCTGCGGACCTGTGACTTCAGGGGGAGTGCAACCCCATCAAGCACAGGTTGCCACCCTATACCACAATCCGGCTTACGATCGACCATGAGGACCTCTGTCTTGTCAGGATTGATCCTCAGCTTATTCATCCTCATCCAGACCATCACAGCAGCCAGGCATTCGTCCAATACGCAAGGGGCTTCCTTGGAATTAGGTGGAAAGGAGTAGTAGAGTTGGGTGTCATCTGTGTAGAGATGGCACCCAACTCCAAAACTCTGGATGACCTCTCCCAGCAGTTTCCTGTAGATCAGGAGTCGGAAACCTTTTTGACTCAGAGAGCCATGAAAGCAAAATATTTGGAAATTTATTTCAGTGAGAGCCATATAATATATATTATATATTTTAAGACTGAATTCAACTAAATGTGAGTATATACGTACATACTATGACAGTGATGGGCAACCTTTTGAGCGTGGTGTGTCAAAATTCGCCAAAAAATGGAGCATAATTCGGGTGGTGTGACACTTAAAAAAAAAACTCCCATAATTTCGCAATATTTAGTTTAAATAACATATAGACACACTGAAAATGATATACAGGAGATGCAGCTCGCCTATATCCAGAGAGCACTGTGAACCCAGACAACTATGGATCTGGACCAAACATGACACAAATACTCAATATGGCCAAATTTGAACACTGGTGGAGTTTGGAGAAAATAGAACCTGACATTTGGGAATTGCAGTTGTATGGATTTATAGTACACTTGAAATAAAAGATCATTCTGAGATCCACCAACAATTGAACTGAACTAAACTTGGCATACACAACTGCCAGGAGCGGCGGAAAATACTGGGAGGGTTGGGGAAAACAGACCCTGACATATGGGAGTTGCAGTTGTGTGGATTTATAGTACACCAGCCAGCAAAGAGCATTCTGAGTGCCACAAAATATTGGGTGCTCAGGGGTTTGGGGGAGGAGTTTGAAGATATGATGGGATTTGCAGTACCTTCATTCCCTTCAGCTCTACATCAAAATCACTCCAAAGCTGATTGGAGAGGCCTCCTTGCTGGCCCCCAAAGGGGTGCAGGCACAGCCTCCAGGAAAGGCCCACCATCGCACAGTGAGCCATAGGAAGGAAGCACCCGGTGGCGGCCTCTTTCCCCGCACTTTTGCAAAGACTGCGAGAGGGATGCTTTCCCTCTCACAGAACGAGGGAAGACGGCTTTTGCAGAGTGCGCATGCCCTGGCCCCGGTGGAGGGAGCGGACTCTCTGCATCGGCCCACTTCCCCCACGCACGTTCCAATGCCGAAGAGCTGGTATACATTCAGACACACACAGAGAGACACTCTTCTCCAGGCCAGCCTCCTCCCCCGCCTCCTTTGCCTCCCTCTCCCCTCCAATCCGGAGCACACGAGAGAGAGCCAGATGCAATCATCAAAAGAGCCACACCTGGCTCCCGAGCCATAGATTCCCTACCCCTTATGTAGATGTTAAAAAGCATAAGGGACAGAATGGAACCTTGTGGGACCCCATAGGTCAAAGACCAGGGGTCCGAGCAGGTGTCCCCCAGCCTCACCATCTGGGAACGACCCTCCAAGAAGGACCGGAGCCACGACAGAGCCATGCCCCCAAGACCCATCCTCGAGAGCTGTCCCCAAAGGATACCATAGTCCAGTGTTTTTCAACCTTTTTTGAGCCGCGGCACATTTTTTACATTTACAAAATCCTGGGGCACACCACCAACCAAAATGACACAAAATGACACTCTAACACAGTAATACATATAGTTCATATGTTTTTAAATGTATTTATACACTCAGTGTGAAACCTGTGCCTGTTTCGATGAACACAACATAGATATCCTGGCAGGAATGGCAGAAAGACACACACAAAGGTCTTGCTCAACAGCTGTCAGTCTCTCCATATAGCTTCAAAGCAGTCCACTAGTACTGTTCTTATCAATACACCTCATGGGACAATAATGAGGCTTCCACCTTCAATATAAATCCTCCTGTATCATTCCAGGTGGGCGTTAGACGGGTCCCTCGTGTATAATTGATGATCAATGAACAGGAGAGTTGATACACAGTCACTAGAAAGGCTATCACGTCCAGCCAATGCCAAATGTAGTAATAGTTGGTAAACATAAACACGAAAATGTATGCGGTCCTCAGGGAAGCCGGCTGGAAAGAGAGCAGCCAGACAGAAGCACACTCTGAGGCAGAGAGTTCCACTGCTGAACAGCTCTCACAGTCAGGAAGTTTTTCCTAATGTTCAGCCTCCTACACAGACATGCTTCCCTGTGGTGTTTGCTTTTCTGCCTGCGCTGTTGTGCTCTCTCTCTATCTCTCAATATATATATATATATATATATATGTGTGTGTATGTGTATGTGTGTGTGTGTGTGTATGTATGTATGTAATGTTCATTTGTGGGATTAACATAACTCAAAAACCACTGGACAAATTGCTGCCAAATTTGGCCACAAAACATGTACCTTCCAGGTGTTTTGGACTTCAACTCTCACCATTCCTAACAGCCTCACCCTTTCCTGCTTAAGTGGCTGAGGGAAAAAAAGGAAAAGGGCCTGAGGCTGCTAGGAATGGTGGGAGTTGGAGTCCAAAACACCTGGAAGGTCCAAGTTTGCCCATGCCAGCTTTCGACAGAGACCTCTTCCTCCCCCTTCGCGCCCTTTCTTCCCCCTCCTGCCGAACACTTACTTGTTCTTCTCCACTCGGGATCCCTTCTTCCCAGCCTCGCTTTGCTTGCTTTGCTCACGCTGCCGCTTTTGCCGCCATTTTGATCCAAGGGGGCAGCATGAGCGTGTTTCAGGAGGGGGGGGGGAGGAAGACATGGGATGAGTCTGCACAGTAGTGCCCGCACGTGAGCAAAGCGAGGCAAAGCGAGCAGAGCGAGGCTGGGAAGAAGGGAGCCTGAGTGGAGAAGACAAAGTGTCCGGCAGGAGGGGGAAGAAAGGGTATTCGAGGTTCCAATTTCCCACGGCACACCTGATGATCGCTCACGGCACACTGGTTGGGAAACACTGCCATTGTCGATGGTATTGAAAGCCACTGAGATATCCAAGAGAGCCAGCAGAGTCACTCTCCCCCTGTCGAGCTCTCTGCAACACCAGAGGCACTCCAAGTGGCCAGCTACTGGTCAAAGGACATTTAGCATCATGCCAAGTTTTTAAACTTGGTGTTTTTAAAATACATTGCAACTGTACTCTCGGTTCACTTTTGTTACAATAAATAAAAATAAATAAATATTCCCAAAATTCTACACTCCTTAGTTCATTTTTGCCCCTTTTTTGTTTGCAAGCAGGGAAATAAATAAATCTATCTATCTTATCTATATATCTATCTATCTATCTATCTATCTATCTTAAATCCCATACATATACGATTTCCAAATCCTTGCCTAAGTCATCCATGCTCTCCAGCAAAGGATTAGTAGGGTCTGGAAGTGCCAGCCTCCTGGCTTGGCTTCAATCACATCACATGATAGGAAGTGGAAAACAAAAGGGGGAAAGCCTCTTTGAAAAGAACACAAGGCAAAACTGAGCAAGACTGATCCAAATGCCATTGCTCCTCTGCTAAAAAAAAAAAAAAGGTTTTAGACATTTCATTGTTTGGGTGTGCAATGTGCATGCATGCATGAGTTAATTGGGATGAATGCCGCCTGAAACAAAGGGCACATCTACACTGCAGAATTAATTGCAGATTGATACCACTCTTAACTGTCCTGGCTCCATGCTAGTATGGGGATAATGGGAGTTGCAGTTTAATGAGATACTAGGCCTGCTTTAGCAAAATGTATACCTTGCAAAACTCCCATGCTTCCACAGCATTGAGCCATGGCAGTTCAAGTGGTGTCATACTGCATTGATTTTACAATGTAAATGCACCCTGATTTGTTTTCTGCTGCAAGCACCATCTCTTGGAAGGGGGGGGGGGGCATTGCCTGCTGGAGCCTTTGGAACTCTCTTCCACTTAAGAGACTGGAGAAAGTATCCGCCTGTGTTGGATGTTGGAATGGACCAAGGATCCTAGGATGATAAAAGAGGTAAGAAGGGAGATGGAGAGAGCATCTCTACACTGCAGAATGATAAGGCCTGATCCCACTTTAACTGCTATGGAGTCCTGTTCAAGAGAAACTATAACTCTTCTGATTCCATAACACTGAGCCGTGGCAGGGAAAGTGGTGTCAAAATGCATTAATTGTACAATGTAGATGCATCCCAGGATGGGAATATTTACAGTTCCCTTGCCATTTTCTGATCCCCCCCCCCCTTAACTATTTCCTTCCCCTTGTTTCTGTTTCCCTGTGAATTTACATTCAGCAACTCTTGAGATTTATTGTACAGAAGGAATGGGGAAAATATATCCCTATGTCCATCTTCTCGCTGCTTTGGGTCTCTATCTGTATACCTTTATAAAGCGGAATGTTTGTATGTATGTGTGCGGAGGGCGGGAGGGCGGGAGGGCGGATATGTGGCAGCTATTTGCATAAAGTCCTTTGATTGGCCAGCCTTGGCACTCCAAAATTCTAAGTGCCAGCTATTTGCATAAAGTTCTTTGATTGGCCAGCCTCGCCACTCCAAAATTCTAAGTGCCAGCTATTTGCATAAAGTCCTTTGATTGGCCAGCCTTGGCACTCCAAAATTCTAAGTGCCAGCTATTTGCATAAAGTCCTTTGATTGGCCAGCCTTGGCACTCCAAAATTCTAAGTGCCAGCTATTTGCATAAAGTCCTTTGATTGGCCAGCCTTGGCACTCCAAAATTCTAAGGCACCAGACAGAGGGCATTGATAGCCACAGATTAGCCAGCATCCCAGAATTCAGGCCTCTACATTCAAACAACAGGATTTTTTCCCACTGAGGGGAAAAAATGCACCATCAACATTCCCTCCCCACTTGGCTCTGTGAAAACAAAATGGAATCCTGTTTTCTCCTCCCCTTCAGCTTTTACAAAATGACTGCCTGCCATTCCGCCTTTTAAAGTTACCAATTACCAGCAGAACAGGCCAGAACATTACAGGCCCCAAAAGAGAGTTTAGGGCAGGATGGCCCACGAATGAGGGTGGAAGGGCGGATATGTGGCAGCCACTTTCACAGGCCACAGCGACCAGCGCGGGTGATGGACCTGCACCAAACTTGGTACACATAACCCCCCTAACCCCCTTTACGTACTGGTGTGGTTCGGGGGACATGACCCATGGATTATGGGCGTTGTAGTCCTTTCCACCACTTTTGTTCCCACAGACGACTGAGGCCACCAACAAGGACCAATACAGACCACACTTGGCAGCACAGCCCCCATGACCCACTCTACATCCTGCTGCAGTTTGGAGGAGGGCAGACCATGGATGATGGGACTTGAAGTACCTCTACTCACTTCCCAAGTCCACTGCGACCCTTATCCAATTACTGATCGAGACCAAACTTGGCACACATAACCCCCATGACTACCTTCATGTCCTGGTAAGGTTCAGGGGAGGACTGACAATGGACGATGGGATTTGTAGTACTTTCACACCTTTCTGTTCCCACAGACCACTGCGGCCCCCAACAAACACCGATAAAGACCACACTTGGCACACAGAGCCCCAGTGACCCACTCTACATCCTACTGAAGTTTGGAGGGGGGCGGAACGTGGATGATGGAACTTGCAGTACCTTCCCTTACTTTCCAAGACTGCTACAAACCTAATCCAATGACTGATCAACACCAAACCTGGCACACAAAGCCCTCATGACCCACTCTACATCCTGGTGCAGTTTGGAGGAGGGCAGGCCATGGATGATAGGACTTGAAGTACCTCTACTCACTTCCCAAGTCCACTGCGACCCTTATCCAATTACTGATCGAGACCAAACTTGGCACACATAACCCCCATGACTACCTTCACATCCTGGTGAGGTTCAGGGGAGGACTGACAATGGATGATGGTATTTGTAGTACTTTCACACCTCTCTGTTCCCACAGACCACTGCGGCCCCCAACAAACACTGATAAAGACTGCACTTGGCACACAGAGCCCCAGTGACCCACTCTACATCCTGCTGAAGTTTGGAGGAGGGCAGACCATGGATGATGGGACTTGCAGTACCTTCCCTCACTTTCCAAGACTGCTGCAAACCTTATCCAATGACCTGGCCCACAGAGCCCTCATTACCAACTCTACATCCTGGTGCAGTTTTGTGTGAAACGGACCACGGATGATGGGACTTGAAGTACCTTCACTCCCTAAAAACAATACAACCCTCATCCATTCACCAATACAGACCAAACTTAGCACACAGAGCCCCCATGACCCAATCTACATCCTACTGCAATTTGGGGGAGGCTGGACCACAGATGATGGGACTTCCAGTACCCTCAGTACTTTCATGATACCACTGCAACTCCCAAGAATGATGGATCAAGACCAAACTTGCCACACAGAGCCCCCATGACCCACTCTACATCCTGCTGCACTTCTCAAATCACCCGGGCACCGCCGGGTCCCCAAGCTAGTTAAGACATAAAACCTAAATACTACTACTACTACTACTACTAATAACATTTATTATAATACCTTGGGAAGTGTCCGACGTGTGATCCAATACAACAGCCAGCATAGTGATCTTGTTTGCTGTGTACTCCTTTTCTTATGTTTCGAATAATAATAGATAAGTGCTCGCTTCGCAGCACATATACTAATAGATAAAGGTATAGGTTTCCCCTTGGCATTAAGTCTAGTCCTGTCTGACTCTGGAGGGTGGTGCTCATCTCCATTTCTAAGCCAAAGAATCGGCGTTGTCTGTAGACACTTGCTAGGTCATGTGGCCAGCATGACTGTATGGAGCGCCGTCACCTTCCCGCTGAAGCGGTACCTATTGATCTACTCACATTTGCATGTTTTCAAACTGCTAGGTTGGCAGAAGCTGGGGCTAACAGTGGGAGCTCACCCCGCTCCATGAATTCAAACCGCTGATATTTGGTCAGCAAGTTCAGCAGCTCAATGGTTTAACCCACTGCACCACCAGGGGCTCCAATAATAATAATAATAATAATAAGTAATACTACTATTAATTATATAATCCAGAAAAGTTGTGTAAATAAAAGGTAATGACAACTTAAATTGACAGTTATTTCTAAAAGGGGTGTTATATTCACCATCTCCCTGGAATATGATTTTTAATAGTATGCCACACAGATGTTTTGGGGTACCGATTTCCACAATTCCATGTTAATACAGGTTGAGCATTCCTTATCCAGAGCTGGAATCTGAAATACCCCCAAATCTGAAATTGTCTACAGTGGATGTCTGAGATAAGAATAATGTATATGCAAGTATTATGAAATCCATAATAATAAAATTAATAATAATCTGAAATCACAAACTCTTCTGGTCCCAAGCATTTTGGATAAGGGAGACTCAATCTGTATTTCATATTAATCAATAATAGTGCACTGTGTAGAGGCTGTGGTGGTGCAGCAGGTTAAACCGCTAAGCTGCAGAACTTGCTGACTGGAAGGTTGGCGGTTCAAATCCGCGGGATGGGGTGAGCTCCTGATGACAGTAACACAAACAGTAGGCAACACCGTGTGATACAGCACAAAAAACAAGGGTTGCTAATGAATTGCAGTAGACAATATTGGTATCAAAATCTCTTATTTTAACAGTAAAATTCCTTCGTTCAACACATTAGATCTTGGGTTATAGTTCAACACATAGGTCAACACAGCACAAGAGTACAGCACTTCATAGGAATATAAAGCGTTCTACACAGTAAGTAGGTCGCAAGACTATGATTCACATAAACATAGTGTTAGAGTGAGACTATTTCATGTAAAGCATTCAAATAGTAACAGGAGTCATAAGTCAATCAAAACGCTAGGGTTCCGACTCAGTTACCCAGAATCTAAAGCGAGTAGCGTTTGGTGTTGTTAAGTCAGAACAGCTGTTGGTCCATTCCTCAACTAATTTGTATTACTAGCATTGAATTTTTGCTGTAAGCCGGTCTGAGTCCCTCTATGGCGGTGAGAAGATCGGGATATAAACGTTTGAAATAAATAATAATAAATAAATCCAGGGAGAGAGTGGATGAGTTCCCTCTGTCAGCTCCAGCTCCCTGTGCGGGGACATGAGAGAAGCCTCCCACAAGGATGGAAAAACATCAAAACATCTGGTTATCCCCTGGGCAACATCCTTGCAGACGACCAATTCTCTCACACCAGAAGCGACTTGCGGTTTCTCAAGTCGCTACTGACATGGGAAAAAAAAATTGTGCAAAAGAAAGGAGAGGGAAAATTGGAACTGAAACTGTGTCACTGCTTAAAATTAGTTATTTAACAGGGCTAAAGAAATCTACAACAATTGCACTGGGAATGTGGCGCAGCTGGCTAAGTGTCAGCTGCATAAGATCTCTCTGACCAGTAGGTCATGAGTTCGAGACCTGCCCAGTTTGAGGTGGGTGCTCGACCTTAAGTGTAGCCTGCTGTCGACCTTTGCAGTCTGAAAGACAGTTGCATCTGTCAAGTAGGAGATAAAGGTACCACATTAAGTGGGGAGGCAAATTTTGACTGAATTATGAGGCCATTAAGAACTCCAGGAAGTTGGAAGGAACAAGGCACGCTGCAACGCTGAGAGATAAGGAGTGCATCAGCTCCCCCTGGTGGCCAGAGTTTTCCTCTGTTCTCTTTCGTAGTCACTGTGGATCTCACACATCTGATAATATCCCTGCGCCAGCAGAACAGTACGGAACCTTTTAGCAATAAAAAGAAGTCCCTAGCCCCACCCCTCCCCGCCCCCGAGTATATAAGCACCCAAGGGTGGGGCTAGCCTCCAATTCTCTTGATCCGCCGCTTGCAGCAGTCAGAGAACCTTCTTCTAGCGAACCTTTTGAAATCTACCTGATTTTTGTGTATGACCTTGGACTGGACTTTACTACGAGCGATCTCTAAAACGATTTGAACTCTGTTTGGATAAGGTACTTCTTTGCTTTTGCCCTAACTTCGAGATGGCAGCATCTTCCTTCAAGAAATGCATCAAATGCTTTGCCACATTCCCCGACTCCGATGGACACTCTATGTGCCTGGGGTGCCTGGGGGAGGGCCACAGCACCCAATCCTGTGTGGTTTGTGTGGGATTCACCCCACAAACCAAAAAGAATAGAGATGCCAGGCTGAAGGCTGCCTTGTATGACAAGGCTTCTCTATCTTCGGGTGACCAAATGCCTGAAGCCCCCCCCCTCTGCCCCCCTGTCAAGCAGTGAGCAGATTCCCCCCAAGACCCTGGTTAAGAAAAAGCCAAAGAAAGTGGGGGGAAAACCTACCACCAAGACATCAGGGACTGGGCACAAAGATGGCGGCCACAAGGCTTCTTCATCGTCTCCTTCACAAGATGGCTCCATCAAGTCAGCGAAGATTCGTCCCTCTCTGGATGTTTCGGTGAAAATGGCGGGAGCGCCATCTTTGACTGCGTCCCAGCCTGTCATTGCTGCTCAAACTCAGCCTTCTGGCGTGAACCCTGAGCAAGCACGCCCTCTGCTGGTGCATTCTCCAACTGCACCGAGTAGCGATCCTCCGCTGCTGCTTCCAGCTGGGCTGCAGGGCGCTTTTCCCGGGGCCGGCGTTCTCGCCATTCCCCCGATGCCTGCGGAATTGACTCTCATTCCGGCGTCGACCGCGATCGTCGGGACCGTGACGCAGGCCCCGATCCGCTCATCAACAGCGGGCAGGGCTGACAGCCGGGATCGGGGCCGCTCTCTCTCCCCCCGCTACCGCCGGGAGCGGTCTGGAAGGCGCGCGCGCTCCCCTTCCAGGAGGAGCAGACACCGTCGCCACCGCTCCTCCTCCTCTTCAAGCTCTTCGTCCTGCTCTTCCCCTCGGTACCGCCGGTCCCGCAGGAGCAGGGGACGGCGTTCAAGGAGGCGTTCCCCCACCTCTAGGGGTCGATCGGCTGAGGCGCTCTCTTCGCTTCCGGGTTTTTGGCGCTTCACACCAGATGGGAGGCTCACCTACGTGGGCGAAGCAACAGCTGTTGCTGCCAGCTCCTTGCCTTCCCCGGGGCCAGGACTTGCTCTACAACAGCCTGCCCCGATGCCCGCCATAGTGGCGCAGCCGCTAGCCTTGCCTGCTCCTGTACCGACCATGGCAGCCCCCTTGTTACAAGGACAGACTCTTCCAACCCTGCCAACCGCGCTGCCCTTGGGGCCCACGGCAGCACTGCTGACTCTGAGTCACCCCCAGATTGCTGCACCACAGCCACCAGCGCAAGGTCAGCCTTTGGCTACCGGAGTAGCAACTCAAGTGGCCCCTGGGGAGGCCGGCCATAATGACTCGGACCCTGCATCTGATGGGGAAACTGACCAGGAAATGAACAATGGGGATGGGAGTCTGGATCCTCCACCTGACATTAATGCCTTTTTGGCTATTATGCCACGTATGATGAGGGCCCTGGCACTACCTGCTCCCCAGGCCCCGGATACAGTGGATGACCCCATGTGGGCGTCACATGAACAAGTGACTCCATCCTCCTCCCTTATGCCTGAGCTCCCATTTATTTTGAAATTGGCTAAAGGTGCCCAAGCTGCCCCGGGCTCCATACCCGCGGTACCTAAAAAACTTGAGTCAGTATACAGGGTTAGCCTCCCGTCAGCTCAGTGGGTCCTAAAGCCTCCTAGGGCTAACACGGTGGTTATTGATATGGCTAAAGTTAGACGCCCCAATACCGCGGGACTTTCGCCCGCGGATAAGGAGGGCAAAAAGCTTGACTCTATGGGGAAAAAAGTACACCTGAACGCGGGCATGCTGATTAGGATGGCACATTATGCCACCTATATGTCAGGTTATCACAAATATTTGTGGGATAAGGTGACCCCCTACCTCGACTTGCTCCCACCGGAGCACCAGCTGGCTCCCAAATCCTTTTCAAACGAGGCCTCTGCATTGGTCAAGATACAGAAAGAATTCGCCCGCCACTTAGCGGAAGATGCATCTGGCCTTATAGGAGTAGCCACTTCCATTAGGAGACATGCCTGGCTCCGCTCAGCCACATTGTCTGACGAAGCTAAGGCCATTGCGGAGGATCTTCCGTTTCATACAGAGGGTTTGTTCAACCCTGACACAGATACAAACCTGAAAGCTAAGCAAGAGGTCAGGGTTGCTGCCAAGGGATACGGGTTCGCTTGGCAGCCATACCAACAGAGGCCCCGTAATAGATTTAATCAGGGTTTCTACCGGAGGAATTCGTCCTCCTTCGGGGGTCAATCTAGGAACAGGTTCAACAACACGAACCGGTTCCAGAACAATCGTAGGAACTATAATTCCTCCTTTGGCGCTAAACCCCGCTTCCAGCCTTATCAAAATAAGAACAAGAACGCACCCGCCTCCAAGAAGCATCTTTGATGTTCAGGCTCTAAATTTAGCTCCTCCCCCTATGGGCTCATCTGTCTCCCTAGTTCTCCCGTTTTCTCAGGCTCCTGCCAGGTTAGATTCAGGGCCTTTATTTGGGGACAGGTTGCGTCCGTTCGCCGAGGCATGGAGCGCTATCACCACTGACAAATGGGTCC
This sequence comes from Anolis apletophallus, assembly GCA_030556195.1. Taxonomy (NCBI): domain Eukaryota; kingdom Metazoa; phylum Chordata; class Lepidosauria; order Squamata; family Anolidae; genus Anolis; species Anolis apletophallus. The sequence goes on along the minus strand of JARBWK010000001.1, from coordinate 197,115,819 downwards.
TTTCTATTGTTTATAATGGCTATGTTATAGAGTTTGAGGACATACCCCCTGTTGGGGTTGTTAATCGTACTGAGCCTAATCCTATCTTACAAGGGGAGGTGGACACCCTTCTCCAAAAGGGCGCAATATCCGCGGTTCACACATCGGTATTGCAAGAATGTTTCTTTTCTAGATATTTTGTGGTCGATAAGCGTGGGGGTGGATTCAGACCCATTCTTGACCTCAGAGGTCTGAACAGTTTTATTGTCCCCAAGCGCTTCCGCATGGTTACCCTTGATGCCATTTTGCCCTTCCTAAATAAAGACATATGGTTTGTCACGTTGGATCTACGGGATGCTTACTTCCATGTTTCTATTGCCGCCCACCACCGTAGGTTCCTCTCTTTCATGATTGGCTCGTCAGCATTTTGGTTTAACGTTTTGCCCTTTGGCCTTGCGACCGCGCCCCGTGTTTTCACGAAGTGCATGGCGGTGGTCGCGGCCTTCCTCAGGACTAAGGGGATCACAGTCTACCCCTATATTGATGATTGGCTCATTGTGGCCAGGTCATGTAATGATTTACGTTCCCATGTTGTTTTTGTTTTGTCCCTCTTACAGTCACTCGGCCTGCTGGTGAATACGGAAAAGTCCAACCTCTCTCCATCGAGAAGAGTGCTCTTTATTGGAGCTCTGCTGGACTCAGACTCAGAAAGAGCCTACCTGCCCCCAGACCGATTCGCCAACCTATTGGACCTTGTTCGCAGAGCCGTCAATCGACACACGGTGTCAGCCAGGGACGTGCAGGTGTTACTGGGGCATATGGCCTCCACGGTCTCGGTGACGCCCTATGCCCGCCTGCGTCTCCGCCCCCTTCAAACATGGTTCCTCAGCGTGTTCGACCCTCTCTCAGGGAACCCCAACACCCAGCTGCGATTGCCACAAGAGGTCACGCAGTCTCTATTAGTTTGGACAGATTCCAGTTGGGTTTGTGCAGGTCTTCCATTTTCAAAGCCACGACCTTCCCTGACCATCACTACAGACTCATCTTTGAGAGGGTGGGGCGCTCACACAGGCGAGCTCATCGCCCAGGGCACTTGGTCCCCCGAGGAGTCACAGATGCATATAAACAGGCTGGAGTTATTAGCGGTGTACAGAGCCCTCCAGTCATTCGAGAGCTTGGTCAGGGGACAGACCGTCCAAATTTTGACAGACAACACCACGGTCATGTTCTACGTGAACAAGCAGGGGGGCACACACTCCAGACCCCTGCTGGACCTCACAATTCAATTATGGGAGTGGTGCCTCGACCGGGGAGTACACCTCTTAGCTCTTCATGTCCCGGGGGAGGAGAACACCTTGGCGGACTGCCTGAGCAGGACGCCCATGTCCAACCACGAGTGGAGCCTCCACCCAGACGAGACGCTCAAGCTCTTCAGGGCTTGGGGAATACCTCAGATAGACCTGTTCGCAACTGTGTCGAACACCAAGTGTGCCCAGTACTGTTCCCGTTACGGGGGCAGGACAGCAGGGTCTCTAGGGGATGCATTCCTTTTACAATGGACAGGTCTCCCCCTCTATGCCTTTCCCCCGCTCCCTCTTCTTTCCCGGGTCGTGGCCAAACTGCAGGCGGAAAACTCCTCCTGCATACTAATCACCCCGTGGTGGCCTCGCCAGGCCTGGTTTTCCACCCTCATGATACTGTCCAGGCGAATCTTCGTCCCCCTGACTCCCCGGATAGATTTACTAACGTCCCAAGAAGGGAGAGTGTATTATCCAGAGGTACGCAAACTCAAACTCACCGCATGGAGAATACTCCCTCTAGCTTAACTCGCTTTGAGGATTTTTCCGCCCCTGTTCAAGACGTATTGGAAGCCGCCCACAGACCCTCCACAAAGCGGTCCTACGTCTACAAATGGAACCGCTTTGTAGAATTTGTTCACACTATGGATTTAGACCCTACAAGGGCACCGGTGTCTGTCGTTTTGGATTTTTTAGTTTCCCTCTCCAATGCGGGCCTCTCTCCCGCTTCCCTGAAATGTTACGTTGCAGCCCTGTCATGGTACAGAAAAAAGGCCGGTGTCCCATCACTTTTTCTAGACCCTATGGTGCGCACCTTCCTTAGAGGCTCAGTCAGGATTAGACCTGCAGTCTCCCCCGTGACTCCATCTTGGAGTTTAGACTTGGTGTTGACAGCCCTGATGAAGCCGCCCTTCGAGCCGCTTTCATCAGCTCACATCTCCCACCTATCATGGAAGGTTGCCTTCCTAGTGGCCATCACATCGGCTCGGCGAGCAAGTGAGCTTAGGGCTCTTCGAGCTGATTTCCCATACTTACGTTTCCATAAAGACAAAGTTGTGTTAAGGACGGACCTGGCCTTCTTACCCAAAGTTGCCACGTCTTTCCATATGTCACAAGAAATTATACTCCCGGCCTTCTTTCAAGACCCTACGACGCCACTAGAACGCAATTTACACTCTTTAGATGTTAGAAGGGCGGTGGCTTTTTATGTGGACAGGACGGCGGCTGTTAGAAAAACTCCCCAGTTGTTTATTAAGTACCGCAGGGATGAGCTGGGCATGCCCGTGTCGACCCAAAGGTTATCCTCTTGGATCGTAGCGGTGATCAAATTGGCCTACACTGTACAGGAGCAACCTCTACCTGAACAAGTGAATGCTCACTCTACCAGAGCAGTCTCATCTTCAGCTGCTTTCCTGCGTGGTGTGCCTCTTGAGTCGATTTGCAGAGCGGCCATTTGGGCCTCACCGTCGTCTTTCATCTCTCACTACAAGTTGGATTTGGTGTCCAGAAACACGGCAGAATTCGGGAGAGCTGTGCTTTTTTCGGCTGTGGCATGACGCCCACCTTCCACGGTTAGTAGTAGCTTGCTATTCTATCAGATGTGTGAGATCCACAGTGACTACGAAAGAGAATTATGGGTTGCTTACCTGTAACCGTAGTTCTCTGAGTAGTCACCTGTGGATTCACACATCCCCACCCTTCCTTCCCCTCGAGTGTCATGCCTCGCCTTCTGGTTGCCTTGTGCGGCGGAAGAGAATTGGAGGCTAGCCCCACCCTTGGGTGCTTATATACTCGGGGGCGGGGAGGGGTGGGGCTAGGGACTTCTTTTTATTGCTAAAAGGTTCCGTACTGTTCTGCTGGCGCAGGGATATTATCAGATGTGTGAATCCACAGGTGACTACTCAGAGAACTACGGTTACAGGTAAGCAACCCATAATTCGTTTATAAGGAGTGCATCAGCTCCCCCTGGTGGCCAGAGTTTTCCTCTGTTCGTTTATATGTATGTTTGTGAAACAGCAGGAATTGTCTGCTAAGTATGTGTATTGTAATCCGCTCTGAGTCCCCTTCGGGGTGAGAAGAGCGGAATATAAATAAAGTAAATAATAAATAAATAAATTTGCCTGTTACTTGTTTGTGTGCAGTACATCTGCTGTTTACTTCAAACAATCTGTGTAAAGATTATACCTCTTTGTTCCAGGAGACAATACAAATAGACAGCTTTATGCAGGAGGTGATCCTCGATACAGCATTGGCGACAAACCAAGCATAATGAACCGTGAGAGAACGAACCCGGCCGAGAAATGGTACAAATGCTCTGACTGTGGGAAAAGTTTTAAGAAAAGGTCAGCCCTTCTCACTCACGACCGAACCCACACGGGCGAAAAGCCGTACAAATGTGCCGACTGCGGGAACAGTTTCAGCAACAAATCCAGCCTCACTCGGCACAAGCGGAAACACACCGGGGAAAAGCCTTTTTGCTGTTTTAACTGCGGGAAAAGGTTCAGCCAGAGCTCCAGCTTGATCCGGCACATGAGAAACCACACGGGTCTGCGGCCGTACGTATGCTCGGACTGCGGCAAGAGCTTCAAGCAGAGCTCCAGCCTTCTTGTTCACGGGAGGACCCACACCGGAGAGACTCCGTATAGCTGCTCGGTTTGTTCGAAACGCTTCTCTCAGAGCTCAAACCTGGTGAAGCACGAGAGGATCCACTCTGGGGAAAAGCCGTATCGGTGCCCGGATTGTGGGAACACCTTCAGTAACAAATCCAGCCTTACCAGACATAGGAGAAACCACACCGGCCAGAAACCCTACGAGTGCTCACACTGCGGCAAAAGGTTCAAGCAGAGTTCTGGCCTCCTAAAACACGAGAAAGTACACACACGGATGGGCATCTCAAAATACTCTGATTCTGGCCATTGCTTTGAGCCTGACCGCACATGAGTCAACCCATATGGGAGAGTCTGTGTAAATTCCTCAGCAGGAAAAGAAGAGACCTGGGTTGCTGTGAATTTTCTGGGCTGTATAGCCATATTCTAGAACAGGGGTAGGGAACCTATGGCTCAGGAGCCAGGTGTGGCTCTTTCATGATTGCATCTGGCTCTCCTTTTCCCTCCCTCTCTCTCCTTCCTTCTTTCCTCCATTCTCCCTTCCTTTCTTCCTTCCCTTCACCATTTCCTTCTCTCCTTCCTTTTCCCTCCCTCTCTCCCCTTCCTTCTTTCCTCCATTCTCCCTTCCTTCCTCTACCTTCTTTCCCTTCACCATTTCCTTCTCTCCTTCCTTTTCCCTCCCTCTCTCTCCTTCCTTCTTTCCTCCATTCTCTTCCTTCCTTCCTTCCTTCCTTCCTCTTCCTTCCTTCCCTTCACCCTTTTCTTCTCTCCTTCCTTTTCCCTCCCTCTCTCCCCCTTCCTTCTTTCCTCCATTCTCCCTTCCTCTACCTTCTTTCCCTTCACCATTTCCTTCTCTCCTTCCTTTTCCCTCCCTCTCTCTCCTTCCTTCTTTCCTCCATTCTCTTCCTTCCTTCCTTCCTCTTCCTTCCTTCCCTTCACCATTTCCTTCTCTCCTTCCTTTTCCCTCCCTCTCCCCTTCCTTCTTTCCTCCATTCTCCCTCCCTTCCTCTTCCTTCCTTCCTCTTCTATTCTTTTTCCCCACGTCTTCCTTTCCTTCTCCTTCCTTTCTTTTCACTTCCCCCTATCTCCCCTTCTTTCTTTTCTTCTTTTCCCTTCATTATTTTACTTTTTCCTCACTCCCTTTCCCTTCTTTTCCCCACCCTTTCCTCCCTTCCCATTTTCTTTTTTCTTGTCTCTCTCCTGCTTTTCCTTTCTTCCTTTTCCATAGTTCGTTCTTTTCTTTCTTCCTCTCCCCCTCCCTCCTTTATTTCCTTTCTTTCTTTCCCCCTTCCTTCCGCCTTCTCTTCCTTCCCAGAGTCCTGAGCATGACTTTTGCAGAGCTAGGTCTGAAGTGTCCTGTCATTCTGCCAGGGAATCCTTTTCTCATGGTATGTACGTATACACTCACATTTAGTTGAATTCAGTCTTAAAATATATTATATATATATTATATGGCTCTCACTGAAATAAATTTCCAAATATTTTGCTTTCATGGCTCTCTGAGTCAAAAAGGTTCCTGACCCCTGTTCTAGAAGCATTCTCTCCTGACGTTTCAACCACATCTCCAGAGGTTGTGAGGTCTGTTGGAAACTAAGCAAGTGAGGTTTATATTATTATTATTTAAAACTTTTATATCCCGATCTTCTCCACCTCCGTAGAGGGACTCAGACCGGCTCACAGCAAGGATTCAATGCAATAATACAATCTAAAAACATCATACAGCAACAAAAGATTAAAATACATATAGAATAAAATTACAAATAAGCCTAATCGCCAAGATAAAATCATGCCCAACTTGGTTCGTATGTGTCGTCAATAATTTTGTTCTGTGGCCGGCCTCAGTCCTTATTCTGGGAATGCTTCATTCCATAGCCAGGATTTCACTAGCCTCCTAAAGGACAGGAGGGAGGGGGCAGATCTGATCTCGAGAGGGAGGGAATTCCACAGCCGAGGGGTCACCTCAGAGAAGGCCCTGTGTCTCGTTCCTGCCAGACGTGATTGAGAAAGTGGCGGGACTGAGAGCAGCCTCCCCCCCAAGAAGATCTTAATAGCCTTGATGGTTCATAGGGGAGAACACATTCATCCGTGGAAGAATGTCCAGGGTGGGAGAAAGAAATCTTGTCTTTTGGCTGTTAGGAATTGTGGGAGTTGAAGTCCAAAACACCTGGAGGGCCAAAGTTTGGCCAGTCCCGATTTAAACTGTAGAATTAAGTGCAGTTTGACACCACTTTCGTTGCTATGCCTCAATGCTATGGAATCATGGGAGTTGTAGTCTTTCAAGGTCTTTCACTCTCCCTGCCAAAGAATGCCGTTGCATCATGAATCTACAAGCCATGATTCAAAAATGAAATGCAAAGATCCAGAATGGGCAACACCTGGCTCAGGAGCACTCTGTGTGAAAAAGATCTTGGAGTCCTCGTGGACAACAAGTTAAACATGAGCCAACAATGTGATGCTGCAGCTAAAAAAGCCGATGGGATTTTGGCCTGCATCAATAGGAGAATAGTGTCTAGATCCAGGGAAGTCATGCTACCCCCTATTCTGCCTTGGTCAGACCACACCTGGAATCACACTGTGTCCAGTTCTGGGCATCGCAATTGAAGGGAGATGTTGACAGGCTGGAATGTGTGCAGAGGAGGGCATCTCAAATGATCAAGGGTCTGGAGTACAAGCCCTATGAGGAGCAGCTTAAAGAGCTGGGCATGCTTAGCCAGCAGAACAGAAGGCTGAGAGGAGACATGATAGCCATGTATAAATATGTGAGGGGACATCCTAGGGAGGAGGGAGGAAGCTTGTTTTCGGCTGTCCTGGAGATTAGGACGCGGAGAAATGGGTTCAAACTACATGAAAGGAAGAACTTCCTGACTGTGAGAGCTGTTCAGCAGCGGAACTCTCTGCCCCGGAGTGTTGTGGAGGCTCCTTCTTTGGAGGCTTTTAAACATAGGCTGGATGGCCATCTGTCGGGAGTGCTTTGAATGTGATTTTCCTGCTTCTTGGCAGAATGGGGTTGGACTGGATGGCCCATGAGGTCTCTTCCAACTCTATGATTCCATAACTGAGCCATGGTATCAAAATGCATTAATTCTACTGTGTGAATGCACTGTTGTTCCTGCGTGTGTGAGCATATAGAACTGGGTTGCCCAAGTCAATTTTTTAATCAATGTATTGTGCCCGATTATACTTCTAGTTCTACTATTATTTTTTTCAATTTAGAAGTCAGTACTGTTTTTTTTCCTGAGTGATTTCATCATTTATTTGTGTGTCAGGTGCCCCAGTAATTTACTGACTTTTACCTTGGTGTGAGAATTCTGGTTCAGGTCTAGTCTTGCTATGTGCAAGCTTTGCTTACACATCTGTAGGATAGAAATACCCCAGCCTACCTTGCAGGGTTGTTGTGAGGCTGAATATAAAATACATATTGCATATTTCAATTGTGTAATTCTATTATAATTCACGCGATTCAATGTGTGGTGCTCAAGATAGCTATGTTTTGATGTTGCTGTTTTGTTCAGTTGCTTCCGACTCTTTGTGACCTCCTGGACCATCCCACGCCAGAGCTCCCTGTCAGCCGTGGCCACCCCCAGCTCCTTCAGAGTCAAGCCAGTCACTTCAAGGATACCATCCATCCATCTTGCCCGTGGTCGGCCCCTCTTCCTTTTTCCGTCCATTTTCCCAGCATCATTGTCTTCTCCAAGCTTCCCTGTCTTCTCCAAGCAGTCCATTCTTCAGGAAATAAAGCCCGACTGCTCATTGGAGGGAAGGATATTAGAGGCAGAGCTGAAGTATTTTGACCACATCATGAGAAGACAGGAAAGCTTGGAGAAGACAATGATGTTGGGGAAAATGGAAGGAAAAAGGAAGAGGGGCCGACCAAGGGCAAGATGGATGGATTGTATCCTCGAAGTGACTGGCATGACTCTGAAGGAACTGGGGGAAGTGACGGCCGACAAGGAGATCTGGCGTGGGATGGTCCAAGTCATGAAAAGTCAGAAGTGACTATAACAAATAAACAAATGAAGGCCAAAACCCTTGGGGACCCACAGGTTGCAAACTACTGGGATAGAGGATGGAGCGACAGCATCTCCGTGGCTGGAATTGAGCATAACCTCCAGGGGAAAAAAGCAAGAATACATCTGTCGTCTGTCCTGTCTGGTGTACAAGTTCTGTGATCTGCCCTGAGTCCCCTTTGGGGTGACAATAGCGGAATATAAATGCTGTAAATAAATAATAACGTTCTCTAACTCTTGGTTTCCTGGCACAATTTATTCAATTTCTGCTAGCCCAGAGGAAGTACAAAGAGCTACATACAGGGAGCATACCAACCCCCCTGTTGTATGAGCTTCACTAGCTGCCGGTCCACTTCCGGGCTCAATTCAAAGTGCTGGTTTTGACCTATAAAGCTCTATACAGTTCTGGCCCAGCTTACTTATCCGAACGCATCTGCCTCTACGTCTCACCTTGTAACTTAAGATCATCTGGGGAGGCCCTGCTCTCGCTCCCGTCAGCATCTCAAATGCGGCTGGTGGGGACGAGAGACAGGGCCTTCTCGGCTGTGGCTCCCCGCCTGTGGAATGCGCTTCCAAGCGAAATATGATCAACCCCATCCCTCCTAGCATTTAGGAAAAAAGTGAAATCCTGGTTATGGGACCAGGCCTTTGCATAATAATAGAATGCAGCATGTGGATTAGTATAGGATTGGCAAGTAGACAGACAAAATAGGGCTTCTTGTTTTTAACCTGATTTGTGGACGGAACACTGTTTTTAACTATGTACCGTGATGTTGTTTAAATGTTGTAAATGTTATTTTATGGTTTTTATATTGTATTAGGCATCACATTGTTTCCTTGTTGCCGCCCTGAGTCATCCTTCAGGGGTGAGAAGGGCGGGGTAAAAGTATTGCAAATAAATTGCAAATACTGGAGCTATCGGACTTTAACCTACTGGGAGTTCCGTTCCTTTAAATTTCACCCAATGTAATCTACTTCAAAGGGCATCCACGCAGAGTCCTGGGACATATCCCCCAAAGATAGGTGAGTCATACTGTAATTTTGAGGGGAAAGGCTGAAACAAAATTCTCCTACGCAAATTGCTCCAGGTCACCAAGTCAGTCCTGCTCTTCCATTCCACTCTTTCACCTCCCAAATCAGTAAGGAGACTGTGCCAACTGATCATACCTACTGTATCTCTCGCTGGGATCCTATTTCCTATACATTTCCAGAACCTCTGAAAATAAATTTCTCACATTGACAAGATACATCCCTCTTCTGCACAAAGAATGTCACTTCAACAAAGTCTTGCACCACAATGGAAGGCATATCCAATCATTCAATTTTGTCTTCTTCCAATATCTTATCTGTTGCGAACTCTCATCCTTATAAAATTTCCGAGGTTGAAGAAAAGTATGTTGTTGGTGCGTGCCTTCAAGCCATTCCCAATTTAAGCCGACCCTAAAGCTATCATGGGATTGAGAGCACGTGACTCTTTCCTGGTTATGTTAGATAGAAAATGTGTGCTAGATAGAAATGCACTGGCAGTGATTCTGTTGTGTAAACCACAGTTCTAATGGACATGTGGTCCCTAGGGTTGCCACTTTTTGATATAAGAAATAAGGGACATTTACCTAAAAATACGGGATTTTTCGCAAAAATATGGGACACTTCCTTAAAAACTTGAAAATCAAACGTTAGGTATGCTTTGAATAACCTTGTTTGTGTACAATGATCCGCCAGAAAGCATCAACACTGGAAAGTTAACGCAGTTTGAACGACAAATTGAATGGCAAAGGCGTGAGGCTTTTGTTCAACTTTGTAGAAGCACACAACCCTAACTTTAGCCCCAAGAAGGCAGAGCCAGGATATCTAAGCCCTGCCCCCGAAGCTTCGCCCACCCAGCTCCTCCCCCCTTTTTGTTCCGGTGCCGTGAGAAGCAACACCGCCAGAAAAGGTGGCCCCAACCCGGCAGCTCCATCCTCAGCCGCCCGCCACAGGGAGAAGCGAGGCTACCGTTTGCCTGGCCAAGTTCTCGTGGTGTTTGGGAAATCGGGTGGCTCTGGCGATAATGGCGTCCTTCCTCACGAGAGATCCTCCAAGGAGAAGGCCACTGCGCAGGTGACCTGGCTAAGGGCACACTCGCTCGTCCTCCCTCCGCTTGGCTTCTCTCCGCACAGGAGCAGTGGAAGCCTCCCAGCACTCACCATCCCAATGGCATGCCGGCCGCAGGACTACGGCTCCCAGAGAGCTTTGCGCGAAGGGCTGCCAGAGTCTTAACTTCTTCGCGCCTTCTGGGGATTGTAGGGTAAGAGAGGGAGGGATGCAGTGCGTGCTAAGAATTGAAGTCCTTAAACCCAAAGCGCGACTCAGGATTGCATCTTAACATTGCAACTGTGCTGCCACCTGTCCTGTTGATACGGGACAGGAGCTGAAAATATGGGACGTCCCATATAATACAGGACAGGTGGCAACCCTAGTGGTCACACACCTGCAGATTGTTTTTGTGGGTAGTGCTGTATTACTTAAGGCAGTGTTTCCCAACCTTTTTTGAGCCGCGGCACACTTTTAACATTAAAAAAATCCGGGGGCACACCACCAACCAAAATGACACAAAATGACACTCTAACACAGTAAAGAACGGCTGGGGATGGTGACCTGCTGGGAGTGCGAAGCCGGGAGGGGGGGAGCCAGGCCACACCATACCCTGCCCCTTCCCGGCTTCAGTTCTCCCATAACCGCCAGCCTTGAGGGGGCAGTGCCAAGCCAGCATTGTGCTGGCTCTGCCACCGCTGGCTTGGCACTGCCCCTCAAGGCTGGCGAAGCTGTGGGAGTGCTGAAGCTGGGGGGAAGGGGCAGAGCCAGGCCGCACCATGCCCTGCCCCCTCCCCCCGGCTTCAGTTCTCCCACAGGTTCACCAACTTTGAGAGGGCAGTACCAAGCCAGCATTGTGCTGGCTCTGCCACCGCTGGCTTGGCACTGCCCCCTCAAGGCTGGCAAAGCTGTGGGAGTGCTGAAGCCGGGGGGAAGGGGCAGAGCCAGGCTGCATCATGCCCCCCCTCCCCCCGGCTTCAGCTCTCCCACAGAGGAGGAGCATGAGCGGTGGACGGGTTTCAGTAGGCAGGGCTCCTCCGCAGGGCTTCAACAAGCAAGGGGCGAGTGTCATGGCCGATTGGAGGCTAGTTGGGGAAACGGCCGAAGGAGGCGGCGCCCCGGTCCCTTCTTTTTCTTCGCCGCCACCTGCCCCTTCCCCCTCCTCTCCCAAGCAGCAGGAGTTTGGCAGGAGGAGGGGGGAAGGAAGGGGGGCAGAGAGCTTTTCTCGCGGCACACCTGATGATCGCTCACGGCACACTAGTGTGCCACGGCACACCGGTTGAGAAACACTAACTTAAGGGACAAGCTGAAAAGCGGAGTCATAACCATGTGACATTCCCATCATTTGTCCCTGGCTGATGATGGGACAGCAGATGGGTATTTGAAAGGTAGGAAATGTTCTTTCTCTTGCCATTCATTTCTTGCTGAACTCTTTGCCAGTATCTCTTATTTCCAACATTTCTACCCTTCCCTTCTCAACCTCCGAGGGGGGACTCAGAGTGGATATATCTCATACCAATATCTCTTGCCTATGCGGTTTTTTTTTACTGTGTCTGTTACCTACATCGTGAGTACATCACTGTATATGCCACTGACTGACTAAATCAGGGGATCCTGATGTGTGTATCAGTATATAGAGCAACGGGTCAAGATTAAAAGCCTCCCGAGTTTGGATGAAAACTGAATCAATTAGTTTTTCTAAACCAGTGGTTCCCAACCTTTTTTTTTTTTACCTGGGACCACTCTCCAACATTAGTACTGAAAGCAGGGCCGTAGCCAGGATTTTGTTTCGGAGGGGGCTGAGTTTGGTTCGGGGGGCTGAGACTGGGTGGAAGAGGGTCTACTCTAGCAAATCTTTTGCATTGTTATCCCAATAACCCCATTAATGTGGGATATAATGAGCATGGTGATCAGATCATGATATGAATAAACATAACAGTTTAAATAATGTACCAGTAAGGCCTTTTCGCGGACCACCCTGAGAATTTCGGGGGGCTGACGCCTCCTTAGCCCCCCCTCCCCCCCCCCCCGGCTACATGCCTGACTGAAAGGGTTACGAATCAGTTTTTGGTCAACTTTAGTTTCGGTTTGGTTATTTGGGGTGCCAATTCAGAAAATTGCATTGGATAGATCACATCAGCTCTAGTTGCTGATACAGAAAATATGCTATTGAATAGTTGCCATATGCCCACCCACAGAAACCCATATTTAATAATCTAGAGCTGATGTGGTAGTAGTAATCTTTTGTGGATATTCAGCCTTTCCTCTTCCAACATCCCTGTTGCCTCGGCACTATAAGACAGTTTCACAAGACCAGTCTCTCTTGTTGCTGACTTGTTTTGAGGCAACGGTGTGGAAACGGTGAGGCCGCAGACCATATTTTCGTTCTTGCAGACCACTGATGGTCCATGCATCACAGGTTGGGAACCACTGTTCTAAACTGTGAGCAGAACAAGGTCAGACGGTGCAGACAAGCACTCTGTTGTATTTGTGTTCCCGCATGCTTCTGAGACATTAAGTCCAGTGTGCAGCATTTCCAGGGAAGGCGTGATTGGGAAACTATAAATCATGTACCTATCCTGCCTCGACAGGTTACCCAATAGATTTCCATTGCTGAACAGTGAACTGAACCCTGGATTTAATTTGTAGTATAAGGCTCAAAGCACTATGCCATGCCAGTTCTCTGGACAAAATTACAATACTTTCAATGGAAGCAAGTTTTCCAAACCTGTGCTTTTTAATCTTTGGTGGATTTTTTCTACATGATGGGGAAAACACCCTCCAATCACCCTATGAGATATGGGGTGCATCTACACTGGAGAATGAATACAGTTCGGCATTACTTTAATTAACTGCCATGACTCCCTGCTATGGAATCCTAGGTGTTGTCGTTTGGTGAGGCACTCACATATTAGTACATTGTTTTATGTGAAGTGAAATATTGCTTGCAGTTTAAACTGTGTGGTTTAGTAATGCATGAGTTAATACATAGAGTTGTATTAAACTGCTAGAGTGTAACTTTAGACAGTTCCTTCTTGCGGTGTGTTCAGATGCCAGTGGACATGATTTATGATGCTCATGTATATAGTGTAAATACTGGACTAAAGATAAGTGCAGCTTTGGCTTACAAGCTGATTCAAGAAGTCCAGTGTGTTTACTACCATTGTGCCGTAAGGCAGACCCTTGAGAGGTTAAATAAGATAGAGATAAGGAAGGTAATTTATCTCAGTTTAAACCAACACATTATTTGGCAGAGATGACTAAAGAGAAAGTAAAACTAAAAAGCAGAGAATTTCATTGAATTGGGCCATGGCATTAAAGTAATATATAGAACACGGATATCTACTATTAAGATACACAAAGTATTATGTGAGTGTTGTCGAAACTTCAAATATGTCATATGACAGGTTTATTACTTATAAACACAATATAGAGGAACAACTTCTCTTTGTCACGGATAAATGTCCATATTCATGTAGATAAACGTAATAGTCCAATCTGTCTGATGATTTAAAGAGTCACTTGTAGATGTTTCGAAGGACTATTTGTGGCATCCAAGGTCGTGTCGGAGAAGAGTTCTACACGGTGACCAGGTTACAAGGTATCCTAGGTGTAGTTCTGTTTCAGTGTTGGTGATGAAAACACCTTCTTCAGTAATTAAGTAATCACAGGCTCTGTTGCAGGAAATTATGTTGTGAGTGATGTAAGTCATGTGAACATTACTTTGACTATCTTGTATTAGTTATGCATGGATTTAATGTTAACATAACAATAGGGGTGCCATAGCATATCTATTTATGTATGTTGTTGTTCTTTTCATACGTGTAATTGTAGTACCAGAGACTTGTCTCCTGTTGAAATACTAAGAATTAATTACCCGAAGAAGGTGTTTTCATCACCAACGCTGAAAGAAGGAACTCTTCTCTGACACAACCTTGGATGCCACAAATAGTGCCTCGAAACATCTACAAGTGACTCTTTAAATCATCAGACAGATTGGATTATTATGTTTATCCTCATGAATATGGACATGAATATGACCTGGCTATGGTCTTCCACACTCTAGTTACATCCCAATTAGATTACTGCAATGCGCTCTACGTGGGGCTGCCTTTGAAGACGACTCGGAAACTATAGCTGGTCCAGGGAGCGGCACCCAGATTGCTAACTGGGGCGACATACAGGGAACATACCACCCCCGTTGTGTCAGCTCCACAGGCGCCCGGTCCATCTCCAAGCCCAATTCAAAGTGCTGGTTTTGACCTACAAAGCTCTATAGGGTTCTGGCCCATCTTACTTTTCCGAACGCATCTGCCTCTATGTCCCATTTCGCAACCGAAGATCATCTGGGGAGGCCCTGCTCTCGCTCCTGCCAACATCGCAAATGCGTTTGGTGGGGACGAGAGACAGGGCCTTCTCGGCTGTGGTCCCCTGCCTATGGAACGCACTCCCAAATGAGATAAGAATGACCCCATCCCTCCTGGCTTTCAGAAAAAAGTTAAAATCATGGTTCTGGGACCAGGCCTTCGGGCAGCAGACATAAGTTGCACTTTACTGGACACTGTCTGGAATGGCGTAGTGGCAGATGATACCGTGTTTCATTTATGGCTTTAACTAATGTTATTTATATTGGTTTTTAATGACTATGTAATTTTAATGTTTATGTATATGATTGCTATTATATTGTGTTATTGTGATATAGCGGCTTTGTACCGTTGCGAATGTAAGCCGTCCTGAGTCCCCCTTCAGGGGTGGAAAATGCCAGAAATAAATAAATAAAATATTATCCATGACAAAGAGAAGTTGTTCCTCTATATTGTGTTTATAAGTAATAAACCTGTCGTATGACATCATATTTGAAGTTTCAACAACAATAACATAATACTTTGTGTAGCATGGCATTAAAGTAGCATCAAACTGCTTTCATACTCCAGTGTAGATGGTTTCATTTCTTATGTGTGTTCTGCCACATTCAGAGCCATTTGAACGGTGGCTGAATCCTTTCCCAGCGTTGGACTTTGGCTGTGGGTCCTTTCGTGTTTAAAAAGGGATGCCTTATGGCTGAACCGTTTCCCACAGTGTAAACACTCGAAGGGTTTCTCTCCCGTGTGGCTTCTCTGATGATTAAGAAGGTTTGACCGCTGGCTGAAGCTTTTCCCACACTCGAAACATTCGTACGGCTTCTCCCCCGTATGCGTTCTCTGGTGGCCGATAAGGAATTCTCTCCGGCTGAAGCTTTTGCCACAGTCCAGGCATTCGTAGGGCTTCTCGCCAGTGTGAATCCGCTCGTGGATCCGAAGCACCGAATGGCAACTGAAATTCTTGCCGCAGCTGGAGCACTTATAGGGCTTTTCCCCTCTGTGGGTTCTCTCGTGAGACGTGAGGCTCGAGCTATTGCTAAAGGATTTCCCGCAATCCACGCAGCTGTAGGGTTTCTCTCCTGTGTGGATTCTCTGGTGGTTAAGGAGGTTTGAACTCTGGCTGAAATGCTTGCCGCAATCCAGACACTTATAGGGCTTTTCTCCGGTGTGAAGCCGCTGGTGGCGAACAAGGCTCGACCTAAAGCTGAAGGTTTTCCCACAGTCTGTGCACGTATATGGTTTCTCTCCTTTTGTCTGAAAATCAGAGGATCCCTTCTCTTTTTTGTGAACCATCTTTGCACTTCCAAACACCGAACTAGAAATAAAACTTTCACCACAGTTGGAACAGATATAAATGCTGTCTCCAGTAAGATTTGAACTCTGGCTGAAATGGTGACCACATTCAGAACATTTATATGTTAGAAGCGGATTATTCGGTTTACTTTCTGGACCCAAACCGGTCCCACAATCCATATATGGCTCCTCTCCCATTGTAATGTTCTCCCTGCCATTCATATACTGGTGTGGCTTGTTTCCATTTTCTGTTTTCTGACACGTAAGAAGGCTGTGGGTTTGTATTAGGCTTTCTATGCAGTCAGTGCTGATCCTAATATTATCTCTGTGTGATCTCTCTTGGAAGGTGTTTTTGTCTAGGATTGTATCACCATCACTCTCCCACGAATGTTTTTCTCCCTCTCGCTCATCTGTGAGACCTCCCTTGATCCCTTGTGTCTCTTGCTGACTTTTTGGTATGTTTGCCATTTGAGGAAAGGCGTAAATATCCCAGTTGGTTCCATCAGCAACAGGAACCTGAGCAAGTTCCATCTGCTTAGAAACATCTGGCTTGGAAGGCTTCTTGTCATTCTCAACCTCTTGGCCACCACCTGAAGGAAAAATAATTATAACATGAACTTTGCCCTTTGGGGAGACAAAAACAAAGCAGAATGTGTTAAAACCCTAAAGGTTGGCAGTTTGAATCTGCAGGATGGGGTGAGCTCCCACTGTTAGCCCTAGCTCTTGCCAACCTAGCAGTTCAAAAACATGCAAATATGAGTAGGTCAATAGGTACCATCTCAGCAGGAAAGGCAAAAAGACACTCCATGCAGTCATGCCAGCCACACAACCAGGAGGTGTCTATGGACAAAGCAAGCTCCTCAGCTTGGAAATGGAGAACAGCATCTCCCCTAGAGCTGAATATGAAAGGAGAAGCCTTTTCCTGTGTTATTTGTGTTTCATTGTATTTCACTGTAACAAGGCATTGAATTTTGCCTGTATCTGTTTATATGCTGTAATCTGCTCTGAGTCCCCTCGGGGAGAAGGGCGGAATATAAATAAAGTGTTATTATTATTGCAATCAAGATTTGGAAGAGACCCCCCAGAGTCATCCAATCTATCCTCCTTCTGCCATACAGGAAGACACAATCAAAGCACTCCTGGCAGATGGTCATACGATCCCAAAAGAAGGGAACTTCACCACACTCACAGGCAGTCTGTTTCACCATTGCACAGTACCATCAAGAAAGTTTGTCCTGCTATTTAGGTGGAACCCCTTCCCCTGTAGTTTGAATTTGGGGCTCCATGTGTTGGTCTCTGGAGCAGCAGAAAACAAGCTTGACCCCTGTGCGGAATTCCCTACCTGGTAGGCTAGGTAAAGCCTAGAAAAGTAGGCCCAAGAAATTGGCAGCCATTTTAGATAGTTGCCTGGGGGCATCCATCTCGGATCTCATTTCCAAAAGGGTCGTGCCTACGAGTAAACCTGGAGGGAAATGGGGGAGTTAGGATTGGCTGGTAGAGAAGGGGCGGAGCCTAACTTAGAAAAAGAAAAAATGACTTGAAAGGGAGCGTTTTGAAAAACCTGTCAGGGAGTCGGAGTTGGTCAGTTCAGTGAAACAGTCTGTTGGAGGGAGTGTTAGGGAGCAGTTGTGGGAGTTAGTGTTAGCCCTGAAAATTGGTCAGGTAGCTAGCAGAGTAAGTGAATTAGTAGATTCTACAGCTATCAGGGAGATAGTTGGTAGAGGAGAGACAGATCCAGGGAAGGACTATCTGTAGTGGAGTTAAGGTTTGCTAAGCAGAGAGGAAATCCTGTCAGTAAATTATTGGAGGGAGAAAGGAGTGGTACTCTGTAACTAAGATCTGAACTGCTTAAAGCAGGGGTGCCCACACTTTTTCAGCATGCGAGCTACTTATACTAAAACCAAGTCAGAAAGATCTACCAAGAGAGAAGCAGGGCGGAGCAGGGGAAGGGGCGGGGCTTTGTGCGGCCTGGCTCCGCCCCCCTCTGGCTTTAGCGCTACCACAGCTTCTCCAGGCTAGAGGAGGGTAGTGCGAAGCCAGTGGTGGCATAGCTAGCCACCACTGGCTTGGCACTACCCTCCTCAAGCCTGGAGAAGCTGTGGTAGCGCTGAAGCCGGCGGAGGGGGCGGGGCTTGGTGCGGCATGGCTCCGCCCCCTCAGAAGTGCCCCATCCAGCTGGGATCGACCTCCCTCGGTCCCAGGATCGACCAGTCGATCGGGATCGACTTCCTGAGCACCCCTGGCTTAAAGGAACCATACGCTTTCATGCCAATATTTCTGAACCACTAAGCTTAATGCCTATTTTTGTAAGTTCTCTTAAATAAACTTCACTGTGTTATTGTTCAACACATCTGCCTCACGTGTGCCTCTTTCAAAGAAGTCTTAAATCAGTTTCCTGCAGCAATCAAAAGTCTAATGGTGGCAGCATACATCTTGAAGAAATAATATCTTCAGTATTACCTCAGTGCACAGGCCTGAATGCAAGTCCAGAGCATCTTTGCCTAAGATACCTCTAGTAAGCCAATGACTTAAAATTACTTACATGTCTGGTGGTGACCAGTGATCTTTTAAGAGGGTTTCCGGTCTGTATTTTGTTCCAGTTTATTGTAGCTTTTGGGTTTCTACTTAAGCAATCCCACATTCCTTTAGGTTGGTTTACAGTGGTTGGGATTTCTTAATACTAAAGCCCTTAACCTATTATAATTGGTGTCAGCTTGGGGGATTTGTTCAACCATTTAAATCCCCGTCTCTTTGCATTTCGGTGGCAGCGGTGGGATCGATTAGGAAAGGTCCACCCTGCCTAAGTCTCTCTTTTAAATATGTAAACATGGCTATCATATTCCCACCTTTTAATCTTCTCTTCTCCAGACTACATTTAGAATCGGAAATCACCACAATTGTTTGGCGTATGAGTATACTTCTCTAGGAATCCCTAGATCCTCCAGTACAACCCTATGGACAACTTCTGCCAAAATCTGGCCCCAGTTACACTGGAAGACCTCCAAATTCCTAGAAACATGTTAGCGTTAGGAATCCCGACATCATACAACACAGTGTCATGCTGGACAATCTACAGATTCCTAGGAAAAAAACATATTTATCAATATCAGAAAGAATTAAATCTATAATAGCAGGGGCGGACATGTTGATGGCGGACTGTAAACAATTACTGTTTTGGATTACATATTTGCTCATTTGGGCCCCTAGTGGCATAGCAGGTTAAACTCCTGAGCTGCAGAACTTGCTGACCAAAAGGTTGGTGGTTCGAATCTAGGGAGCAGGGTGAACTCCTGCTGTTAGCCCCAGCTTCTGCTAGCCTAGCAGTTTGAAAACAGGCAAATGTGAGTAGATCATTATTATTTATTTCTGGAATTTATATCCCGTCTCTTCTCTACCTCGAAAGGGGGATTCAGGATGGCTTACATAGGCAGAAATTTGATGCCGTTACATAAACAATTAATAGAATAACCATACCGAAACCATTAACCATTAAAATGCATAAAATACATAAATACATAGGCCATTACTTAAACAGTATAAAACCTTCATCTATATATATAAAATTGCTCAGTCCGTTTAATGTCGTATATAGACAAAGAAACTATGGCTCCCACAACCACCAAACTTGACAACCGACTGGACCATTACACTAGGTACAGACAACGCCAAAAACACCGGACCTACATACCTCCCAACACCCCAAAAAACGATCCCCAAAAAATTGCCAACGGAACTCCCACCCCAGCCTCTCCGCTGCCAGCGAGAACTTTTAGAACGTTGAGGGCCGAGGAGGGGGGTCGGGCCAGGAGAAGGAGCAGCCTCCCTTGCTCCTCCTTAGCCCCTCCTCCTCAGCGGCTCCTCCTCTTTCCCCCCACCGCCGCCGCCGCTCGGATCGCGAACGGCGGGGACAAAGACGGAAGGAGCGGCTGAGGAGGAGCAAAGGACCCCCCCCTCCTCCTCAGCCACTCCTCCTTCCCGCCACCACAGCTGCCGCTAGGATCGGGGGGGGGGGGCTCCTTCAAGCAGTCTACACGCAAAACAACCGCCCCATACACGCACGCCACCCACACACCAAAACAAACATTCACACATTCCTCCCACACATCCTTTCCCCCAAAACAATGACCCCTCTCCTCCTTCAAGCAGTCTACACGCAAAACAATCGCCCCAAACACGCACGCCACAAACATTCATCACAAACTTTCCATACCTTCCACAGCATAAGCACGTGCTACTGGAGAGGAGCCCCAGCTGTGGATGCAGCCATAGCCACCTTCTTTTCTCCCTCTCTCTCTCTCTCCGGCAGTGACAGGAGGGGCTCTGCCGGCGCTTTGCTTCATTACAAAGCCAGGCAGCACTTTTCCCTCCCTGGTGTGTGTATGTGTGTGTGTGAGAGAGAGAGGAGAGGGAGGGAGGGAGGAGAGAGAGAGACAGCCACACAGCGCCGGGCCTTGGGAAAGGAGAGCTCCGAGGAGGCAGCAGCACGAAAAGGGCAGAAGAGGAGGAGAGAGAGACAGCGAGAGAAGGCAAAAACAGAGGGAGGGAGGCCACACTCTCTGCACACACACTAAGTCTCTTCATCCCACACACACACTCCCAGAGCACAAGGGAAGGAGGCAGGTGCCAGGGTGGGGGTCATAGGGGTTGCAATCCAACTCACATTACTTGCAAAAGAGCCCAACCTCATGGGCCAGAAAGACACCATCAAAGCCCTCACAACAGATGGCTAACCAATTGGGAGCCCTAAAGCCCATCCACTCCAACCCTCTCCTTCCCTCCCTCCTTCTTTCCCTTCCTCCATTTCTCTACTTCCCTTCTCCTTCCTTTACTTCTTTCCCTCCTTCCTGTCCTTTTCTCCATCACTCCTCCCTCCCTTTCCTTCCTTCCTCCCTTTCTTTCCTCCCCCCTCACCAATTGTATGAGAATAATAATAATGAAGATGATGTATAATAATAAAATAGTAACTCCCATCTTCCTACCTGCCATAAAAAGGGGGGCAGGACTAGATGACCTTTGGGAGTCCCTTTAAAATTAGTCCAATAAAAATAATAATAATGTATAATAATAATGTATAATAATAATGTATAATAATAATGTATAATTATAAAATAGTAACTCTATATTCCTGCCTGGCATAAAGGAGGGGGCTGGACTAGATGAGCTTTGGGAGTCCCAACTGAGAATAATAATAATAAAAATTATAATAGTAAAATAGTAACTCCAATCTTTGTGACTCACATAAAAAGGAGGGCTGGACTAGATGAGCTTTGGGAGTCCCTTTCAACTGACTCCAAAAATATTAATAATCAATACTAATAAAATAGTAACTCAATATTTCTGCCTGTCATAAAGGAGGGGGCTGGACTAGAAGACCTTTGGGAGTCCCTTCCAACTGAGTCTAATACCACTACTTTCTCAGGACTTCACTTTGGAAACCACCACAGTCAGCCACAGCAAAGCGTGGCCGGGTACAGCTAGTGACCAATAAAACCGTAAATCATCTTTCCAGTTCATTTCAACCAAGTGCTGCTTGGTCTGCTGACCGAAAGCCTGGTCCCACAACCACAATTTTACTTTCTTCCTGAAAGCCAGGAGGGATGGGGTCGATCATATCTCAATTGGAAGCACGTTCCATAGGTGGGGGGGGCACCGCTGAGAAGGCCCTGTCCGTCGTCCCCATCAGCCGAATTTGCGATGTTGGTGTGAGCGAGAGCAGAGCCTCCCGGATGATCTTAGGTTACGAGGTGGGAAGTAGAGGCAGATACGTTCTGACACGTAAGCTGGGCCAGAACTGTATAGAGGAGAAGTGCTCATTAGGTAGATCATGATCTACTGGTAGATCGCAGGCAGGGCGGGAGGACGGCTCAGTCCTGCCCCGCAGGCTCCCGACGCTGACCAGGTGCAGAAGGAGGTTGGACTGGATGGCCCTTGGACGTCTCCTCCTATTCTAGGAACCCATTGTTGTTGTTATTATTATTATTATCAGAGGCTGAATGGCCATCTGTGATGAATGCTTTGATTGTGTTTTTCCCTTATGGCAGGAGGTTGGACTGGATGGCCCTTGGAGGTCAACTTCTACTCTAGGAACCTATTGTTGTTGATACTATTATTATTATTAGTAGTAGTAGTAGTAGCAGAGGCTGAATGAATATTATCATCATCATTATTATTATGAATATATTCAGGGGCTTATAATACTCACATTTAGTTGAATTCAGTATTAAAATATATTATATGGCTCTCACTGAAATAAATTTCCAAATATTTTGCTTTTATGGCTCTCTGAGTAGTGGGTAGGTAGATCATTTTGACTTGGTTGTTTTATAAGTAGCTCGCATGCTGAAAATGTATGAGCATCCCTGGTATAGAGCTTTATATGTCAAAACCAGCACTTTGAATTGAGCTCGGAAGTGGACAGGCGGCCAGTGGAGCTGACACAGCAGGGGGGTAGTGTCCTCCCTGTATGTAGCTCCCGTTAGTAACCTGGCTGCTGCCCGTTGGACTAACTGCAGTTTCCGAACTGTCTTCACAGGCAGCCCCACGTAGAGTGCGTTGCAGTAATCTATACGGGATGTGACCAGAGCGTGGACCACCGTGGCCAGATCCGACTTCCCAAGGTATGGGAGCAGCTGCTGCACAAGCTTTAACTGTGCAAAAGCTCCCCTGGTCACCACTGAAACCTGGGGTTTAGGCTCAGCAATAGATCCAGGACCACTCCCAAGATCAATTGGTACTGCTTCTACGGGAACGTAATGGTGCTCCATGCAGTCACGCTGGCCACATGACCTTGGAGGTGTCTATGGACAATGCTAGTTTTTTGGCTCAGAAATGGAGATGAGCACCATCCTGTGGAGTCAGACACTACTAGACCTAAAGTCAGGGGAAACCTTTACCTTTACTATTTGCTCATTCATCCCACCTTTGTAGTGCAAACTTGGAAATGTTCAATGGTCCAGGTGTTGCTGAACTACAATGCCCAGCTTTCTTCATTATTGTCTTTTTATGCTCTGAATTCATGCAGCTAACAAAGGAAAAGGCATGGTTATGCAGAAGTCATTTTGTAGACTAGGCATGGGCAAACCTTGGCCCCCCAGGTGTTTTGGACTTCTACTCTCACAATTCCTAAACACCTAGAGGGCCGAAGTTGCTCATGTAAGGGACAAACAAAATCTTACCTAGGAGAGGGCTCTTCCCACCACCTTTTGGCTCAGTCTCCAGGCAGGGCTCGGTTTTGCGGGGAAAGTATTCACTCTGGAACAGCTCTGCCTTCTGAAAAACAATACATGGCAATTAGCGTAACAAAAATGGTTAAATTATTAATCAACCTGTAAAACTCACAAAGTTTTAATTAACTTTTGAAAAGGAAATTATTCTATGGAAGCATCTGTATGTATGTATGTATATAGTTTAATACTGAACTGTATATAACTTAGTTAATGGATATGGCTTATTATTTTGTGCTGAGGTGAATGCGTTCACTGTTCAGAAATTTTTCCAGTTCAAAACTTTCCAAATTATACCCACCGCTAGACAGGAGGGAGACTTCTAACATAAAGCTAAAGATAAAGCTTTCCCTGACATTAAGTCCAATTGAGTCTTAATTCATAGGCTGAAGAGCCTCTAAGGTCATGTGGCCGGCATGACTGCATGGAGTGCTGTTACCTTCCCACCAGAGCGGTACCTATTGGTCTACTCACATTTGCATGTTTTCGAACTGCTAGGTTGGCAGAAGCTGGGCCTAACAGTGGGAGCTCACCCTGCTCCTCAGATTTGAACTGCCAACCTTTCGGTCAGCAAGTTCAGCAGCTCAGCGGTTTTACCCATTGCGTCAGCAGGGGGCCATTATTTCTAACATGCTTATGTTACTCCATATACTCTTGCATATGTCTAGAAATTTTAGTCAAAACATAAACGCCAAACACCTGGTACAATGTGAGTATTGTATCTTAAATCTCACCAAAAAGGAACTGTTCCCTTCTCTAAATAGAGTGATGAATTGCATATGGTTTTAATTGCTAAATTGTTTACAGTTTTTATATAGTTATTGCTTTAATTGTTTTTATTTGTATTTTATCTTGTGGGCATTGACTGCCATATGTAAACCACCTCAAGTTGCCTTTGGGCTGAAAGGGGCAGTTTAGAAATATAGTAAGTAAGTAAGTAAGTAAATAAATGTCTGGTCCATCCTGGAATAACCTTAAAAAAGCATTGGCCCTGTCTACTCTTTTTGCTATTGTACTACTTCTGGGTTCTTCCCCATTGGAACCCCTTGCCGTGGGAGAGAGGCTCTACCCTAGCAAACCTTTTGTATCATTATCCCAATACCCCCATGCATATGGGATATATACTGTAGAGCATGGTGATCAGATCATGATATGAATAAGCATAACAGTTTAAATAATGTATCAGTAAGGCCTTCTCGCAGACCACCCTGAGAATGGGGGGGGGGGGGCTGAAGCCCCTCAAGCCCCCCCTGGCCACTGGAAAAATTATACAGTTTAGCTGATATTGCACCACCTGACATCCACCAAGAAGTAGTAGTCAACAATGAAAGGACCAAGACAGTGACATCTCTGGCCCTTCCCTTGTTTGGATATCAGCCAGCACGCCAATGCCTTAAATGAAGAAATAGCTTCCTAAGCTCTACAGCAGGGCTGCCCAGGAAGTTGATCGCGATCGACCAGTCGATCCCGGGACCGAAGGAGGTCGATCCCAGCTGGATGGGGCGCTTCTCAGAAGGGAGTGGAGCCAGGCCGCACCAAGCCCCGGCCCAGCTTCAGCACTCCCAGCAGCTTCTCCAAGCTTGAGCATGGCAATGCCAAGCCAGCCTTATTTATTTATTTATTATTTGGATTTATTAGTTGCCCCTTCCGCGAGGATCGGGGCGACTTACACACATATAAAACCATAAAAACACAATAAAACGGACCAGTGTCCACATATTAAATTTAAGCACATAAATACATTAAAAAGACTTGTGCTAGCTATGCCACCACTGGCTTGGCACTGCCATCCTCAAGCCTGGAGAAGCTGCTGGGAGCGCCAAAGCCAGAGGGGAGGGGAGGGGGCAGGGCTTGGCACGGTCTGGCTCCGCCTCCTCTGGCTTCCGTTCTACCAGCAGCTTTTCCAGGCTTGAGGAGGCAATGCCAAGCCAGTGGTGACATAGCTAACACAAGGCTGGCTTGGCACTGCCATCCTCAAGCCTGGAGAAGCTGCTGGTAGAGCGGAAGTCAGAGGGGTGGAGCCAGGCCATGCCAAGCCCCGCCCCCACCCCTCCCCTCTCCAGCCTTGAGGAGGTAGGTAGATCTATCTTTCTGACTTGGTTTTATTATAAGTAGCTCGCATGCTGAAAAAGTGTGGGCACCCCTGATCTACAGAGATACTTGCTGGAACACCTCAGCAAGCAAGAGTTCAAAACTGGCAGGATAAAACCCAGAACTTCAAGCCATGGCTGATACCTAATGAGACTTTCCCCTGGGCACACAAAAGTCTGGGCAACTTGGAAGGCACTGAACAGACTATGCTCTAGCACCGCAGGATGCAGAGCCAACCTTAATAAATGGGGCCACAAAGTCAAGTCCACGACATGCGAGTATGGAGAAAAGCAAACCACAGACCACCTATTACAATGCCGCCCGAGTCCTGCCACATGTGCAATGGACTTTCTTATAGCAATACCAGAGGCACTCCAAGATGCCAGCTACTGGTCAAAGGACAGTTTTTAACTTTGTTTAACACATTATAACTGTACCCTCGGTTCGCTTCTGATATGATAAATAAAATAAGCAGAATTACCATTGACTTATCCTTGGGTCAAAATAAAATACATAGTTTTGGCCCCAAACCCTGCCTTTGATTTATACATGAGGTCAACTTACACATGATTATATACTCACCTGGGTCGTGCAAGGCAACATTCGCTCAACATTCACTCACTCACCTGTTGTTCCTGTATTTCCGCCTCCTCTTTCCAAAGCAAAAAGTCTTCTGCTAGGGCCACGGCCTCGGCACAAGTCCTCGGGGCGTCCTCCCTCACCCAGTTCTGCATTTCCACAGGAAGGATCGCCATAAACTGCTCCAGAATCACCAGCTCCAAGACCTCCTCTTTTGTGCGACTCTCCGGCTTCAGCCATTGATGGCAAAGGTCTTGGAGGTGCCCAAATACCTTCCGCGGCCCAATGGCCTCCTCATAGCCAAACGTCCTGAAATGCTGGCGCAGCTTCTCCAAGCCAGTTCTGTCTTTATCCTCAATTGCTTCTCTCTCTTTTCTAGAAGAATTCAGTTTTGCAGAAGCCTTCTGGACTTTTCCCAGGAGAATCTGGGACTTCGACGATCCCCTGGATTTATGTTCGTGGTTGGCATTAGTAGCCACATCCTTCAATAGTGCTGAGAAAAATGTCCTATTATCCTCATTTTCATATCCAGGCAGCTGGGATTTGTTTATTCCTGAATCACTTGTTGTCTGAAAATACTGACAGTGAGCATCCCGGTGGAGTTCCTCATCCGGCTCCTCTTTAATTTGGGATGGATCAATGGCAGGGAGTAATCTCCCAAGTGGATCCACTTTACAGTCTCGTCTCTGTTCTTCCATTTTCTCCTCCAGATCTTGCCCAATTGTGTTCTGTTCCTCTATTTTTATCTTGACTGCAAATCTTGACCTGGGAATAGGAAAAAGCACAACAGAAATGGCTGGTCAAGCTGTGTTGGTGGAAAATCTATCTATCTCATGATTGTGGCCAAAATATTGGTAAATAACTTATAATCTAGATTCAGATGGGAGATAGGACGATAATTCTCAATTTGTTCTGGATCTTTTGCTTCTTTTGGAAAAATTGTAATATTGGCAGTTTTCCATGTATTAGGAATGTTACCTGTTGTCATTGCATTATTCATTACTTTTTAAAGATAGGGTATCAACTCCTCTTTCATTTTTTATAGTATATTTCTGTTAAGCCGTCTGGGCCAGGTGCTTTTCCTATTTTTAATTGATTAATAGCCTTGTCGATTTATTTTTCGGTAATTTGGGTGTTTAGGAATTCTCTATCTTTATCGTCTATTTTCTCTTGAATTTGATTACTCACATATTTTTGAATAAGTTCTTTATTTTTATTTCTTGCACTATATATATATCTTGATAGAAGTCTCTAAACTCTTTTATTGTTTCTTTGTCATTGTTGAATTCTTTCTCCCCTTTTTAATTTTATTCACTATATTATTTTGTTTTTTGAACTGATAGGCCAGCCATTTTCCTGGTTTATTTGCATTTTCGAAATATCTTTGTTTCAGATATTTCAGTTTTCTTTCAGTTTGTTCCATAGTCAGTAGATCAATTTATTTTTTTATTATTTGAATTTTAGTCTCAATTTTTTTGTCTTTTGGATTTCTCTTCAATTCTTTTTCTGTCTTTTCTAAGTCATTTTGCAGACAGTTTAATTCTTTATTCTTTTTTTTCTGAAAACTGAATTGAGCGATAAAAGTGCCCCCGTATCACTGCTTTACTTGCATCCCACAGATTAGTTATTTCTATTCCCAGCTGGTCGTTCAGTTCAAAGTATTCCTTTAATAATTTATTATTATTTTGAATTTGTTCTTCGGTTTTCAGTAATGATTGTTCATAGATACACACACACACACAAAAAAATTCAAAGTGCTGGCCTTGACCTATAAAACCCTAAATGGTTCCGACCCAGCTTACCTGTCTGAACGTATCTCCCTCTACGAACCCCAAGGACCTTAAGACCGTCTGGAGAGGCCCTGCTCTCAGTCCCACCGCCATTACAGTTGCGCTTGGTGGGAACGAGAGACAGGGCCTTCTCGGTGGTGGCCCCTCGGTTGTGGAACTCCCTTCTTAATGAGATCAGATCTGCCTCCTCCCTTATGACCTTCCAGAAGAAGCTCAAACCCTGGTTATGGGATCAAGCGTTCGCAGAATAGATCGTTTTAATGGACTTTTTAGCTGATGGGAATGGATTGATTTGGAAGACGACGTGAAACGGCAAACTGTTTTAACATATCTATAATTGTTTTTAATGTAGGTTAATTGTATATTATGCTTGTTTTATTGTTTGGCTGCCCTGAGTCCCTCTTCGGAGGCGAGACGGGGTAGAAATGCTCCTAATAGACACACACACACACACACACAAATGTAATGTTCATTTGTGGGAGTAACATAACTCAAAAACCACTGGACGAATTGACACTAAATTTGGACACAACACACCTATCAGGCCAACAAGTGACCATCACTCAAAAAAAACAACAACTGATTTTGTCATTTGGGAGTTGTAAATTCTGGGATTAATAGTTCACCTACAATCAAAGAGCATTCTCACTCCCTCCACTGACATTGCAGGTTATGCGGGGTTTGTGGATAGTGACCTCTGATTTGGGAGTTGTAGTTCACCCTTATTCAGAGAGACCTGGACCACACTTGGCACACATGGCCAACTGTGCATACAGGCATGGTTTGCAGGTGATTGTCATTGGCTCTGGGAATTGTAGTTCACCCTTATCCAGAGAGCAATGAATCCAGCAGACTATGGATCTGGACCAAACCTGGCACACAGACCCAACATGGCCAACTGTGCATAGAGTCGGGGTTTGGGGGTTAATGACCTCTGATCTGGGAGTTGTAGTTCACCCTTATTCAGAGAGCACTGAACGCAGCCAACGCCGGACCTGGACCAAACCTGGCACACAGACTCAACATGGCCAACTGTGCATAGAATCGGGGTTTGGGGCTTAATGACCAAGTTGTAGTTCACCCTTATTCAGAGAGCACTGAACGCAGCCAACGCCGGACCTGGACCAAACCTGGCACACAGACTCAACATGGCCAAATTGGTGGGGTTTGGGGTGATTAAACTACGATTTTGGGAATTGCAGTTCACCCACATCTTTATGCATTTTCTAATGGGAGCATTTGTAAAAAAAAACAACAAATAAATAAGAAAGAGCACTACAAATTACCAAACTGATATGACCTCACACCCCAAAACAAACCGTGCCTTTTTCAAATAACACGGGCTAACATAACATAATGGAGTGGCTTGGAGGGGAGGGGTGAAATGACTTGCCCGTGCAGGAGTTGTAGTTCACCCTGCATCCAGAGCTATTACCAAACTTCCCAAAACAAACAATGCCTTTCTCAACCCGGGCATCGCCGGGTCCCCAAGCTATATGTGTGAATTAGTGTGTGTATACACACACACACACACTAATTCAAATTCTCAGTCTGTGATAGGTTTACCTGGAACACACAGAACAATGCTTTAATTTATTATTTTATTTTATATATGTGCCACTTTTCTCCCAGAGTGGGACTCAAGATTGTTTCCAAAAACAACAAATCCCACTGAACGCAAGACCACTTACTTGGCGTCTCTCTCTCTCTCTCATAGAAAGGGCATCTGGACAAACTATGAGGAAACAAAGAACACAGTTGTTTTGGATAAGCTTGGGACATAAGCCAGGTCAAAAGCTTGTTTGCCTGATGTGTACAGCTTTATTTTTTTTTTACCAAACGGGAACTAACAGAGATGGGGGAAAAACCGGCCAAATCCCTTTCTATTGATGGCAAGCAGCCTGAAAGCAAACCAACCAGCCAAGCCAGTTTGTTTCCTTGGCAAACTGGCAACCCTTCTTGCCTTTGCTCATTTCCTTAAACCAGGAGCTGTTTTTGGTCTTAGTCAAAGGAAAGAGAGAAAGGGGCTTTTAAATGGAGGTAAGGGTAAAAGTTTCCCCCTGACATTAAGTCCAGCTGTGTCAGACTCTAGGGGTTTGGTGCTCATCTCCATTTCTAAGCCGAAGAGCCAGCATTGCCCATAGACACCTCCAAGGTCATGTGGCCAGCATGACTGCATGAAGCGCCGCCGTAACCTTCCTGCTAGAGACATACCCATTAATCTACTCACATTTGCATGTTTTCGAACTGCTAGGTTCGAAATTGGAAATCGACTTAATAACGAGACGCTGAGATTTGTGTTTTTAATTTTAATTGCTAATTTGTGTATTATACGATTGTGTTAGTAACTGTTGATGTATTTATCTTTGGGCAGTCCTTGCCATGTATACACCGCCTCAAGTCGCCTTCGGGCTGAGAGGGGCGGTATAGAAATAGAGTAAATAATTAAATAAATAGGTTGGCAGAAGCTGGGGCTGACAGCGGGAGCTCACGCTGCTCCCTGGATTCGAACCTGCGACTTTTTGGTCAATAAGTTCAGCAGCTCAGCCGTTTAACCCACTGCGCCACCGGATATGTACCATTAGGTTTAGTGGGACTCACTACCAGGATAAGTCTGTAC
Source organism: Anolis apletophallus (assembly GCA_030556195.1). Classification (NCBI taxonomy): domain Eukaryota; kingdom Metazoa; phylum Chordata; class Lepidosauria; order Squamata; family Anolidae; genus Anolis; species Anolis apletophallus. The sequence goes on along the minus strand of JARBWK010000001.1, from coordinate 197,085,899 downwards.
AGGACTAAAGTACAGTAACTTACTTAGGAGTAAGTCCAATGGATGAGATGCAGTATGGTGTAGTGGTTTCAGTGTTGGACTACGGTTCTGGAGAGCTGTATTCAAATTCCTGCTGGCCATGGAAATGCAATGGGTGAACCTTGGTCGAGCCACACTCTCTCAGCCTCCGCTGAAAGCAATAGCAAGCTCCTCCTGAACAAACCCTGCCAAGAAAACTCTGTGATAGGATCGTCTTTGGTTGGGAACGATCTGAAGGCACGCATCAGCAACGATGTAGGGCAGGCATGGGCCATATTTGGCCCTCTAGTGTTTTGGATTCCCAACTCCCACAATTCCTGGCTTTTAGGAATTGTGGAAGTTGGCGCCCACTATACCTGGAGGGCCAAAGTTGGCCCATGACTGATTTAGGCGTCTCTCTAGGTGCCCAACAACCCTGCAAGGTAGGCAAAGGTGATCCAAAAAGAAGTCAAAAACAATAAAGCCCAATGGGAACTCAAGGGCTTCCTTCCAGGTAGCAAGCTAGGAAAAGATACAACCTGAGAATCTTCTGAGCAAAGCAAGCAGGCAATCAGGAAGGGAGGAAGGAAGGAGAGAAGGAAGAAAGAAGCAGGGAAAAAGGAAGGAAAGAAGGAAGAAAGAGGGAAGGAAGGAGAGAATGAAGGAGGGAAGGAAGGAAGGAGAGAAAGGAGGAAGGAAGGAAGGAAGGAAGAAGAGAAGGAAGGAGGGAAAGGAGGAAGGAAGGAAGGAAGGAAGGAAGGAGGGAAGGAGAGAAGGAAGGAAGAAGAGAAGGAGGGAAACGAGGAAGGAAGGAAGAAGAGAAGGAAGGAGGGAAAGGAGGAAGGAAGGAAGAAGAGAAAGAAAGGAAGAAGAGAAGGAAGGAGGGAAAGGAGGAAGGAAGGAAGGAAGGAGGGAAAGGAGGAAGAAAGGGAGGAAGAAGAGAGGAAGAAGAGAAGGAAGGAGAGAAAGGAGGAAGGAAGGAAGGAGAGACGGAAGAAGAGAAGGAAGGAGAGAAGGAAGGAAGAAGAGTAGGAAGGAGGGAAAGGAGGAAGGAAGGAAGGAGGAAGGAGAGAAGAAAGGAAGAAGAGAAGGAAGGAGGAAAAGGAGGAAGGAAGGAAGGAGGGAGGAAGAAGAAGGAAGGAGAGAAAGGAGGAAGGAAGGAGAGACGGAAGAAGAGAAGGAAGGAGAGAAGGAAGGAAGAAGAGAAGGAAGGAGGGAAAGGAGGAAGGAAGGAGGAAGGAGAGAAGGAAGAAGAGAAGGAAGGAGGGAAAGGAGGAAGGAAGGAAGGAGAGACGGAAGGAGAGAAGGAAGGAAGAAGAGAAGGAAGGAGGGAAAGGAGGAAGGAAGGAAGGAAGGAAGGAAGGAAGGAGGGAAAGGAGGAAGGGAGGGAGGAAGAAGAAAGGAAGAAGAGAAGGAAGGAGAGAAAGGAGGAAGGAAGGAAGGAAGGAAGGAGGGAAAGGAGGGAGGAAGAAGAAAGGAAGAAGAGAGGGAAGGAGGGAAAGGAGGAAGGAAGGAGAGAAGGAAGGAGAGAGAAGGAAGGAAGAAGAGAAGAGAAGGAGGGAAAGGAGGAAGGAAGGAAGCAGAGAAGAAAGGAAGAAGAGAAGGAAGGAGGGAAGGAAGGAGGAAGGAGAGAGGAAGAAGAGAAGGAAGGAGAGAAGGAAGGAAGAAGAGAAGGAATGAGGGAAAGGAAGGAAGGAAGGAAGGAGGGAAAGGAGGGAGGAAGAAGAAAGGAAGAAGAGAGGGAAGGAGGGAAAGGAGGAAGGAAGGAGAGATGGAAGGAGAGAAGGAAGGAGAGAAGGAAGGAAGAAGAGAAGAAGGAGGGAAAGGAGGAAAGGAAGGAAGGAGGGAAAGGAGGAAGGAAGGGAGGAAGAAGAAAGGAAGAAGAGAAGGAAGGAGGGAAAGGAGGAAGGAAGGAAGGAGAGGCGGAAGGAGAGAAGGAAGGAGAGAAGGAAGGAAGAAGAGAAGGAAGGAGGGAAAGGAGGAAGGAAGGAAGGAGGGAAAGGAGGAAGGAAGGGAGGAAGAAGAAAGGAAGAAGAGAAGGAAGGAGAGAAAGGAGGAAGGAGAGACGGAAGAAGAGAAGGAAGGAAGAAGAGAAGGAAGGAGGGGAAGGAGGAAGGAGAGAAGGAAGGAGAGAAGGAAGGAAGGAGAGAAGGAAGGAGAGAAGGAAGGAGGAAGAAGAGAAGGGGAAAAGGGAAGAGAAGGAGAGGAAGTAGGAAAAGGAGGAAGAAGGAAGGAAGGAGAGAAGAAAGGAAGAAGAGAAGGAAGGAAGGAAGGAGAGAAGGAAGGAAGGAAGGAAGGAAGAAAGGAAGGAGAGAAGGAAGGAAGAAGAAAGAAGAAGGAGTGAGAAGAAAGGAAGAAGAGAAGGAAGGAAGGAAAGGAAGAAGAAAAGGAAAGGAAGGAAGGAAGGAAGGGAAGAAGAAAGGAAGAAGAGAAGGAAGAAGAGAAGGAGGGAAGGGCGGGAGGAGAGAATGAAGGGTATTTTGTCTCTCCTCCTGATGTCTCCAAGCTCCAGTTCAGAAATAAGAAGACTCCAAAGCAAACTCCGTGGATTGCAAAGCCTTACCTTTTAAAAGAGGGAAGGAAAGGGGTTTTCCCCCCTCTGGATTAAGGGGGGAAATAGGAGGGTCTCCCCCTGGCACCTCCTTCCACGGACTTCCTGCCTCTTTGCCTTTCTTCGCCTCCTGCTTAAGGAAGAAAGGACCCACCTCTCTCCTTGCCTCTTGTTTGCACTCACCTGCTTGCAAAATGTCTCCAAAGCTGGGCTCCAATTCAAGCAGCTTCCTGGAAGGCTTCCCCCCCACACACACACTCTCTCTCTCTCTATCTCCTCCCTTGCTATTTTGGGAGGGGAGGTGGGTGGGATTTGGTGGCCACTTCCTAGACAGTCCAGGTTTGGGGAGAGGAGGGGGTTTCAGAGGAGAGAGGGTCCTACCTGTCAATCACCAGGGAGAATGCCTTTCCCATCTCCCAGGTTTCAGCAGGGAAATCCTTCCTGCCTTGCAAAGCTTTTCAGGATTTTAGTTTCATGGGGTTTTAAAATATTATGCTTTGGGGTCACATGTATTATATTTCAGCTTGTTCTCCATTACTTTAAATTATGTTGTAAATTGGATTTGTTTTATAGTCAGTATGGTTTGATAATATGCAGTGGTGTTGTGATTTGAGCCTTGGACTAAGGGTGCATCTACACTGTCGAATTTAATCCAGTTTGGAACCACTTTAACTGTCATGGCTTAGTTCTATAGAATCCTTGGAGTTGTAGTTTGGTGAGGCACCAGCGCTCAAATTACATATATGTAACCAATGATTCCCATAGCATTGAGCCATTGCAATTAAAACTGGTATCAAACAGCATTAGGACTGTCGTGTTTAAATATCTGAAAGGATGTCACATTGAAAAAGGGACAAGCTTGTTTCGGAGAATAGGACAAGTCTAAATTGCAGGAATAGAGATTCCACTTTGCTGATACCGTAGTAATTGGGCCAAACTTCCCACACAGAACCCTCATGACCAACAGAAAATACTGGAAGGATTTGGGAGACACTGACTTCGAGTTTTGGAGTTGTAGTTCACCTACATCCAGAGAGCACTGTGGACTCAATGATAGATCTGGACCAAACTTGGCACAAATACTGTGCCTAAATGTGAACACTGGTTGAGTTTGTGGAAAATAGACCTTGACATTTGGAAGTTGTTGTTGCTGGGATTTATAGTTCACCTACAATCAAAGAGCATTCTCAACCCTATCTATCTATCTAATAAAAGATTATTTATTTATTTATTTGTTTGTTCAATTTGATATACCGCTCTCTCTACGCCCAGAGCGGTTCACAGGTTAAAAACACATAAAACATATAAAATACAATAAAACAGATTTTAAACCCCCCAATTTAAACATGTAACAGCAGAGCTATGGCCGCAATAGAAGCATACTGGCAGCGGCGCAGCGAGATGGTGAGTAGTGCAGCACTGATCTAGACGGCAAAAGCCTGTCCGAAGAGCCAGGTCTTCACAGCTCTGCAGAACGGCATCAAGTCCCGGATAGCTCTTGTCTCTTCGGGAAGAGAGTTCCACAAGGTTGGAGCTGCTATCGCAAACGCCCTCTGCCGTGTGCTTGCCAGTCTACAAACCCTAATGCCCGGCACATCCAGAAGATTGAGCCCCTCTGAACGCAGTGATCTCCTGGGCACATAAGGGGTAAGCCGCTCCCTCAGGTACACTGGCCCCAAACCATATAAGGCCTTGAAAGTTAGAACTAACACCTTGAAGGAGACCCGGAATTCAATTGGGAGCCAGTGCAGCTCGCGCAAGAGTGGGGTCACGTGGTCCGATCTTGATGCTCATGGGAGCAGGCGTGCTGCAGCGTTCTGCACCAGCTTGAGTTTCCGGATCGCTGACAAGGGCAGGCCAATGTACAGCGCATTACAGTAGTCGAGCCTCGAGATGACCGTGGCTTGGATCACCGTGGCCAGGTCGCATCGGGAGAGGTAAGGAGCCAGACGTCTTGCCTGACGCAGGTGGTGAAAGGCTATCTTGCAGGCGCAGGCAATCTGCGCCTCCATAGATAGCTGGGCGTCCAGCCGGACCCCTAGGCTCTTTACAGACGGTTGCGGACAAAGGGCCACACCATCGAATGTCGGCAACTGGGTCTCTATCCCCTCCGGGCGGCCCAGCCACAAGATCTCCGTCTTCGCCGGGTTCACCTTCAACTAATAATAATAATAATGTTTGCAGCGGAGGTTCGGAGGTGCAGAGGAATATGTGGCAGCGTTACGATTGGTTGCCACTGTGAGATTATTTGCATAAAGGACTCTGATTGGCCAGTCTCATAACTCCAACATTCTAAAGCCCCAGACAGAGGGGATTGGTTGCCACTGAAGGAGAATTTGCATAAAGGACTTTGATTGGCCATCTACATTCCAACATTCTAAAGTAACGCAGAGGGAAAAGGAAAGGCCTCAGGCAGTCAGTCACTGTGGCCCACAGCAATGATGGATCAGGACCAAACTTGGCACACAGGGGCCCAATGGCCCACTTCACAACCTGGTGTGGTTTACGGCAGGATGGGCCACGAATGATGGCATTTGCAGTACCTTCACCTGATTCACTTCTCAAACAACACTGTAGCCCCTATAAATCACAGACCAGGCCCAAAATTGACAGCAAGGCTTCCTTAACTTGATTTTCCTGACTAGGCCTCAGCTCATGGGATATTGTTAGGCTTTCTCAACTTGATTTTCCTGACTAGGCCCCCAACAATGACAGAACAAGACCAAACTTGGCACACAAACCCCCCCAAGATGCACCCAACATCCTGGTGCAGTTTGAGGGAAGATGGATCATGGATGATGGGATTTGCAGTACTTTAATTCACTTCCTTAGAGCACTGTGGCCCACACCAATGACGAATCAAGACCAAACTTGGCACACAGAGGCCCAATGGCCCACTTTACAAACCTGCTGCGGTTTACGGCAGGATGGCTCACAAATGATGAGATTTGCAGTACCTTCACCCAATTCTTTCCCCACAGAACATTGCAGGCACTACAAATCAGAAGCCAGGCCCAAACTTGGCACACAGAGTACCCATGGCCCACCCTACATCCTGGTGCAGTTTTGAGTGGGACGGACCACGGATGATGGGAGTTGAAGTACCTTCCCTCACTTCCAGAGACCGCTGCAACCCTCATCCAGAGAATGATCAAGACCAAATGTGACACACAGAGCCCCCATGACCCACTCTACATCCTGGTGCTGTTTGGAGGAGGATGGACCATGGCCAGTGGGACTCGCAGTACCTTCACTAAGTTCCTGAGACCACTGCAAGCCACATAAACATCTAATAGGAACCAACCTTGGCACACAATGCCTTCCTCAAATAACCCAGGAAGCGCCGGGTCCTCAGCTAGTCATTTATAAATGAGAGAAAGAAAAAGAAGAAAAAGGAAAAGGTAGACCCCCACCCTGGGGTCCTGACCCCCAGATTGAGAAACACTGACCCAGTGGGTTTCCATTGCTAAGCTGAGGTTCGACTCAAAAGTTGTAGTCTAGCTAGATTGAAATATGCACAGAGATGGAAGAATATAGTAATACCTATATAAGGCATTCAGAGTTCTGCTATACAACATCACAGACACACATAAATTTATTTTTTTTCCAAAGTGTGCATAAGAAAATACAAAATCAGAAGGGAATGCATCAGAATTTGGACAGTTAAAATATTTAATTTGAAATATTTAATTATGTCACTTCTTAAACCTTCTTCTCTCCAGGTTAAACATACAAGGCATGTGCAAACAATTGTGGGAGTTGAAGTCCAAAACACCTGGAGGGCCAAATTTGCCCATGCCTGTTGTAGGGCATAGTTTCCACAATTTGGACCATTTCCTCTGGACATGTTGTCAGCCTCCTTCCTAAATTGTGTCCAGAATGAAAAGTAATGCCTCCACCTTCGTTACCTGGGTTTGGATGGGAATATTTTAATAAATCAAACGCAGAAATAATCCTTAGAATGGGCTCTTTAACTACCACTATTCATGTTTCCTCCGGAACCGGTCACAGCGAGTGAGGAGGGGTGAGGTTGTCTCCGGGGGTGCCCCCTTATTTGTGGGGTGCCCTAGGGGGCAATCCTCTCCCCTCTATTATTTCACATCTACATGCGACCACTTGCTCAGCTGGTGCGTAGTTTTGGGCTGGAATGTCATCACTACGCTGATGACACCCAGCTCATTCTGAGGATGGGGGCAGGCCCGAAACCTTAACCGATAATTTCCATCTCTGCCTCGAAGCCGTTACTGGATGCTTGTGAGCCAGTAGGTTGAAGGTGAAACCAGCAAATGACGGACCTGCTGCTGTGCCGCGAGAAAAGCTCTCTGCCCCCCTTCCTTCCCCCCTCCTCCTGCTGAACTCCTGCTCCTTGAAGGAGGAGGAAGGGCCGGGCGGCGGCGAAGAAAAAGAAGGGGCCGGTGCGCCGCCTCCTTCAGCCGTTTCCCCAGCCAGCCTCCAATCCGCCATGACTCCCGCCCCTCGTTCGCTGAAGCCGCGCGGAAGAGCCCCGCCCACTGAAGCCTGTCCACCGCTCATGCTCCTCCTCTGTGGGAGAGCTGAAGTCAGGGAGAGGGGGCGGGGCATGGCACGGCCTCGCTCCGCCCCCTCCCCCCAGCTTCGGCACTCCCAGCAGCTGCTCCAGCCTTGAGGGGGCAATGCCAAGCCAGCATTGTGCTGGCTGTGCCACCATTGGCTTGGCATTGCCCCCTCAAGGCTGGAGAAGCTGCTGGAAAAGCTGAAGCCGGGGAGAGGGGGCGGGACATGGCGCGGCCTGGCTCTGCCCCCTCCCCCCAGCTTTGGCATTCCCAGCAGCTACTCCCATCAGGCCACCACCCCCCAGCCGTTCTTTACTGTGTTAGAGTGTCGTTTTGTTTGGTGGTGTGCCCCCGGATTTTTTTAATGCTAAAAGTGTGCCGCGGCTCAAAAAAGGTTGGGAAACACTGCACTAACGTACTGCAAGCGGTGAATGAGAAACAAAGCATGCGCCGCCCTTTGCATGTTTGTGTGGAGTCCCACCAATGTGGACTCTCTTGTGTGTCACCAGACTTGACTTGCAAGAAAAAGATTTCCCACACTCCTCACATTTGAATGGTTTCTCCCCTGTGTGAGTTCTCCGATGTGCCACAAGAAGTGCCTTGCGGGAAAAGCCCTTTCCGCATTCCTCGCACTTGTACGGTTTCTCTCCTGTGTGGACCCTTTGGTGGATCACAAAATCTGTCCTGTAAGCAAAGCATTTGGCACACTCTTGGCATCTGTATGGCTTCTCTCCTGTGTGGACCCGGTGGTGAGTTACAAGGTGTGTCTTGCGAGCAAAACATTTTCCACAGTCCTGGCATCGGTATGGTTTCTCTCCTGTGTGGATCCCCTGATGATGCACGAGATCGGTCTTGTGAGCAAAACACTTTTGGCAATCCTCGCATTTGTACGGTTTCTCTCCTGTATGGACTCTTCGATGTCTCACAAGATCAGACTTCGAAGCCAAGCATTTCCCACACTCCTTGCATTTGTATGGTTCCTCTCCTGTGTGAATCCTCCGATGTGCCACCAGAAGTGCCTTGCGGGAAAAGCCCTTTCCGCATTCCTCGCATTTGTACGGTTTCTCTCCTGTGTGGACCCTTTGGTGGAGCACAAAATCTGTCCTGTAAGCAAAACATCTCGCGCACTCCTGGCATCTGTAGGGCTTCTCTCCTGTGTGGACTCTGTGGTGGGTTACAAGCTGTGTGTTGCGAGCAAAACATTTCCCACAGTCCTGGCACTGGTATGGTTTCTCTCCTGTGTGGATCCCCTGATGGCGCACGAGATCGGTTTTGTGAGCAAAACATTTGGGGCACTCCTCACATTTGTATGGTTTCTCTCCTGTATGGACTCTCCGATGCCTCACAAGATCTGACTTAGAAGCCAAGCATTTTCCACACTCCTGGCAAATGAATGTCTCCTTTCTCGTATGTAGCCTCTGGTGCCTCATAAGGTGTGACTTCTGAGCAAAACATTTCCCACACTCCCGACATTTGTATGGTTTGTCTCCTGTGTGGAGTTTCTGGTAGCAGGCCAGATCTGATTTCTCTCCTGTATCCAATTGCTCTTGTCTCATATTTGCGGATGGGAAAGAAAAACATTTTCTTGATACTTCATATCCCAAGTTTTTGTTTGTTGCATGAAGTGTAACCAATAACTTTTGGGGAAAATATTCACATTCACATTGCATTTCTTCCTGTGTCTCACTGTGTCTGGCAGGACCCGGTGTGTATACAAAACATCTCCCACACTTCATGCAAACCTTTAGCTTTTCCCAGTTACCTGCAGGGGGGGAAAGCACAACAATCAATCTATCAATTGCCTTTATTTCAGTTAACAAACCTTAGGCAGATACAGAAAAATATAGTACAGATAAAAGTCACATATAAAACACAATACAGGTTATCAAATGTACACATATTAAGATCGCTGGCCTTAAAATTTATATCTCTTAAAAGATAATAATATGTATCTAGGGCTGTGTAGTTTTCTACTATTTAGTGTCTCTCTCGGCATTACTTCGCGAACGAAGGTTCTTTAGGAAGCGCTTTTTACTAGCGCGTTGATGACTAAAAAGGCCAATCTGAGATAGGCAAGTTCGGTTGCAGAAAGCACAGCAGAAAGTCTCCCTAGGTGATGTTGTTTCCAAGTTGTGGTTCTTTCTGCGTTGTCGTTTCTCTTCGAGACCCGTTTGGTGTGACTTTTCGAAAGAGACCGGAGATCTTGTGGCCCGGTCGCCCTGGGCTGGATGAGTGCCGGTTGCCTACCCTGGATGGCGAGCAACTTAGCTCGTCATCCCTTGTAAAGAGCTTGGGTGTCCAATTGGACCCGTTGCTGTCCATGGAGGCTCAGGTCTCCATGGACAGCAAACGTCGTTTTTCCATCTACGACAGGCTAGGCGACTGGCACCCTACCTGTCCAGGAACGACTTGGCCACGGTGATCCAAGTGACGGTCATCTCGAGACTAGACTACTGTAACGCCCTCTACGTCGGCCTTCCTTTGTCGACAATCCGGAAACTCAAGCTGTTGCAGAATGCCGCCGCTCAGCTTGCTGATGGGAACATCAGTAAGGGGAGCACATCACTCCCATCCTCCGGCAACTGCACTGGCTTCCCATCGAGTACCGAATTGCCTTCAAGGTGCTGGTTTTAACCTTTAAGGCTTTGCACGATCTAGGGCCTGCGTACCTGAGGGACCGCCTTACCCCGTATGTTCCCCCGAGATCACTACGTTCAGAAGAACGGAATTTGTTGTTGGTACCATCAATCCGCTCCTGCCATCTGTCCACAACTAGGCAGAGAGCCTTCTCTGTGGTGGCTCCGGTGCTATGGAACTCTCTCTCCGATGACGTTCGAGCGATTTCGGAGCTTGCCTCCTTTCGTAAGGCACGCAAGACTGCACTCTTCAGATTGGCTTTCAACTAGCCCAGTTTCTGAGGAATTGTAATTCTGAAATGATACTTTGTAATCATCTTGTGTTTTTATGTTTTTATTACCTGCTGCAAAGTGTTGTGCGCAGCATGTTTTATCGTAACTGTAATCCGCCCCGAGCCTGCAAGAAGGAGCAGAATATAAGATCGAATAAATAAAATAAAAAATAAATTGTGGATAGTGCGTCTCCATGCCTCCCGATGTGAGGCCAGGGTGGACCATTGTTGGTGATCAATCTGGCCAAGCCTGAGATGTTGTTTCAGGGAGTCCTTATATCTCTTTTAGGGGGCGCCTCTCTTGCGCTGACCCGTGGCGAGTTCACCATAGAGTAGTGTCTTTGGGAGGCGGTGGTCCTCCATCCTAGAGACGTGCCCTGCCCAGCGCAGCTGTGTCCTCAATAGCATCGCCTCAATGCTGGTGATCCCTGCTTGCTCAAGGACAGCAACATTCATCACATAGTCGGTCCAGTGTATATTTAGGATTGTGCAAAGACGGCGCTGATAAAAGTGTTCGAGGAGTCGTAGGTGTTGGCGATAGGTGACCCATGGTTCAGACCCATAAAGGAGAATAGACAGTATGATAGCTCTGTACACACTGATTTTGGTGCTTTGCCTCAGGTGCTTGTTGCTCCAGACTCTTTTGTGAAGCCTTCCGAATGCACTATATGCCTTTGCTAATCTGTGATCTATTCTTTGTCAATCTTGGCGTCTGAAGAGATGATGCTTCCCAGGTAGGTGAACTGCTGAACAGACTTAAGCACAGATTTGCCTATGCTGACGTGGGGATGATGGTGTTCTTCCTGTGGTGCGGGCTGGTAGAGGACTTCCCTTTTCTTCAGGCTGACTTCCAGCCCAAACAGCTCTGCAGCTGTTGCAAAGCAGGATGTCAGGCGTTGCAGAGCTGCTTCTGAATGGACGACAAGGGCAGCATCGTCAGCAAAAAAGCAGCTCACGGACTAGATAGTATAGAGTCTTAGTGCGAGCCCTCAGATGGCTTAAGTTTATTCGGAGTGCATGTACTACAGTTATAATTGCATAAAGACTGTAGTTAAATTTCTCAGCTTCTCTTCAGTTACTTTTCTTTAGATAAAATGTTCTTTCGGGTCTTTGAGGCATGAGCAAAAATTTTTGCTATCTCCCCTGTAACTTTTTTATTTGAGTCCCCCAAAAGATACTTTAAATAGGGAGCAAAAAGGAATTATTATTATTATTATTATTATTATATACATAACATAATTAGTACACAGCAAACACTTGTTATGCTGGTTGTTGTATTGGATCACATGTCAGACACTTCCCAAGTGTCTAGTAGGACTCTGTGATGTATTGGCAAATAACGTATGCAGATCTGAGTAGGGTGGCCTTTTGCAGCTGACAGATGGTAATTTTTTCAGCGCCAATTGTGTTTAAGTGCAGTCCGAGGTCTTTAAGGACTGCACCCACTGTGCCGATCACCACTGGGACCACCTTTACTGGCTTGTGCCAGAGTCATCGTCATCTCCTTCTCCTTATATTTATTTACATATATTCCGCTTGATCTCTCTCGAAGGAGACTCAAAACAACTTGAATAAATTTTGAAGAGTCACTAGCAAAAGCAAAGGAAACATTATGTGCCTTGTGTTGTTGAAGGCTTTCATAGGTTGGGTTGCTGTGAGTTTTCCAGGCCATGTTCCAGAAGCATTCTCACCTGACATTTCACCCACATCTATGGCAGGCATCCTCAGAGGTTGTGTGGTCTGTTGGAAACTAAGCAAGTGGAATTTATATATCTGTGGAATGTCCAGGGTGGGAGAAAGAACTCTTGTCTGCTTGAGGCAGGTGTGATTAGCATGTAATGGCCTTGGAGCTTCAAAGTTTACCTGTCCGAACGGATTCTCCTCTACGAATCATCAAGAACATTAGGATCCTCCGGAGAGGCCCTGCTCTCGGTCATAAGAACGTAAGAACATAAGAAGAGCCATGCTGAATCGGACCTCAGCCAATCTAGTCCAGCATTCTGTGTCACACAGTGGCCCACTAGTTGTACACAGGGATCTCGAGCAGAAGGGAGGGGCAAACCCTGACCTGCTCCCGACCCCCAACAACCAGTACCCAGGAAATCCTGCCTACCTCAACCAACTCCGAGGTGGCACTTGAATGTCCTTTTCAGTAACTACCGATACACTTGGTATCCATGAATCTGTCTAATCCTGCCTTGAAGTTGTTCAGGCTGACAGCTGTCACAACCTCTTCTGGAAGTGAGTTCCATAACCCAATGACCCTCTGGGTGAAGAAATATTTCCCTTTATTACTCCTAATTTTCCTACCTTGGAGCTTCAGGGAGTGCCCTCTAGTCCTAGTGTTTTGTGACAAAGAAAATAATTTTTCTTTATTCACCTTTTCTATCCCATGCATGATTTTATACACTTCGATCAAGTCACCTCTTAGGCGCCGTCTTTCAAGGCTGAAAAGACCAAGGCGTTGCAACCTGGTTTCATAAGGGAGCCGCTCCATCCCTTGGATCATTCTTGTTGCCCTTTTCTGTACCTTTTCCAGTTCCGTTATATCCCTCTTAAGGTGCGGAGACCAGAATTGTACACAGTACTCCAAATGTGGCCTTACCATAGATTTGTAGAGAGGTAATACAACATTTGCTGACCTATTTTCGATTCCCTTTCTGATCATGCCTAGCATAGAATTTGCTTTTTCACTGCTGCTGCGCTGGGTTGACATCTTCATTGAGCTGTCCACCAAATCCCCAAGATCCCTTTCCTGGTTTGTCTCAGAAAGCTTTGATCCCATCAGTTGATAAGTGTATTTGGGGTTCTTTGCCCCGATGTGCATGACTTTACACTTGTTTAGGTTAAAATGCATTTGCCACTTTGTGCCCATTCACTCAATTTCGAGAGATCTTTCTGGAGCTCTTTACAATCAGTTTCATTTTTAACTACCCTGAACAATTTAGTGTCGTCTGCAAACTTTGCTACCTCAGAATTCACTCCTACATCCAGATCATTAATGAATAAATTAAAAAGTAACGGACCCAAACTGAACCTTGGGGTACGCCACTTCTCACCTCTTTCCACCCAGAGAAATGTCCGTTTATTACCACCCTTTGTTTCCTACAGTTTAGCCAGGTTCCAATCCAGGACAAGACCTGTCCCCTGATTCCATGGCTGAAGAGCTTATTTAGGAGCCTTTGGTGAGGGACTTTGTCAAAAGCCTTTTGAAAGTCAAGGTAAACAATATCAACTGGGTCCCCTTTATCTATGTGTTTATTTACACCCTCAAAGCATTCTAACAAGTTAGTAAGACATGATTTGCCTTTGCAGAAACCATGTTGATTTTCTTTCAGCAATGCCTGTTCTTCTATGTGCCTATTAATATTTTCTTTAATAATGGTTTCCATCACTTTGCCTGGAACTGAGGTTAAATTGACTGGTCTATAATTTCCTGGATCACCTCTGGATCCTTTCTTGAAGATCGGAGTTACATTTGCCTCCCTCCAGTCCTCGGGTACAGTGCCTGATCTTAGAGAAAGGTTATATATCTTAGCTAGAAGTTCAGCAATTTCACACTTGAGTTCCTTAAGAACTCTGGGGTGGATGCCGTCTGGACCTGGTGATTTGTTGACATTTAGTTTAGTAAGGCATGTGAGAACATCCTCCTTGTTTATCTCTATCTGTTTTAATTCTTTTAATTCCCTCCCTGAAAAAAACTGACTCAGCTGCAGGCATATGTTGTCTGTCCTTCTGTGTGAAAACGGAGGCAAAGAAGTCATTTAGCCGCTCAGCAATCTCCTTGTCTTCACTGATTTTCCCTTTCTGACCATTGTCGTCGAGTGGCCCAACTGCTTTTCTAGTTGGGTTTCTGCTCTGATGTACTTAAAGAAGTTTTTTTTTAATATTCTTTGCTATATGTGCCTCAAAATCTCTCTTGGCTTTCCTGACTGTTGCTTTGCATTTAGTTGGCCAGAGCTTGTGTTCCTTTCTGTTCTCCTCGGTAGGAAGAGCCTTCCATTTCTTAAATGAGTTTTTCTTCTTTCCAATCACATCTTTTACTTCATTTGTAAGCCATACTGGTGTCCTTTTGGACTTTCCATGCCTCTTTCTTTTTATTGGAATGCATTTTAGTTCAGCCTGTTTTAAGGTATTTTTAAACAGTTTCCAAGCATTTTGGAGGGATTTGATTTTTTTACTGCTCCTTTTAGTTTGTTCTTTACAATTTTCTCATTTTGGTGAAATTCCCTTTGTGAAAGTTTAATGTCTCCGTGTTAGTTTTCACTGCCAGTTTGCTATCAAAACTTACGAAGATGCTATCCCGCCATCTTCGTAAGTGCAACTGGTGGGGACTTCTCTGTGGTGACGCCTCGGCATTGGAACTCTCTACCAAGTGATGCTAGATCTGCCCCCTCTCTGTTGTCCTTTAGGAGGCTGGAGAAGACTTGGATGTGGAATGAAGCCTTCCCAGAATAGGCTGAGATTGGCTATAGTCTGAATGAACGACCATGTTTACAGATCGAGTGGAATTGTTTTTAGTGGCGATGTAGTTTTATGCTGGGCTTTTAATGTATTTCAATATGTTGTTGTAGTTGTTTTTAAATCGTATAGCATTGAATTTTGCTGTAAGCCGGTCTGAGTCCCTCTATGGAGGTGAGAAGGTCGGGGTACAAAAGTTTTAAGTAAACAAACAAACAAACAAATAAAGCCTGGCTGGTTGCTGCCTTCTTTATAAATCTGGTTTTATTGCATTTTATCTGTTTTTAACTCTGTAAACCGCTCTGGGCTCCAGAGAGAGCGGTATATTAAGTCGAACGAATAAATAAATAAATAAAAAATAAATAAATACCTGTAAAAGACATTTTAGGCTGCAAATATAGTGATGCTATTCAATTTCTGTTTTCAAACAGTGTTGTCGTTTGAAAACAGAAATAGAAGACACCTTGAAGATATGGTGAAGATCTTGAAGATACAAACACAATTCCACACATCATGCGTAAAGCCTCAGGGTCTGCCTTTGGCCTTGAGTTCGCAGCACCATGGAAAAAAATGAAGGCAATGGCGCTCCATGCAGTCATGGCAGCCACATGACCTTGGAGGCATCTACGGACAACGCTGGTTCTTTGGCTTAGAAATTGAGATGAGCACCACCCCCCAGAGTCAGACTCGATTAGACTCAAGGGGAAATGTTTACCTTTTTATGACATAGGACTTCAGGTGAGAATAGCATCACTATATAAGACTTAGGGGAGCCCAGCTGAAAACCACAAAAGGACAAGGGATTCAGATGAAGTCTTACCAGGAGAGGACACATTCTCATAGTTTTCCAGCATGACGTCCCTGTACAAAACTCTTTGCATTGGATCCAGCAGGTCCCACTCTTCTTTGGTGAAATGCACAGCCACATCCTCGAAGGTCACTGGTTCCTGCATACAGAAAAGAAGGAAACCTCAGGATGATATGGAAAGGAAGAAACATGGTCTGGCATTAAGAGAGTTGGGACAGATCCAAAGGCAATGGTGAAAACACATTTATTTATTTATTTACCTCATTTAAACCCCGCCCATATCAGCCCGAAGGCAACTCAGGGCGGCAAACAATTGGCACAATTTGATGCCGTTTAAAAATATATAAAAACACCAAAACCAATAAAAATAAAAGTTTTTACAATTTTTTTTTAAACTGTGTCATCATATTTAGTCCATTATCCATTTCGTCGTCGTCATCATTCCTAGGTCATTTCAAAGTCAGTTAACTAATTAAATTAAAGCTCCAAATGCTTGCTCGAAGAGCCAAGTTGTCATTTTTTTCCCGAAAGGTAAGGAGGGAGGGAGCCAATCTGATATCCCTGGGCAGGGAGTTCCACAGCCTCGGGGCCACTACAGAGAAGGCCCTGTTCCTCGTCCCCGCCAGACGTGCTTATGAAGCCGGCGGGATCAAGAGAGTGCTTTGAGTGCTGTCCCCGTCCCACCGTGTTAATCCTCTACCTACAGAAAAGTACTTTGGCTGAAAAGACAAGACTGTAACCTTTGACAGATGAACGTATTTTGTACGTAAAATGAGGTTTTATTTATTTCACCTCACCTTCTGTCCGTGTTACACATAAATTTTGAATATTTGGCTTGTCATGGAAACGGATTGGTGAGAAAGCATCAGTGCAGACATCCTTTCCCCATGGTAATAACTCTTCCAGGAGTAAAGTTCCCTTCCATGGCGTAGATTTCTCTCACTTCCTGTTGTCTCACCCCCATTCTTACCTATGAGTCATAGAATCATAGAGTTGGAAAAGACCGTGTGGGCCATCCAGTCTAACCCTCTGCCAAGAAGTAGGAAAATCGCATTCAAAGCACCCCCAACATATGGCCATCCAGCCTCTGTTTCATAAACTTTAAAAGCCTCCAAAGAAGGAGCCTCCACCACACTCCAGGGCAGAGAGTTCCACTGCTGAACAGCTCTCACAATCAGGAAGTTCCTCCTAATGTTCTCCTTTCTTGTAGTTTGAAGCCATTGTTCCACGTCCTGGTCTCCAGGACAGTGGAAAATACGCTTGCTCCCTCCTCCCTATGACTTCCCCTCACATATTTATACATTTGTAAGTATTTGTAAGTCGGATGTGAGTAACTCAGGTATGGCTTGTATACCCATTTTCCCACACAGTGAAGCAATGATGACTCCTCCATTCCAGATCATGGTGTGAGAAAAGCTTTTATCTGAAATATTTGTCTTGGTAGGTCAGACCACCCTAAAATACTACAGGTTGAGTATTCCTTGTCCAAAATGTTTTGGACCCAAATTGGATTTTAGATATTTTGTGTTTGTTTTTATATTTGTTTATTTTATTTATTTATTTATTTATTACAATACCTGTATTTACATACAGCTACAGCATGAGATTTCTTGACAGATGGGACCCGAGTCTAATGAAATTGGCAGATGGGACCTGAGTCTAATGAAATTCATTCAAATATCGTATATACAATTTTAAAAACAATTTTGCACGTTAAAGAAAGCGAACAATACAAAAGCAGTAGTGTCACTATCTCAGAGCCCCATTTGGAGGGCCAGGAGTTTAGCAGTGGTTAAAAGCTGTAGATGCAAGCTGTAAGATCTGAACTGGCAAGTTCGAATCCCGGGCTGACTTGGGTAAGTCAGCTGTAAGCCCTGCCCCAGCTAACCTAAGCTGTCGAAAGCTAGCTGCAAGTAGAAAATTAGGTACCGCATAAGCGGGGGAGGTATCTTTTTTTAAAAAAGGACTTTTTAACTTCAATAAATATAAATATTGAAGACGAGTACCGGAAGAGGATTCAGCTGGCTGGCAGGCTCCTCGTCGGAAAGGAGGGAGATAGCAAGGAGGATGGAACAACAGCGGCCCCTTGTGACGGAATAGAGCAGCAGCACCCAGTGACAAATAACAACAACACCCGGTTAAGCCAAGACGACAGGCTCAATCCAGAAAGATCCTCCTGTTATATATATATACTAGCTGTACCCGGCACGCGTTGCTGTGCCCTATTTAGGAGATGCGAGAAAGTCTGAGTATGTAAGGGTTGGAATTGATGTTACTTATGGTCTTGGTGGGGTCATGGCTGTGTTGTTGTGGGTTGTTCTGGTGGGTGGGATGTTGAAGTCCTGTGGAGTTGTCGGTGTGTGGTGTTGCTGGCATTCTGCAGAGCTTGTGGATATACAATGTTTTTTGTCTTTCCGTCTGCTGTGTTGATGGAGAGGTTCTGTAGTTTCCCAACTCTGGATTTGAAAAAAGAAACTGTGTTTCTGTTTTGGCGTTTGTTCTGCCCTTTTTTGTTTGATGTATGTAGCGTTGCGAGTGTGTCGTCCGATGCTGTTCTTTTTACAAGGCATGGCTTGTCTTTTGGGTCAGTTTCTGCCTGTGTGGAAGGAAGGAATGGCATACAAATGGGTTGAGCAGTAGACGCAAGGTTGTGTTATGTGCGTATTGTGTTGTGTGTAGGTATTACTTTTTTGGTGAGTTAGTGGGTGTGTGGTGGCATTGTGGGTGGTAGTATGTTGTGGAATGCTTGTGTGGGTGGGGTGTTTGTGTGTGTTTGTAGAGTATCAGTGCAGTGTTGTGTTGTGTTGTGGTTGGAGTATAGGTGGAGTTGGTTTTTGTTTGTGGTGGTGGTAGGTGTTGTGTGCGCGGGGTCCCGTAAAGTTGGGGGGATGGGTTGTGATAGGAAGTTGTGTTGTGTGGGTAGGAATTGCTGGAGAATTGCTCCCTCATAGAGTTTGGTTTTGTCAGTTTAACCCTCAAACACCAACTGACTGAACTCAAATCACTCAGCATTCTATCCTAGCCTTGGCTGGCTGTGCCCAGCGTTACTATGGTTACTCTGCCTCCCTGAATTTTGTGTGGGCCGATGTTGGCCAATGGGTTTCGCTGGCTGCCGCAGAGGATGCTGGGAAATGTAGTTTTTTGTATCGTTGTTTTGGGGGCCTTCTAGGTTTTGGGGGGGAAGTTTCTTTGCTAAAAACCTTCCTTGCCTGAGGCCTATTTGTGTTGGCAAGTTTGGTGTCTCTGCCTTGGAAGGTTTCTCTGTCTCTGTCAGTCGTTCGATGACGGGACCTCCTTTATATAATAGATATGTCCTTGTATGTCTTGTATGCCTTGTATGTCATAATCGGCAGGAATTGTCTGCTGTATGTGTCCTGTAATCCGCACTGAGTCCCCTTCGGGATGAGAAGTGTATTATTATTATTATCTTTGGATTTTGGAGTATTAGGGATAAGAGGTGTTCAACCTGCAATTACCATGTTGCAATATTTTTCCCCTCTTGACCAAGGTACTGTGGATTGGTGTTAATTTATTTTATCTATTTACAGTATTTATTTTCCACCCTTCTCACCCTGCAGGGGACTCTGGGCAGATTTCAATGTACATAGACATGGCAAACAGTCAATGCCATAGACACACAATATATATAGACAGACACACAGAGGCTAGTTAACATTCCAGCTTCATGAGAGTATTCTGGCCACCGGGGGAGCTGTTGCTTCACCGTCCACTTGTGACACCAATGGAGTACTTCCTCATTCTTTTGCATGCTTGCTGGAGATTTTATGGTGTTGTAAATTAGTTAAATTAGCCTCCCTGCATAAGCGGTACCTACATTTCTTACTTGACAGATACAACTGTCTTTCAGGCTGCAAAGGTCGTCAGCAAGTTATACAAATGGTCGGAAGCTTACACCGACCCAGGCTGGCTTAGAACTCATGACCTTTCAGTCAGCAGAGATTTTAAAGCAGCTGACTCCCAACCAGCTGCAACACAATCTTTTAGCCAAGTCAACCAATACGACCATGTTTTGTTCTGAGTTAGTCTTGAACATTAAGTCAGAGTCGTGTCCAACTCTGGGGGTTGGTGCTCATCTCCTTTTCTAAGCCGAAGAGCCGCCGTTGTCCGTAGACACCTCCAAGATCGTGTGGCCGGCATGACTGCCTGGAGCGCTGTTACCTTCCTGCCAAAGCAGTACCTATTCATCTACTTACGTTGGCACGTTTTTGAACTGCTGGGTTGGCAGAAGCTGGGACTAACAGCGGGAGCTCACTCTGCTCCCTAGATTCGAACCACCGACCTTTTGGTCAGCAAGTTTCGCAGCTCAGCAGTTAAACCCACTGTGCCACCAGGGGCTCAAGTCTTGAATACAAATTATTTTTTAAAAGCTATGACATTTCTGTAAGGCACTTTCTATGGCCATGAAAAACAAACATCATTGGCTCCTGATGACCTCTTACCTGAGCTTCTTGAGCCATTGCTCTTTGCTTCCCTTTTCACTTCTTCATTCTGGACTGAGACCCTGAAAAGGGAAACAACATGAAAAGGGACACATATCAGAAAGATGATGTTTGACCTAGCATAAAAAAGCCAAACCAATCAAAAACCTTTATACTTGCACTGTTTGAAAGCAAAGTTTGTATAAAAAAACTATTGTTCTTGTTGGTTTTTAACTGGGATTTGTAGTTTTACAAGGTCTGTAGCCGTCTCGGACAAAGAGTGATGGTGCCTCACCAAACAACAGCTCCCAGGAGTCCATAACATTGAAAGATGGCCGTTACAAGTGTTGTCAAACTGCATTAATTCTATAGTATAGATGTACCCTGTGTTTGTTTGTTTTGCTTGACCTATTTATTTATTTATTTACAGTATTTATATTCCGCCCTTCTCACTCTGCAGGAGACTCAGGGCAGATTTCAATGTACATAGACATGGCAAACAGTCAATGCCATAGACACACAATATATATAGGCAGACACACAGAGGCTATTTAACATTCCAGGTTCATGAGAGTTTTCTGGCCACCGGGGGAGCTGTTGCTTCACCGTCCACTTGTGACACCGATGGAGTACTTCCTCATTCTTATGCACGCTTGCTGGAGATTTTATGGTGTCGTAAATTAGTTAAATTCGCCACCCCGCATAAGCGGTACCTAAATTTCCTACTTGACAGATGCAACTGTCTTTCAGGCTGCAAAGGTCGACAGCAAGCTATACAAATGGTCGAAAGCTTACTCCGACCCAGGCTGCCTTCGAACTCATGGTCTTTCGGTCAGTAGTGATCTTAATGCAGCTGACTCCCAGCCAGCTGCGCCACAGTCTCTACTATATTCATTGCCGTTGGTCATGGATCCAAATCTTACGTTGAAATGTATCCGCACTGTGAAATTAATGCAGTTTCCCTCCACTTTTGACTGCCATGGCTCAATGTGATGGAATGAACGGAGTTGCAGTTTGTTAGGGCACCAGCACTCTTTGGCAGAGAAGGCTAAAGACCTTGTAAAACAACAAACTAGCATAAAACGGCATTAATTCTATAGTGTTGATCAGGCCCTGGGCAAATGTGGGTCCTCCAAGTGTTTTGGACTTCAACTCCCACAATTCCTAACAGTCTACCGCCTGTTAGGAATTGTGGGGGTTGAAGTCCAAAACACCCGGATGTCCAGAGTTTGCCCAGACCTGGTGTACGTGCACCCTTAGTCATAGGTGCATCTAAAGTGAACGAATGGAGTTTTGGCACCACTACACTGTCTCACTGCTATGGATTCATGGAAACTGCAGTTTTCCAAGGTCTTTTTACCTGTCAAAGACTGCTGATGCCTCAACAAACTACAACTCCCATGATTCCATAGCACTTTTTTTGTCGTGTCAGGAGCGACTTGAGAAACTGCAAGTTGCTTCTGGTGTGAGAGAATTGGCCGTCTGCAAGGACGTTGCCCAATGATGTTTTACCATCCTTGTGGGTGGCTTCTTTCATGTCCCTGCATGTGGAGCTGGAGTTGGCAGAGGGAGCTCATCCACACTCTCCCCGGATTCGAACCCGCGACCTGTCGGTCTTCAGTCCTACTGGCACAAGGGATATAAATAAAGTTTTTAATTATTATTATTATTATTAATATTAACCCACTGTGCCACTGGGGGCTCCTTCCATAGCACTGAGCCATGGCAGTTAAAGTGGGATAAAACTGCATTAATTCTACAGTGTAGAGATGCACCCTTGGTCTCCTTGCTTCTCTGTCCTTCCTCCTTTGTCATTGCTATTCCCCTATAGCAGTGTTTCTCAACCTGGGGTCGGGACCCCCAGGGGGGTCGCGAGAGGGTTTCAGAGGGGTCGCCAAAGACCATCAGAAAACATATACAGTACTTATGATGGTCTTAGGAAGCCCTTTGGCAGAGAAGGTTGAAGATCTCTCTGCTTGTCCTTCTCTTTCTTTTTGGAGACAGACTGTGAATTCTCCCACCTAAAGCTCTACTCTGCGGTGATTGGCAGGCCTCCCAGGGCTGTTTCTGAGACTCCAAGCAGGGAGGGAGAGCAGGCGTGCTTGGCGCATGGCAGCATGATGCGCATGTGTGGGTGAGGAAAGTGTGTAAGGTGGAATGGAGGCTAGTCCCTTCAAGGCATGAGGATTCTGTGTAGGAAGTTTGAGCCAATTCTATCATTGGTGAGGTGCAAGGGGCTGTTTGATTGTAGGTGAACTATAAATCCCAGCAACTACAACTCCCAAATGTTAAGATCTATTTTCCCCAAACTCCACCAGTGTTCACATTTGGGTTTATTGAGGATTCGTGTCAAGTGTGGTCCAGATCCATAATCGTTGAGTCTATAGTGCTCTCTGGGTGTAGGTGAACTACAACTCCCAAACTCAAGGTCAATGTCCACCAAACCCTTCCAGTATTTGCTGTTGGTCATGGGAGTTTTGTGTTCCAAGTTTGGTTCAATTCCATTCTTGGTGAGTTCAGAATGCTCTTTGATTGTAGGTGAACTATAAATCCCAGAAACTTCCAAATGACAAAATCAACCCCCCCCCTCAAAAATACAGTTATGAAGTAGCAATGAAAATAATGGTTAGGGGTCACCACAACATGAGGAACTGTATTAAGGGGTCGCAGCATTAGGAAGGTTGAGAAACACTGCCCTATAGGCTCCTATACCCATTGTTTGCCCAAACTGTGTCCCATTCATCTGTATAATGTTGAAGGATATGCAAAATCCCATGGAAATCCTTCCCCATGCAGAAAAACACAATCAAAGCCCTCCCAACAGATGGCCATCCAGAATCTGCTTAAAAGCCTCCCAGAGAAGGAGGCTCAACCACCCTCTCAGGTAGCATATTACCTTCAAGCTCTTACCTTCAAGAAGTTCCTCCCACCCAGGATCCTTGCTTACCTTCTTCGTCTTGCCTTTAGCCCTCCCTTATTCTGTGCTGGGAGGACCCATCTGAAGGTTGCACCGCTTTCCTTTGACTTGCTTTGCCTGGATCCCGTCACGTGACTGAAACCAGCCCGGGCCCGTGACGTCACGCAGCCAGCTCTGTTCTGCAGCAGGGAGGCAGAGTTGTGTTGAGGATTCCTGAAAGGGTGCAACTTTACATTGTAGAATCAACGCAGTTTGATACCGATTTAACTGCCATGGCACCATGCTATGTGGAGACCCCATAACAGAGAAGGCTAAAGACCTTGTAAAACTACAACTTGCCATTGCCCCCATAGCATTGATCCATGATTTCAACCTGCATTAATCCTGCAGTGTAGATGCATCCATGGACTGGGGAGGGGAATGGTTTAAAACAGTGGTTCTCAACCTTTGTAATGCCATGAACCCTAGATAAAATTCCTCATGTTGTGGTGACCCCCAACTGTATTTTCATTGCTATTTCACAATGGTAATTTTGCTACCGTTATGAATTGTAATGCAATTGTCTGACATGCAGGATGTATTTTCATTGTTACAAATTGAACATAATTAAAGCATAGGGATTAATCACAAAAACGATATGTTTGGGGGAGGATGGACAACGGATGATGGGATTTGCAGCACCTTCGACCAATTCCGCTCTGACTTCCACAGACCACTGAGACCCCCACAAATTATAGACCCGGACTAAACTTGGCACACAGAACCCCAATGACCAGTAGAAAATACTGGAGGGGGTTGGGGGAGTTGATAGTGAATTACGGGAAAGGTAGTTCACCTGCATCCGGAGAGCACTGTGAACCCAATTTGACGACTATGGATCTGGACAGAACTTGGCACAAATACTCAATATGCCCAAATCTGAGGACTGGTGGAGTTTGGGGAAAATAGACCTTGGCATTTGGGAATTACTGGGATGTATAGTTCCTCAGCTATCAAAGAGTATTCTGAAATCCAACAACAATTAAATTGGACCAAACTTGGAACACATGCTGATATGCTGAAATTTGATTACTGAAGGGCTTTGGGGGGACGGGGGGGACTGACCTTTGTTTATATGAGTTGTAGTTCAACCACACCAGAGAAATCGACCTCCCCGATGATGAACCTGGATCAAACTTGGGCAGCAAGAGCCAGCCCATACGGGCCTTCCGCTTGACCCTTGCCCCTTCTGAGCTCACTAGGGGGCAAGGACCCAAGAAGGTCTCCAAAAAAGGGTGTACCTTCTCCCTTGTGCTCCTTTGCCTCTAAGCTCCTCATCCTCCTGACGCCATGCAGCCCTGTGTGAGGGGGGGGGGAGCTGACCTGGAATGCCTGGCTGTTTGGCTGGCACAGCCATTTTGAAGAGGGGGCGGGGCTAACCGAGAGGCTTTCGCGACCCCCGGAAAATGGCCCAATGACCCCCCTGGGGGTTGCGACCCCCAGGTTGAGAACCGCTGGTTTAAAACCAGAACTGCTGATTTATTTAATGCAATCTATATATATAAAAGAGAGTGGTCGTGGGTACCCGCAAATAGGCGCGAAAACTACATGTCCAAGACCCACGAAAATCACCAGGCCACTGACCCATACCCCGGGATCCCTATAGGGCCCACAAAAACACCCCGAAACACAACCCACCACCCTCTAAAACACCCCTGAAAAACAACCTTTCCACGCATGCACAAACGGCAAACTGTGGCGGCCGTGGCAACGCCCCTCCCCTCCTCCTCCTCCAACACACCCTCCCACCCCGCCTCCCCTTGGCCCCCCCTCCTCCTCCTCCTCCCACCCCACCTCCACGCCCCAAGACATTACCCCACCCGCGCCGCTGATGCCATGCCCACCTCCTCCGCCGCTACCAGGAGGCTCCTCAAGCCAGGACACATGGGCACCGCCTTGGCCGCCTTCTCCGCAGCGTCCTTGCCCTTCCTCGGGGACTGCCATCCAGTTCTGAACCCAGGCCAGGATGGCAGCCGCTGAGGAAAGCCAAGGACGTGGCGGAGAAGGCGCTGACGGCGCGCCTGGCCGCCTTCTCTCCGCCGCGTCCTTACCCTTCCTCGGCGACTTCCATCCGGTTCTGGACCCAGCCCAGGATGGCAGCCACCAAGGAAGGACAAGGATGCGGCGGAGAAGGCGCCCACGGCACAACCAGGGTCCATGGGGCGCCTGGGAAACGACGGACGAGATGACTACGGACAAGGAACTACACCTCCCAGAAGCCTCCGCGCCTCTCACTGGGAAACAGGGGCGGAGCTTTCTGGGAACTGAAGTCCCATGCCTCTATCCGCCTCCGACTCCGACTCCCAGCCTCCCAAGCGTTTCCAGACACAACCCACGCGGCCCGGGACCACGGAGGAAGGCAAGGAGGTGACGCACCCGTCCTCCTCGCGAAGGTCCCCCTTCGGCCCCCCTTTCAGCAGGGAAGTACAACAACCAACCTCCTACCCAGGGTCCCCATCGCACCCTCCCCAACGGCACACACATATGTATATACAGTATATACACATACAAATGTATACACAGACATATATATACACACATACATACACATACACACAGACATATATATACACACACAATAACATACAAATAAACAATACACACATACACATATATACACACACATATATACACACATACATACATACAAACACACAAAAATACACACACATACATACACATATACATACCCACCTACACATATATACACACAAACATACACACCACATAAACACACACACACAAACATACATACACATACAAACACAAATACACGTACAAACACACACACATATATATATACACATATACATACACAGAAAAATAAACACACATACACACACATATATACACCCAAACAGACACATAAAAACACACACAACACACATAGTCACATCACTACCAACCCATACATACCCAGACTTCCACTCATCTCTAAATAGGGCACAGCAACGCGTGCCGGGTTCAGCTAGTATAATAATAATAATAATATAAGAGCTCCTCCCCAGTAACAATATAATATATAATACTAATATTATGAATGATGTATTAGTATTATGCTGATAATATATGGTATTTGCCCTTAGACAACTGCAAGACAACTGACAATGCTGCCCTTGTCGCCCATTCATATTGTTCAACTTAAGCCATCTGAGGGCTTGCACTAAGACTAAACTATCTAGTCCGTGAGCTGCTTTTTGCCGACGATGCCGCCCTTGTCGCCCATTCAGAAGCAGCCCTGCAGCACCTAACGTCCTGCTTTGCGACAGCTGCAGAGCTGTTTGGGCTGGAAGTCAGCCTGAAGAAAACGGAAGTTCTCTACCAGCCCGCACCACAGGAAGAACACCATCACCCCCACATCAGCATAGGCCAATCTGTGCTTAAGTCCATTCAGTTCACCTACCTGGGAAGCATCATCTCTTCAGACGCCAAGATTGATAAAGAGATAGATCACAGATTAGCAAAGGCATAGAGTGCATTCGAAAGGCTTCACAAAAGAGTCTGGAGCAACAAGCATCTGAGGCAAAGCACAAAAATCAGTGTGTACAGAGCTATCATACTGTCTATTCTCCTCTATGGGTCTGAAACATGGCTCACCTATCGCCAGCATCTACGACTCCTCGAACGTTTTCATCAGCCCTGTCTTCACACAATCCTAAATATAAACTGGACCGACTATGTGACTAATGTTGCTCTCCTTGAGCAAGCAGGGATCACCAGCGTTGAGGCCATGCTATTGAGAACACAGCTGCGCTGGGCAGGGCACGTCTTTAAGATGGAGGACCACCGCCTCCCAAAGATACTATTCTATGGTGAACTCGCCATGGGTCAGCGCAAGAGAGGCACCCCCAAAAGATATAAGGTCTCCCTGAAACAACATCTCAGGCTCGGCCAGATTGATCACCAACAATGGTCCACCCTGGCCTCACATCAGAAGATATCAGGACGCACTATCCACAATGCTGCGGCCTCTTTTTGAGAAGACATGCCGAACGGGTCTCGAAGAGAAACGACAATGCAGAAAGAACTGCAACTTGGAAACAACATCACCCAAGGAGACTTTCTGCTGTGCTCTGCAACCGGACTTGCCTATCTCAGATTGGCCTTTTAGTCATCAACGCTTGTAAAAGCGTGGGATGAGTCCTTCCTAAGAATCTTCGTTAACGAAGTAATGCCGAGTGAAGAATAATATAGTATGTTTTTATGTAGATATTTACACAATACATAAAACAGTCACGACGCAATTTAATACTATACTAAAAGCATTATAATACTAAAAACATAATACATAAAAGCATAAAACCTACAACTACACAAGGAGCAAACAATTGCAGAGCCTCTGCAATTTTACTTCTAAGATTGACAGCAATGTTTAAGGACCGATGAGATTAAAAGCTTGTCTAAATAGGACTGTTTTACAAGCTCTTCTGAACAGAGCCAGCTCTTTGATGGTATGGACTTCAACCGGCATGGAGTTCCATAGCACTAGTGCTGCCACGAAGAAGGCTCTGGATCTTGTAGTGGACAGTCTGCAATAATGAATCGAAGGGACTAGCAGGAGGTTCTGTTCTTCTGAACGCAGTGATCTCGAGTGACTATATGGCGTGAGGCGGTCCCTCAGGTATATGACTTGTGCGCCCTGAGTCCCTTTAGGGTGAGAAGGGCAGCATATAAATGTTGTAAATAAATAAATAAAAATAAAATTATAATAATTCTATTTGTTTATTTAGGAGATTTCTATGCCGCCTTTCTCCAGGTGGACTCAAAGGTGGCTCACGTCATCTCAAAAAATGTTGACCATTTCCATTCCCTTGGCAGCCACCTCTCCACCAAAGTCAACATTGACACTGAAATACAACACCGCCCTGAGCGCTGCAAGTGCAGCATTTTTACGAATGGAGCAGAGACCGTTAGAAGACCGGGACATCTGCAAGGGAGACCAAGGTGCTTGTTTATAAACCATTGTCCTCCCAACCGTGCTATACGCCTGCAAACGTGGACTGTCTACAGACGTCATACGCAACCCCTGGAACGATTCCATCAGTGCTGCCTCCGAAAAATCTTGCAGTAAGATCTTTATTTAGAAATGTATTACAGGTACTTTCCTTTCCTACAACAAAAGCACATATGATCCACTTTCTACTTTCCTACCTCTTAGTTCCCACAGGGTTAAAGAGAAGACAGATTGAATTGCATAGTAAATTGCACATTAAATTGCCAAAGAAATCAGATTGTAATGGGGAACAGAACATTTTTCAAATGTTGTTACATAATGTCATAAGTGGGGTTCCTTATGATTATTAATAATCATTATTAATAACATATTAATAAATTATTGTTATTATTAGGCCTGGATAGGTTCGTCGGAATGCTCGTAAAATCGGAATGAATTCGGATTAAATTTTGAAGCGGTTTCGAGGCAATGTAAGCAATCCGGAAATGAATTTGCCATTTCGGTCACCACCGCCATTTTTCGAAAGGAATCGCCATTAAGAATCGCCTCGCCCCAGTTCTGACGCGGAGGGGAAGATTTTCCCCATCCAAACTGGGTTAAACACGCGTGTCCATATAACGAAGCCATTCTGAAATTTTGGAATTTATTCGAAAAATCAAAAAAAAATTTCACATTTTTTAGAAGTCATTCAAATTTGAAGTGCCAGCGCCCCCTACATCTGGAACAAGTTTTGAACCATTTTTTTAATCAAACAGGCCTAATTATTAATACTCCAGTTTATCTCTTCCAAAAGGAGCTCAAAGTGGCTTAATATAAAGTATTAGTACAAAATTTTAATGTTATAGTACAATATAGTAATATATAATACCAATATTATATAATAATACCAGCTGCACCAGGAATGTGACGCAGCTGGCTGGGAGCAGCTGCATAAGATCTCTACTGACCAGAAGGCCATGAGTTCGAGGCCTGCCCGGTCGGTGAGCCCTCGACCAATTGTGTAGCAAGGCCTGTCTATATGTTATATGTCTATGTCATTGAATGTATGCCAACCCAGTTCTTCTGAAGCTTCCTTTGCTGACTCCTTCCCATCAAGACATTCATGTCAGATTATTGCATTTTGAATGGCAATTCATGAGTCAGCACAAGATGTATTTTCTGCAGTGTGACATGTTTGACACCAGATGCCGCTGTCCCAGGACTGATAAATGGAATCTTGGGATTTGTCAGTTAAGAAAATGACAGTTGGGATCTGACAGTTGGGAATTGTCCGTTGAAGAGGACAGTTGGGATTAAATATCTGTGAGGAAAGGATGTTTAGAAAGGTGGCTGTGATTGCTGATGTTTTTCCATGCTTAGCTTGTTATTGTTAAATACAATTCAATTCAAAGTTATATTTTTTACTTGTGAATTGAATGAGAGTGTCATTATTCACACGAACAGAGACTGGAGTTTATTGGGCCGATGGGGAATTAAACTTCTATATTTCTGTTGCCTATTCCGCTGTGGCAATAAATAGTCGACGCCGAAGAGGTTATGGGCCCAGATCCCAGAACCCAGAACACAGAATCCAGAATTGCAGAGGCACAGAGATACTACATAACCCATAATTCATAGAAAAAGTTTTGAATAACACTGCAAATTGCAGAAGTCGCTGTTTACCTCAGTGTTAGAGAAAAAGCTGAAGTGAATTTTTGCCAGAGCATCTGTAGTGTGAAGAAAGATGGCATTATTTGGAGCACAGCATCATTTAGAAAAAACTCAGAGGCAGCTCAAATTATTTAATATGGGCTACCAAAGTGCAGCAGTTTTGGCAAAGGAGGAGCTGCTATCCTGCCTTACACATCGACCGATTTCTGAGTGCAGAAAGGTTGAAAGATGGCAAGGCAAGGGCTACCATCATCCTGTCAGTTGACCGATAGGAACCTCACATATTTAGCTCTGGAAGAAACAGCCGCTGACTGTTGGAAAAGGCTTGAAAAGCTGTATCAGCAGGCTACTGGAGGCTCAAAAGTTTTATTGAGCAGAGAACTGTTTTCACTGAAGCTTCTGTCAATGGAAGATTGTGCCAGAGAGACTCATTTGAGTAAAATGCTGAGCCTATTTAATGATTTAGCAGCAAGGGGCACCAATTTTACAGAAGATCAGAGAGGCTTAATTCTACTAAGCAGTTTGGGGCAGAGCTACAACTCATTCATTGACTCCATGCAATCTGTGAAAGAAGAGGACATCAACTCGACTTAGTTTCGACTAGATTGGAGAACTAGGCTTGTTACAGAAGAAATGCCCAGCAACTTTCAACGGAGAAGACGATCAACAAAGGCTTCAATATGAAGAGGAAAGAGACAATCCAGTGTGACATCATCTGCTACATTTGTAACAAAAGAGGACACAAAGCTAGACAATGTCATCAGAACAAGTTTAAGAAGAGTGAATCAGCACAGAGCAGGAAAGAACAGATCAACAATTCAAGAAAAGACTTGATTCAAGCTGTCTGTTGATGAGTTTACAATGTAACAATGATTTTATTCCTCAGGTACCCTGGATTATTGACTCTGGGAGTGCAAAGAGTTTTGTTAAGGATAGTAAATTGTTAGCAGAGAAGGAACCTTTATCTGGTTCTATGCAAAGTTGTGTGAGTCTAGCCAATGGTCAAAGGTGCAAGGTTTTAACAAAGGAGAAGTTGAATTGGTCAACTTAGTCTAAAGTTGACAATGTTTATTTAGTTCCTGAGCTAGAACACAATGTTCTAGGGTGAAACAACTTGCACCATGGTTTATCCATTGTGTTTGAAGGTGAAATATTTGTCTTGGTAGGTCAGACCACCCTAAAATACTACAGGTTGAGTATTCCTTGTCCAAAATGTTTTGGACCCAAATTGGATTTTAGATATTTTGTGTTTGTTTTTTTATTTGTTTATTTTATTTTATCTATTTGTTTATTACAATACCTGTAATTACATACAGCTACAGCATGAGATTTATTGGCAGATGGGACCTGAGGCTAATGAAATTCATTCAAATATCGTATATACAATTTTTAAAATAATTTTGCATGTTAAAGAAAGCGAACAATACAAAAGCAGAAGTGTCACTATCTCAGAGCCCCATTTGGACATCTTTGGATTTTGGAGTTTTGGGGATAAGGGGTGTTCAACCTGCAATTACCATGTTGCAATATTTTTCCCCTCTTGCCAAAGGTACTGTGGATTAAAGGTCTTCGGTGTTAATTTATTTTATCTATTTACAGTATTTATTTTCCGCCCTTCTCACCCCGCAGGGGACTCTGCGGGGATCACAATGCACAAATACATGGCAAACATTCAATGTCATAGACACACAGAGGCTATTTAACTTTCCAGCTTCATGAGGGTATGCTTCGAATTCCAGCCACCAGGAGAGCTGTCGCTTCACTGTCCACTTGTGACACCGATTGAGTACTTCCTCATTCTTTTGCACGCTGCTAGAGAGTTTTATGGTGTCGTAAATTAGTTAAATTAGCCTCTCCGCATAAGCAGCACATATATTTCCTATTTGACAGGTGCAACTGTCTTTCAGGCTGCAAAGGTCGACAGCAAACTAGGCAAATGGTCGGGGGCTTACTCTGACCCAGGCTGGCTTTGAACTCAAGACCTTTCAGTCAGTAGTGATTTAAAGCAGCTGACTCCCAACCAGCTGCACCAAAATCTTTTAGCCAAGTCAACCAATACGACCATGTTTTGTTCTGAGTTAGTCTTGAATAAAGGTAAAGGTTTCCCCTTGACATTAGGTCAGAGTCGTGTCCAACTCTGGGTGGTGGTGGTCATCTCCGTTTCTAATCCGAATAGCCAGCGTTGTCCGTAGGCACCTCCAAGATCGTGTGGCCGGCATGACTGCATGGAGCGCTGTTACCTTCCTACCAAAGCGGTACCTAGTGATCTACTCACGTTGCCATGTTTTTGAACTGCTGCGTTGGAAGAAGCTGAGACTAACAGCAGGAGCTCACTCTGCTCCCTAGATTCGAACCACTGACCTTTTGTCACAAGTTCTGCAGTCAGCGGTTAGACCCACTGCACCACCAGGGGCTCAAGTCTTGAATACAAATTATTTTTTAAAAGCTACGACATTTCTATAAGGCACTTTCTATGACCATGAAAAACAAACATCATCGGCTCCTGATGACCCCTTACCTGAGCTCCTTGAGCCATTGCTCTTTGCTTCCCTTTTCACTTTTTCATTCTGGACTGAGACCCTGAAAAGGGAAACAACATGAAAAGGGACACATATCAGAAAGATGATATTTGACCTAGCATAAAAGGCCAAACCAATCAAAAGGAATTACCTTTATATTTGCATTGTTTGAAAGCAAAGTTTGTATAAAAAACAATAGTTCTTGTTGGTTTTTAACTGGGATTTGTAGTTTTACAAGGTCTGTAGCTGTCTCGGACAAAGAGTGATGCTGCCTCACCAAACGACAGCTCCCAGGAGTCCATAATATTGAGGCATGGCAGTTACAAGTGTTGTCAAACTACATTAATTCTATAGTATAGATGTACCCTGTGCTTGTTTGTTTTGCTTGACCTATTTATTTATTTATTTATTTATTTACAGTATTTATATTCCGCTCTTCTCACTCTGCAGGAGACTCAGGGTGGATTACAATGTACATATCCATGGCAAACAGTCAATGCCATAGACATACAATATATATAGACAGACACACATGAGAGTATTCTGGCTGTTGCTTCACCGTCCACTTGTGACACCGATGGAGTACTTCCTCATTCTTTTGCACGCTTGCTGGAGATTTTATGGTGTCGTAAATTAGTTAAATTAGCCTCCCCGCATAAGCAGTACCTAAATTTCCTACTTGACAGATGCAACTGTCTTTTGGGCTGCAAAGGTCGACAGCAAGCTATTCAAAGTGCTGGTCTTGACCTTTAAAGCTCTATACGGTTCTGGCCCATCTTACTTGTCCGAACGCATCTGCCGCTACATCCCACCTCGTAATTTAAGATCATCCGGGAGGCCTGCTCGCTCCCGCCGACTTCTCAAATGCGGCTGGTGGGACGAGGGAGACGGCCTTCTTGGTGGTGGCTCCCCATCTGTGAAAAGCGCTTCCTAGTGACATACGATCAATTCCATCCCTCCTGACATTCAGGAAAAAAGTTAAAGCCTGGCTATGGGACCAGGCGTTTGCACACTAGCACAAGGCAGCAACTTTTTTTAACTTAAATGAATGTGTATGATATGTTGATGTAATTGTATTTTAATGTAATGTTTTGGGGGGGTTTTATACTGTGTTTTATGTGTTTACTGCGTAGGCATCGAATTGTGCCTTTTTTGGAAGCCGCTCTGAGTCCCCTCGGGGTTGAGAAGAGCTGTAAAAATGCCGGAAATAAATAAAAATAAATGGTCGGGAGCTCTACCCGACCCAGGCTGGTTTCAACTCATGACCTTTTGGTCAGTAGTGATCTTAATGCAGCTGACTCCCTGCTAGTTGTGCCACAGTCTCTACTATATTCATTGCCATTGGTCATGGGTCCAAATCCTCGATCCTACTCTGAAATGTATCAGCGCGGTGAAATTAATGCAGTTTCCCTCCACTTTAACTGCCATGGCTCAATGTGATGGAATGAACGGAGTTGCAGTTTGTTAGGGCACCAGCACTCTTTACACTGTAAACGTAAGCTAAATAATATAACTGCCTTAGTAGCAAAATATATATATATTTATATGATCAAGCAAACAGTCCCTCCATGGCATCATACTCACAGCATAACACAATATAGTAACGCCTGATGGTAGCAGTATGATACACAGTATCACTATCCCACGTATAACAACAATGACGCTCAAAGGGTACAAAGTTAGCTCTATACAGTCAAATAATATAGCTTTGTGTTTTCATCAGCTAAATGCAGTCCATATATGCTAACAAGTCCCCAGATGGTGTTACTCACTGTCGGTGTCCGTATATCACCAATGGATCAAATAAATGGAATGGTATAAAGGAGGCGCCGCGCACTTCAGGCCAATGCAGCTAAACTCAGCGCCGCCAAACCAAAACTCCGGGAGTTTGGCTACTTGCCTGTATCGCGGCGACGCTTCCTTATACTCATTCATTTATTTGATCCATTGCGATATAATACGGACACCATCTGGGAGTATCACCATCTGGGACTATATGAACTCGGCATTTAGCTGATGAAACACTGCAAGCTATATTATTTGACTGTATAGAGCTAACTTTGTATTCGATTCATTGTTATTATACGGATAGTGATACTGTGTATCATACTACTACTACTTGCTATGCTAATATTGGCTGTGTTATGCCAGAGTATGATACGCCATGGAGGGAACTCCTTGCTGCTTGATCATATAAATCTTTATATATAGCTGAGACACGGTCGTGCAAAGATTGATATAGACAACGAAACGCATACGTCGCAGAAACACCACACTAAACAAATGGACTGGCCCAGACCACAAGGTACAGACAACAGTAAAACCCGACCTAACTGCCTGGCAAACACCCTAAACACCACCCTAAAATTTAACAGAGGAATCCACGGCCGCGCTGCCAGCGCGAACGTTTAGAACGTTCGCACATGGCAGCCAGAGCGCCTCCTCCCGCCTCCTCCTTGGATCAGGAAGAGCGGCGGGGGGAACCTGAAGGAGAAACCCCTCCTCCTCCCTCTCCCCAGCCCCCCACCTCCTCCCGCCACCCCCCTCGCCACCCGGTTTCCAAGGTGGCGAGGGGGCGTGGCCAGGCGGGGACACCCCTCCCCCTCCCCAGCCCCTCACCTCCCCCGCCACCCCCTCACCACCCGGTTTAAACGAGTGGCCGAGGGGGCGTGGCCAGGGGCGGGACACCCCTCCCTCCCCTCCACCTCCCCCGCCACCCCCCTCGCCACCCGTTTAAATGAGTGGCGAGGGGGGGCCAGGGGCGGGGACACCCTCCCCCCCCCAGCCCTCCCCCTCCCCCTCGCCACCCCCCTCGCCACCCGGTTTCCAAGAGTGGCGAGGGGCGTGGCTCAGGGGCGGGGACACCCTCCCCCACTCCCAGCCCCTCCACCTCCCCCGCCACCCCCCTCGCCACCCGGTTTAAACGAGTGGCGAGGGGTGTAACCAGGGTGGGGACACCCTCCCCTCCCAGCCCTCCCTCCCCCGCCACCCCCCTCGCCACCCGGTTTCCAAAGTGGCGAGGGGGGCGGCTTCAGAGGGGGACACCCCTCCTCCCCAGCCCCTCCCCTCCTCCCCCGCCACCCCCTCGCCACCCGGTTTAAACGAGTGGCGAGGGGTGGCCAGGGGCGGGGACACCCCTCCCCCCCCCAGCCCTCCACCTCCCCCGCCACCCCCTCGCCACCTGGTTTAAGGTGGCGGGGGGGTGGCGCAGGGCGGGACACCCCCCCTCCCAGCCCTCCCCCCCGCCACCCCCCCTCGCCACCCGGTTTCCAAGAGTGGCGAGGGGGGGGGGCCTGGGGGCGGGGACACCCCTCCCCCTCCCCAGCCCCTCCACCTCCCCCGCCACCCCCCTCGCCACCCGGTTTCCAAGAGTGGCGAGGGGGCGTGGCCAGGCGGGACACCCTCCCCCTCCCCAGCCCCTCCCCCCCCCCGCCACCCCCTCGCCACGGTTTCCAAGAGTGGCGAGGGGCGTAACCAGGGGCGGGACACCTCCCCCTCCCCAGCCCCCCACCTCCCCCGCCACCCCCTCGCCACCGGTTTCCAAGAGTGGCGAGGGGCGTCAGGGGGCGGGGACACCCCTCCCCTCCCCAGCCCCTCCACCTCCCCCCACCCCCTCGCCACCCGGTTTCCAAGAGTGGCGAGGGGCGTGTCAGGGGGGGGACACCCCTCCCCCTCCCCAGCCCCTCCCCCCCCCCCCCCCCCCCCCTCGCCACCCGGGTTCCAAGAGTGGCGAGGGGGCGTGGCCCGGGGGCGGGGACCCCCCTCCCCCCTCCCCAGCCCCTCCCACCGCCTCCCGCCACGCCCCCTCGCCACCTGGTTTCCAAGAGTGGCGAGGGGGCGTGGCTGTGGGCGGGACACCCCTCCCCAGCCCCTCCACCTCCCCGCCACCCCCCCCTCGCCACCGGTTTAAACGGTGGCGAGGGGGCGGGGCCAGGGGGCGGGGACTCCCCTCCCCCCCTCCCCAGCCCCTCCCACCTCCCCCCGCCACCCCCCCTCGCCACCCGGTTTCCAAGAGTGGCGAGGGGCGTGCCAGGGGGGACACCCCTCCCTCCCCAGCCCCTCCCACCTCCCCCGCCACCCCCCCTCGCCACCGGTTTCCAAGAGTGGCGAGGGGCGTGGCCAGGGCGGGGACACCCTCCCCCTCCCCAGCCCCTCCCACCTCCCCCGCCACCCCCTGCCACCCGGTTTCCAAGGTGGCGAGGGGGGAGAGGCGGGGACACCCCCCCCCCAGCCCCTCCCACCTCCCCCGCCACCCCCTCGCCACCCGGTTTAAATGAGTGGCGAGGGGTGTTTCAGGGCGGGGACACCCCTCCCCTCCCCAGCCCCTCCCACTTCCCCGCCACCCCCTCGCCACGGTTTAAACGAGTGGCGAGGGGCGGGCCAGGGGCGGGACACCCTCCCCCTCCCCAGCCCCTCCACCTCCCCCGCCACCCCCCCGCCACCGGTTTCAAGAGGACCCGGGCCGCGCCGCCGCCTCCTCGCCTCTTCCGCCGCCTCATAGCCGGTCCATGGCTGGGAAGCGGTGGAGGGCTCCACGATCGCCGGGGGAGAGGTGGGAACGCAGGAGGAAGGGCTAAGGAGGAGGTGCCTCCCTTCCTCCTCCTCCGTTCCGCCTCTCCACCGGCGATCGGTGCCCTCCTCCGCCGCTTCCCAGCCGCTGACCGCCTAGGAGGCGGCGGGAAGGCCATGGGCGGTGCGGCCAGGTCCTGAGCTCATGCTCCGAATGCCAGAGAAGCAGGCTCCCTCGAGAGAAAGCCTGACGGGCTCCTCAGGCAAGGAAAGGCAGAAACGAAGGTCCAGGCCTGCTTCCCACCTCACCTCTCTCTCCCCGGGGCCGCCGAAACCGCCCTGACTCCATGCCGCCCTCGCCTGCCTCCCTCTCTCTTTCCTCTACCTCTCTCTCAGGGGAGGGAGGGAGGAGTGATACAAAAGGAAAGGAAGGAGGACAGAGGAAAGAGCTGAAGAATGAGGAAGAAAGGGAGAAGAGAGGGAGAGAGGAGAGGAGGAATGACAGGCAGGCACACTTCCCTCCTCCCCACCTCCCCGCTGCTGAGCACCACAACGAGGGAAGGCAGGAAGGCACAAAGGGGTGAGCACAGTTCACTTCTGCCCCTCCTTCCTGTCCTTTCCTCCCTCCCATGCTGCCAACGGACAGGGAGGAGAAGGAAGACCTACAGCACGCCTGGGCCAACTTTGGCCCTCCTTCCCTCCAGGAGTTTGGGACTCCCAACTCCTCCGAACTCCCCCAACAATGGATTTCAACCAAAATTAGCACACAGAACTCCCCAGACCCATCGGAAATAACACAAGGTGTGTTTAGCCTTCAAAAACCACACAAACAATAACAATAAAACACTCCAAAAAGCCAAATCATCTGGGAAACTACAATTCCCAGGATCCCCTGCACCACAGATGCACTGTGAATTCACTTCTTCCTCTCCCTCCCTCCCTTCACTCCTTCCTGTCCGATCCACCCATACTGCCCAGGAACCCTTCCATGCCTACATGAGGGGGAGAAGGAGAGGGAAGAACAAAGAAGACCTACAGCACGCCTGGGCCAACTTCGGCCTCCTTCCCTCCCAACTCCTCTGACCCCCCCCCCACCAATGGATTTTAACCAAACTTAGCACACAGAACTCCCATGACCCATAGAAAAAAAAGGAAGGGTTTGGTGGGTATATTGTCCTTGACTTCTGGAGTTGTAGTTCAACCACATCCAGAGAGCACTGTGCAATCAATAACAGATTGGAACCAGCATTGGCATCAATACTCCATATGCCCACCTGTGAACACTGGTGGGTTTATGCCCAACTGTGAACACCAGTGGAGTGTGGGGGGGAAAAACCTTGACATCTGAGAGTTGTAGTTACTGGGATTTATAGTTCATATACAAGAGCAAAGAGAGAAGGAACAAGCTGAAGGATAAGGAAGACAGGGGGAGAACAAGACCAAAAGGTAGGAAGGGATGTTGCTGTTCTTTGCCACAGCAAAGCGTGGCCGGGTACAGCTAGTATATATATATATTGCTACTAAGGCAGTTATATTATTTAGCTTACGTTTACAGTGTACTGTTACACAAGATAGGTATATTGTTTTCGTTTTTGCATTGTTGTTCACCAGCACTCTTTGGCAGAGAAGACTAAAGACCTTGTAAAATGACATGACAGTGAGACATGGCAGTTAAAGTGGCATAAAAAGGCATTAATTCTATAGTGTTGATCAGGCCCCGGGCAAACGTGGGCCCTCCAAGTGATTTGGACTTCAACTCCCACAACTCCTAACAGTCTACCTCCTGTTAGGAATTGTGGGAGTTGAAAAGAAAAAAAGGACCAACCAAATTTTGCCCAGACCTGGTGTACGTGCAAACTTGGTCATAGGGTGCATTTATTTATTTACAGTATTTATATTCCACCTTTCTCACCCCGCAGGGGACTCAGGGCGGATTACAATGTACATATACATGGCAAACATTCAATGCCATAGACACACAACATACAAATTGTGATGCACCTCTATATTATGCTGGTCCACCGAGGTATAGAATTACTAGTCTATATTTTGTATGTATATACCTATTTGCTTGTATTATTCCGGATCGTGTGGCATGGGTCCTTTATGAATATTTATACAGCGCATGTATTTGCTATTGTGTGTATTATATATACAGGAGAGTTATCTCTCATATCACTGTGAATACATAGGTATTATTTCTTTATCCTTGGTCGATTGTTATTTTGCACAATATTGCACATTTTAGCACCACACAGTTCTTTATCGACCCCCCTTTTTCACCCTGCTTTGTTGTTACTATTACACAACATACATAGACAGACACTCAGAGGCTATTTAACATTCCAGCTTCTCGCCACCAGGGGAGCTGTTGCTTCCTCATTCTTTGCATACTTCCTGGAGATTTTTATGGCCTCGTAAATCAGTTAAATGAGTATCTAAAATTCCTACTTGACAGATGCAACTGTCTTTTGGGCTGCAAAGGTCGACAACAAGCTACACAATTTTGGTCGGGAGTTCACTCCGACCCGTGCTGGCTTCGAACTCATGACCTTTCGGTCAGTAGAGATCTTAATGCAGCTGACTCCCAGCCAGCTGCGCCACACTCCCAGTGCATATACAGTGAACGAATGCAGTTTTGGCACCACTTTAACTACACTGTCTCAATGCTATGGATTCGCGGGAGCTGCAGTTTTGCAAAGTCTTCTTACCTGTCAAAGACTGCTGATGCCTCAACAAACTACAACTCCCATGATTCCATAGCACTTTTTTTAAATCATGTCAGGAGTGACTTGAGAAACTGCAAGTCGCTTATGATGTGAGAGAATTGGCCGTCTGCAAGGATGTTGCCCAGCGGACATTGCTCGGATGTTTTGATGTTTTATCATCCTTGTGGGAGGCTTCTCTCATGTCCCCGCATGAGGAGCTGGAGCTGACAAAGGGAGCTCATCCGCACTCTCCCCGGATTTGAACCTGCGACCTGTCGGTCTTCAGTCCTGCCGGCACAAGGGGTATTATTATTATTATTAACCCACTGTCCTTCCATAGCACTGAGCCATGGCAGTTAAAGTGGGATAAAACTGCATTAATTCTACAGTGTAGAGATGCCCCCTTGGTCTCCTTGCTTCTCTGTCCTTCCTCCTTTGTCATTGCTGCTCCCCTATAGGCTCCTATACCCATTGTTTGCCCAAACTGTGTCCCATTCATCTGTGTAATGCTGAAGGATATGCAAAACCCCATGGAAATCCTTCCCCATGCAGAAAAAACACAATCAAAGCCCTCCCAACAGATGGCCATCCAGAATCTGCTTAAAAGCCTCCCAGGGAAGGAGGCTCAACCACCCTCTCAGGTAGCATATTTCACTGCCAAACAGTTCTTACCTTCAAGAAGTTCCTCCCACCCAGGATCCTTGCTTTTCTTCGCGTTGCCTTTAGCCCTCCCTTATTCTGTGCTGGGAGGACCCATCTGAAGGTTGCACCGCTTTCCTTTGACTTGCTTTGCCTGGATCCCGTCACGTGACTGAAACCAGCCCGGGCCCGTGACGTCACGCAGCCAGCTCTGTTCTGCAGCAGGGAGGCAGAGTTGTGTTGAGGATTCCTCAAAGGGTGCATCTCTACATTGTAGAATTAGCGCAATTCGATACCGATTTAACTGCCATGGCGCCATGCTATGGAATCGTGGGAGCTGTAGTCTGGGGAGGCCCCATAACAGAGAAGGCTAAAGACCTTGTAAAACTACAACTGCCATTGCCCCCATAGCATTGAGCCATGGTCTCAACCTGCATTAATCCTGCAGTGTAGATGCGTCCATGGACTGGTGAGAGGAATGGTTTAAAACAGGGCTGTCCAACTTCTACGGGCCCAAGGGCCAGAATTCCGGCCACTGATCACCTGGGGGGGCCGAAGGGTCTGCCTCCGCCCCCTCCCCGGCTCCAATTTACTTACAATTGACCTTGAGTTGTGGAGTTGTAGTTCACCTCCATCCAGAGAGCACTGTGGACTCAAATAATGATGGATCTGGACCAAACTTGGCATGAATCCTCAATATACCCAAATGGGAACACCGGTGGATTTGGGGGAATGTTTCCTAATACCTTTGAGTTATTTGAGTCCACACTCAAATTGGGACACACCAAAAAAAAACCAAACACCTCAATGCCGTCGCAGGGCTTGATGGGGCCTCCTTTCCCAGAGGCGGGGGGAGGAGGCCCAAAGAGCTCCCTCCCT
Organism: Anolis apletophallus; assembly: GCA_030556195.1. Lineage (NCBI taxonomy): Eukaryota > Metazoa > Chordata > Lepidosauria > Squamata > Anolidae > Anolis > Anolis apletophallus. The sequence continues at coordinate 197,045,389 of JARBWK010000001.1, read as the reverse complement.
CCCTGAAGGGAAAACAAGCCGCGGGGGCAGGCGCAAAGGAAGCCACGTTGCGCCCTGCACGCGGGGGAAGGCAGCACAACAAGGGGGAGGGGCGCAGAGGAGGGTAAGGAAGCGTCGCCAAGGCAACCGCCGCTGAGGGACCCCTCACCCAACATCCCACTGTTTTTAGATTGATTGATTCGAGCCAGGCCCTTCCTTACCCATACTGCGGGAGCCCCGCCACAGGGCCGAAGCGCCAACGCCGCCGCCGTCCTCAAAGAGCCCCGCTGGAGCCGAGGCCAAGCTCAGGCCGGGCACGGCGGCTCTCCCATCCGTGGGGCGGGAAGCGAGGGCCCTCCACAGGAAGAGGACGGAGCCAGGAGGGGCTTTCCCTGCCTCACTCCCCTCCTCCCTCTCTCTGAGGGAATGGGGGCTGGCCTGGAAGCAGCCGCGAGGGAGGAGGAGGCGCACGCCCAGGCCGGCCGCTAATCCCGTGGGACCCGAGATTTCGGCAGCTATCGCTAGAGTACACAGCCACAGACAGGATTTCAACCTCCCTCGAAATCCCGTCTGTGGCTGGCGTAGTCTCGCGATGCTTGCCTAAACCCGGTAGTAGGTATTTTTTCTTTATTATTTTATTTTATTATTTAATTTGTATTTTATTAAAACAAGTTAGGGGGCCGGAAGTAAGGGGCTCGGGGGCCATGTACAGCCCCAGGGCCACCTGTTGGACAGTCCTGGTTTAAAAGAACTGCTTATTTATTTATTGCAATATATAATAATAATAATAATATAAGAGCTCCTTCCCCAGCAACAATATATTATTATATAATACTAATATTATGAATGATGTATTACTATTATGCTAATAATGTATGGTATTTGCCCTTAGACATCTGCAAGACAACTGAAGATGCTGCCCTTGTTGTCCATTGAGAAGCAACCCTGCAGCGCCTAACATCCTGCTTTGCAACAGCTGCAGAGCTGTTTGGGCTGGAAGTCAGCCTGAAGAAAACGGAAGTTCTCTACCAGCCTGCACCACAGGAAGAACACCACCATCCCCACATCAGCATAGGCACATCTGTGCTTAAGTCCATTCAGCAGTTCACCTACCTGGGAAGCATCATCTCTTCAGACGCCAAGATTGACAAAGAGATGGATCACAGATTAGCAAAGGCATATAGTGCTTTCAGAAGGTTTCACAAAAGAGTCTGGAGCAACAAGCACCTGAGGCAAAGCACAAAAATCAGTGTGTACAGAGCTATCGTACTGTCTGTTCTCCTTTATGGGTATGAAACATGGGTCACCTATCACCAACACCTACGACTCCTCAAACGCTTTCATCAGCGCTGTCTTTGCACAATCCTAAATGTACACTGGACTATGTGAAGAATGTTGCTGTCCTTCAGCAAGCAGGGATCACCAGCGTTGAGGCCATGCTATTGAGAACACAGCTGCGCTGGGCAGGGCACGTCTCTAGGATGGAGGACCACCACCTCCCAAAGATACTACTCTACGGTGAACTCGCCACGGGTCAGCGCAAGAGAGGCACCCCCAAAAAGATATAAGGACTCCCTGAAACAACATCTCAGGCTCGGCCAGATTGATCACCAACAATGGTCCACCCTGGCCTCACATCAGAAGACATCAGGACGCACTATCCACAATGCTGCGGCCTCTTTTGAGAAGACATGCCGAACGGGTCTCGAAGAGAAACGACAATGCAGAAAGAACTGCAACTTGGAAACAACATCACCCAAGGAGACTTTCTGCTGTGCTTTCTGCAACCGGACTTGCCTATCTCAGATTGGCCTTTTTAGTCATCAACGCGCTTGTAAAAAGCGTGGGATGAGTCCTTCCTAAGAATCTTCGTTAACGAAGTAATGCCGAGAGAAGAATAATATAGTATGTTTTCATGTATTTATTTATTTATTTATTATTCAATCTTATAAACCGCTCCTTCCAGCAGGCTCGGGGCGGTTTACACAATACATAAAACAGTCACGACGCAATTTAATAGTATACCAAAACCATTATAATACTAAAAACATAATACATAAAAGCATAAAACCTACAACTACACAAAAAGCAAGCAATTGCAGAGCCTCTGCAATTTTTCTTCTTCTAAGATTGACAGCAATGTTTAAGGACCGATGAGATTAAAAGCTTGTCTAAATAGGACTGTTTTACAAGCTTTTCTGAACAGAGCCAGCTCTTTGATGGTATGGACTTCAACCGGCATGGAGTTCCATAGCACTGGTGCTGCCATGAAGAAGGATCTGGATCTTGTAGTGCAGGGCTGTCCAACTTCTACCGGGTCCAGGGCCGGGAATAGAGGTCACTGATGACCTCAGGGGCCGCTCGGCCCCGCCCCCCAGGCCCCCGCCCCAGCCCAGGCCCCGCCCCAGGCTCCACCCTCTCCTAAAGCTGTCATTCTCCCTCCTCCTCCTACTCTTTCCCGGGCGCCACGGCGCCAGGGAAAGAGGTGGAAGAGGAGGAGGAGGAGGGAGATTTTCTCCCTCCTCCTCCTCTTTCCCGGCACCGTGGCTGTCCCGAGCGCCACGGCGCCCGGGAAAGGCACGGCGCCCAGGAAAGAGGAGGAGGAGGGAGAGCAGAAGGCGGCGCCAAGGGCAGCGCCACAGGCCTGGTGTGACGCGCTGCCCTTGGCGCCGCCTTACTCCTCCTTTTTTGGCACCCCCGCCCTTCCTAGGGCGGGGGGAGCCGCCGAAAAAGGGCAGAAGGTGGCGCCAAGGCCAGCGTCAAAGGCCTGCCGTGACGCGCTGCCCTTGGCGCCGCCTACTCCTCCTTTTCGGCGCCCCGCCCTTCCTAGGGAGGAGGAGCCGCCGGGGGCAGAAGGCGGCGCCAAGGGCAGCGTCACAGGCCTGGCGTGACGCGCTGCCCTTGGCGCCGCCTACTCCTCCTTTTTTGCGCGGAGAGAGGGCGGAGGGGGCGGTGCAGGGAGGAGGAGCTAGCTCTCTTCCTCCTCCCTGCCCCGCCTCTCCCTTCCCCCAGCCACCATTTTTAAAAAAAAAATTAGAATTTTTTTAAAATTTAAAAAATGGCGGCTGGGGGCATAGCTGGGGCTGTGCCCAACAGGCTGGGGGGCCGGATCTGGCCCCAGGGCCGCCAGTTGGACAGCCCTGTTGTAGTGCACAGTCTGCAATAATGAATCGAAGGGACGAACAGGAGGTTCTGTTCTTCTGAACGCAGTGATCTCGAGGGACTATATGGGGTGAGGCGGTCCCTCAGGTATATGACTTGTAAGCTACTCTGAGTCCCCTTTAGGGTGAGAAGGGCAGCATATAAATGTTATAAATAAATAAATAAATATAATAAATTATAATAATTTTATTTGTTTATTTAGGAGATTTCTATGCCGCCTTTCTCCAGGTGGACTCAAGGTGGCTCACGTCATCTCAAAAATGTTGACCATTTCCGTTCCCTTGGCAGCCACCTCTCCACCAAAGTCAACATTGACACTGAAATACAACACCGCCTGAGCTCTGCAAGTGCAGCATTTTTACGAATGGAGCAGAGACCGTTAGAAGACCGGGACATCTGCAAGGAGACCAAGGTGCTTGTTTATAAAGCCATTGTCCTCCCAACCGTGCTATACGCCTGCAAAACGTGGACTGTCTACAGACGTCATACGCAACCCCTGGAACGATTCCATCAGTGCTGCCTCCGAAAAATCTTGCAGTAAGATCTTTATTTAGAAATGTATTACAGGTACTTTCCTTTCCTACAACAAAAGCACATATGATCCACTTCTACTTTCCTACCTCTTTGTTCCCACAGGGTTAAAGAGAAGACAGGTTGAATTGCATAGTAAATTGCACATTAAATTGCCAAAGAAATCAGATTGTAAATGGGAACAGAACATTTTTTCAAATGTTGTTACATAATGTCATAAGTGTGGGGGTTCCTTATGATTATTAATAATCATTATTAATAACATATTAATAAATTATTGTTATTATTAGGCCTGGATAGGTTCGTCGGAATGCTCGTAAAATCGGATGAATTCGATTAAATTTTTGAAGCGGTTTCGAGGCAATGTAAGCAATCCGAAATGAATTTGCCATTTCGAAGTCACCACCGCCATTTTCGGAAAGGAATCGCCATTAGAATCGCCTCTCGCCCCAGTTCTGACGCGGAGGGAAGATTTTCCCATCCAAACTGGGTTAAACACGCGTGTCCGCCATAACAAAGCCATTCTGAAATTTTGGAATTTATTCGGAAAAAATAAAAAAAAATCAAATTTTTTTGGAAGTCATTCAGATTTGACGCGCCAGCGCCCCCTACATCTGGAACAAGTTTTGAACCAATTTTTAATCAAACAGGCCTAATTATTAATACTCCAGTTTATCTCTTCCAAAAGGAGCTCAAAGTGGCTTAATATAAAGTATTAGTACAAAATTTAATGTTATAGTACAATATAGTAATATATAATACCAATATTATATAATAATACCAGCTGCGCACCAGGAATGTGACGCAGCTGGCTGGGAGTCAGCTGCATAAGATCTCTACTGACCAGAAGGCCATGAGTTCGAGGCCTGCCCGGGTCGGGGTGAGCCCTCGACCAATTGTGTAGCTCGTCTGTCTATATATGTTATATGTCTATGTCATTGAATGTTTGCCAACCCAGTTCTTCTGAAGCTTCCTTTGCTGACTCCTTCCCATCAAGACATTCATGCCATACCAAGCTTTTGGCCCCATCCCATCTTCTGCCTGAACAGAAGGCTGATTAACAGAGTGCTATGGAGAAGGAAAGGGGAGCTGTTTAAAATAATGATCTCCCAGTGAGCCAAATCCTCATACCTTCCAACTGTCCTGATTTGGCAATGGCGGTCCCAATTAATCCCCTGTTGTCCCACTTTTCCACCAGCTTCGAAAATGCCCCTTTTCTTCTTTCCTCTTCTCATTTCCTCCTTGCTTTATACGAACTTTTATTTCAGTTGCAGCAAACTGAGAAGTAGTTGGGTTGTTGTAGGTTTTTAGGCTATATATGTTACATATGTTTAGGGTGCATCAACACTGGAGAATTAATGCAGCTTGGCACCAGTTTAGCTGCTATGATTCCACACTATGGAGCCCTAGGATTTGTAGTTTGCCAAGACACCTGCATTCAGGCATGTAGCCGGGGGGGGGGGGCTAAGGGGGCTTCAGCCCCCCGAAATTCTCAGGGTGGTCCGCGAAAAGGCCTTACTGGTACATTATTTAAACTGTTATGTTTATTCATATCATGATCTGATCACCATGCTCATTATATCCCACATTAATGGGGTTATTGGGATAACAATACAAAAGATTTGCTAGGGTAGACCCTCTTCCACCCAGTCTCAGCCCCCCCCCCCCCGAACCAAACTCAGCCCCTTCAAACAAAATCCTGGCTACGGCCCTGCCTGCATTATGAGCAAAGCGAGGCAAAGCGAGCAGAGCGAGGCTGTGAAGAAGGGAGCCCGAGTGGAAAAGAAAAAGTGTTCGGCAGGAGGGGGAAGAAAGGGTATTGGAGGTTCCAATTTCCCACGGCACACCTGATGGTCGCTCACAGCACACTAGTGTGCCACGGCACACTGGTTGGGAAACACTGCCATAGACACACAACACATATAGACAGACAGTCAGAGGCTATTTAACTTTTTTCTGGCCACCAGGGGAGCTGTCGCTTCACCGTCCAACTGCAACACTGATGAAGTACTTTCCGCACTCCCTGCATACTTTTGCTGGAGATTTTTTATGGCCTCGTAAATTTGTTAAGTTAGCCTCCCCACACATAGGTGGTACCTAAATTGCCTACTTGACAGATGCAACTGTCTTTCAGGTTGCAAAGGTTGACAACAAGCTACACAAAATTGGCCGGAAGCTCACTCCGACCCAGTCTGGCTTCGAACTCATGTCAGCAGTGATCTTAATGCAGCTGACACCCAGCCAGCTGCACCACAGTCCCGGATGGAGGCGGGGTGTAAATAAAGTTGTTGTTGTTGTTGATGCTGTTGTCTCAAAGATTTTCTGCCAGAACATAACATAATAATGGAATCGTAAAGACCCCAAAGGCCATCCAGTCCAACCCCATTCTACCAAGCAGGAATACCCAATTGAAGCACGCCTTTTTTCCTAACTTTTTTTTTAGTTCCCACAATTTATGAATTGGGGTGTATAGGTAACTATAACAATGGCCCCTAATCTTGTGCAAATAGAATCATGGAGTTGGAAGAAACTCCACCCCCAATCTGCTATGCAGGAAAAGCGCAAAGTATCCCAGACAGATGGCTATCCAGTCTCTTTTTAAAAGCCTCCAAAGAAGGAGCCTCCACCACACCGAACACATAGCAAGATCTCCACCATAATTTGTTCTTGCTGTGTGTTCAACCATTTATGCTGTGTATCCTTTCTCTCCAGTATTACTGGGAGACTAATAAAAAAGTGTTCTGGCAAAGCTTCGGTGACCTACTTTCCCGTTCCACATTTAGAGCTGAATCGGCTATGTCAGGGAAAGATGAAGAACAGCATGGGGCCCAAAAAAAGCCAATTCTGAAATCCCCGCTCCCCTCCTCAATACAAGAGCTCAAGGCTGCTGCTGCTTAGCTTCTGAATTCAAAGAGCCAAGAGTCGTGCTCACTTAATCCTGAACTACATCTGTGCAGCACGCAAGGACCCAAACCACTCTCATTTAGAGCCCTAGCAGTTTGATTTTGTAACGTTTTTACTGGGTGTCTATAACCAATGTCGGACGTTTGAGCACAATGTCGGGATATTTTGTTATATGTGGAAAGGCCCAGAAATATTGGAATCAAATATAGTTGATGCTGGAAGATATTGAGATTGAATTTATGATGATGAAGGCGAGCCCCAGAAGACCCCCTCTGCATCACTTGACCTGAAACTGTGTATCTTAACCTAATGAATAACCCTTCAGATCGCAACATTTTTCCCTTCCGCAGAGATACAATGTGTCCCATATGGCTCTCACTCACAGACTCTGATGAAATAAACCAGGGCTGTCCAACTGGCGGCCCGGGGGCCGTATACGGCCCCAGCCCCTTCCCTCCGGCCCCCTAAGCTTTTTAATAAAAAATAAAAATTGAAAAATAAAATAAATAATAAAAATTAAAAAAAATACCTACTTCCGGGTTCAGAGCAAGTATCGCAAGAATACGCAATCCACATGGGATTTCGCTGTCAACGCGAGATCACGCCGGCATTGACAGCGAAATCCCGTGTGGATTGCGTATTCTCGTGATACTTTTCGGCTACTCTACTACTGCAGTGTTTCCCAACCTTTTTTGAGCAGCGGCACACTTTTTACATTTGCAAAATCCTGGGGCACACCACCAACCAAAATGACACAAAATGACACTCTAACACAGTCATACTTATAGTTAATATGTCTTTAAATGTATTTATACACTCAGTGTGAAACCTGGACGTGTTTCGATGAACTCAACGCGATATCCTGGCAGGAATGGCAAAAAGACACGAGCTTCCCACACAGAACTCCCATAACCAAGAGAAAATACTATAAGAGTTTGATGGACATTGACCTTGAGTTTTGGAGTTGTAGTTCACTTATATCCAGAGAGCACTGTGGACTCAAACAATGTTGGATTAGGACCAAACTTGGCATGAATACTCAATATGCCCAAATGCGAACACAGATGGAGTTCAAGGGAAATAGACCTTGACATTTTGGAGTTGTAGTTGCTGGGATTTATAGTTCCCTACAATCAAAGAGCATTCTGAACCCCACCAATATTAGAACTGGGCCAAACTTCCCACAAAGAACCTCCAGGAGGCAAGAGGAGGTCTCTACTTGGGGAAAGGGAGGCGGGCCTTCCCAATGCATGGAAAGGGAGAGACCAAGTAGACAACGGGTGGGGAGGGGGGGTGTTTGTAATTTTGTGCTTTTATCGAGGTAGGTTTCTTAGGGTTTTTATACTTCAACATACTAGACTGTCCCCCCACCTTCTTGGAGGTTCCAATTTCCCACGGCACACCTGATGATTGCTCACGGCACACTAGTGTGCCCCGGCACACTGGTTGAGAAACACTGTACTACTGGATCGCTGAGGCCCACAGACGCGATTAGGACCTTCTTCGACTCAGTCGGTCGTCGCCTCTCTTGTCGTCCGGGTACTCCTGGATCCTGTGCGTTTGGAAAAGGTAGGCCGAAGCAGGGGGCTCCTCAGGGGGCTCCTCATTCCCTCCCACCATCTCCCCTGATGTGTTAAATATAAAATTAAATATATTTAAAGATGAAATAAGGGGAGATGGGATACATTAAGGGGGAAGGGGAGGATGGAATTAAATATATTTAATATTAAATTAAAATAAGGGGAGAGGGGAGGATGGAATTAAATATATTTAATATTAAATTAAAATAAGGGGAGAGGGGAGGATGGAATTAAATATATTTAATATTAAATTAAAATAATTTAATATCCCTGCATTTTATCTCAGTAAAAGATTATATTTGACTGTATGGATGCCCCTTTTGAATGCCCACCCTGCATTTTATCTCAGTAAAAGATTATATTTGACTGTATGCATGCAGGGGCGGGGCTGGAGCTGGGGGCGGGGAGGGGGTGGAGCTGGGGTGGGGGCGGAGCCGGGGGGCAGACCCTACGGCCCCCCAGGTCATCAGTGACCAGAATTCAGGCCCCTGGGCCAGTAGAAGTTGGACAGCCCTGAAATAAACCTTTCCAGGCCGCAGAACACTGCTGGCCCGCCTGGGATGCCCTTCTGGCATCCCGGGGAGGCCAAAACTGCGTCTCTCAAAACCGCGGATATGGAGTCAGACACATATACAGGTGAAACCTCAGGAGAAAATGTTGCTAGGACATGGCCATACAGCCCTCAAACCACACAACACCCCAATAAGTAGACTGTTTTCACATCTCAGCTTGTATGCACACAAGTAAGACAAAGACAAAGCAGAAAGGTGAAGATGAGACATTTTACAAACAGCTGGAAAAGTGGAAGAGATCTAGTGGTATTGTCGCTGCCAAATTGGGATTGTTTTAAGGTATAAGGCTCTTGTGGTTTGGAGGTGGTCCTGCACTTTGAGGATAATTTTTAATATATTCAAAGAATATTAACTGTGTTCCTACAAACCAATTATGTTCACTTCATGCATGTGCTCAGTAGTTCAAACACCCTTAAACCATGTTTAAATATTGGACTTTGTGCATATTTTCTACTGTTTTGTATTTCAAGCACCAGTTGCCTTTAATAGTGTTTCTCAACCTGAGGGTCAGGACCCCTTGGGGGTTCATGAGGGGGTGTCACAGGGGTCGCCAAAGACCATCAGAAAACATAGTATTTTCTGTTGGTCGTGGAGGTTCTGTGTGGGAAGTTTGGCCCAATTCTATAATTGGTGGGGTTGATGATGTTCTTTGATGGTAGGTGAACTATAAATCCCAGCAAAAGTTCTGTTTTCCCCAAACTCCATCAGTGGGATATTGAGTATTTGTGCCAAGTTTGGTCTGGATCCATCATTGTTTGGATCCACACTGCTCTCTGGATGTAGGTGAACTACAACTCTAAAACTCATGGTCAATGCCCATAAACCCTTCCAGTATTTTCTGTTGGTCATGGGAGTCCTGTGTGCCAAGTTTGGTTCAATTCCATCACTGGTGAGGGTTTGAATGTGCTTTGACTGTAGGTGAATTATACACCCAGAAACTACAATTCCCAAATGACAAAATCAATCCCACCAGTATTCAAATTTCGGCATCTCGGGTATTTTTGCCAAATTTGGTCCAGTGAATGAAAATACATCCTGCATATCAGATATTTACATGATGATTCATAATAGTAGCAAAATTACAATTTTGAAGTAGCAACAAAAATAATTTTATGGTTGGAGGTCACCACAACATGAAGAACTGTATTAAGGGGTTGCAGCATTAGGAAAGTGGATAAACATTTCTCTAATATATACAAGTTGAGTATACTTTATCCAATATGCATGGGAACAGAAGCACTTTGGATTGTTGAATATTTGTAACTGCATAGATGTAGCTAATGAGATATCTTGGAGATGGGATTTCATAAGACCATAAGAAGAGCCATGCTGAATCGGACCTCAGCCCATCTAGTCCAGCATTCTGTATCACACAGTGGCCCACCAGTTGTACACGGGATCTCGAGCAGAAGGGAGGGCAAAACCCTGACCTGCTCCCGACCCCCACAACCAGTACCCGGGAAGATCCTGCCTACCTCAACCAACTCCGAGGTGGCACTTGAATGTCCTTTTCAGTAACTACCGATACACTTGGTATCCATGAATCTGTCTAATCCTGCCTTGAAGCTGTCCAGGCTGACAGCTGTCACAACCTCCTCTGGAAGTGAGTTCCATAACCCAATGACCCTCTGGGTGAAGAAATATTTCCCTTTATTAGTCCTAATTTTCCTACCTTGGAGCTTCAGGAGTGCCCTCTAGTCCTAGTGTTTTGTGACAAAGAAAATAGTTTTTTTATTCACCTTTTCTATCCCATGCATGATTTTATACACTTCGATCAAGTCACCTCTTAACGCCGTCTTTCAAGGCTGAAAAGACCAAGGCATTGCAACCTGGTTTCATAAGGGAGCTGCTCCATCCCTTGGATCATTCTTGTTGCCCTTTTCTGTACCTTTTCCAGTTCCGTTATATCCTTCTTAAGGTGCGGAGACCAGAATTGTACACAGTACAATTCCTCTGAAGCTGAGACAGTGTGACTTCTCATGGCTCTATTTGAACCCTGGGCTCCCGAGGCTTAGTCCACCAAACTAAGCGGACTCTTTTTAAAAGGCAGAACTGATTTCTACGCAACAGAATCAAAGTGAAAGGGATTTGGCATCAGAAAAAAGTGACTTTTTCTCAGGTTCAAATGAATTGTCCTCATTCCTTCCAAGATTGCAATGCTTCCAACTGTTTAATACAATCTTAAATATGTATACTATATTGCAAGAGGGTCAGTCCTCTGGGTTATATCTTTTCTCCTTCTTGCTGAGCTAAATGAGAACATCTCTCTCTACTTAGTTTGTGCCAGTTGAGGGAAGCAGTGAGAGAAACTGGGACATTTTAAAAGCAGCGGGAAAAGTAGGGCAAGAGATTAACTGTGATTGTTACTGCCAAACTAGGATAGTTGGGGGGCATGCTGTTAAAATGAAGGGCACTTTTAATATTCCTTTTAAATTGCAAATGTTTTGAGCAAATCACCAGATTAAAAAAACGTATGGCCATTTCCAGGCAGGTAGAACATTATTTGCCTGGAGACCAGGGCTGAGCAAATCGCAGCAACTCATATGCCAGTGTCTCTCAACCTAGGGGTCGGGACCACTGGGGAGGTTGCAAGGGGGCTTGAGTGGTCACCAAAGACCATCAGAAAACACATATTAGGTGAACTATGAATCCCAACAACTACAACTCCCAAATCCCAAGGTCTATTTTCCCCAAGCTCCACTAGTGTTCCCATTTGGGCATATTGAGTATTCGTGCCAAGTTTGGTCCAGATCCATCATTGTTTGAGTCCATAGTGCTCTCTGGATGTAGGTGAACTAGAACTCCAAACTCAAGGTCAATGTCCACCAAACCCTTCTAGTGTTTTCTGTTGGTCGTGGGAGTTCAGTGTGTCAAGTTTAGTTCAATTTCATCGTTGGTGGAGTTCAGAATGCACTTTGATTGTAGGTGAACTATAAATCCCATCCACTACAACTCTGAAATGGCAAAATCAGTGACAGTCTCAGTTAAGTCATCTTGGTTTCAAAGGAGAGTTCAGGTTTGATTTGCCCTAGGACCTCTTTACTGGTCTTTTTAGCAATCCATGGTAAAGAGCCCCCGATGACACAATGGGCTAAACCTTTGTGCCGGCAGGACTGAAGACCGACAAGTCGCAGGTTCGAATCCGGGGAGAGCGTGGATGAGCTCCCTCTGCCAGCTCCGGCTTCCCATGCGGGGACATGAGAGAAGCCTCCCACAAGGGTGGTATAACATCAAAACATCCAGGTGTCCCCTGGGCAACGTCCTTGCAGACAGCAAATTCTCTCACATCAGAAGTGACTTACAGTTTCTCAAGTCACTCCTGACAGGAAAAAAAGCAATCCATAGTATCCACAGAACTCTCTTTCAGCCAATTCAAGGAGATGATTATCTTCCAAATACGCTTTCTCCACTGTCCAACTTTCAGAACCATAAATGGGAAAGACAATGTTCTGGACCAGCCGAACGTTCCTATTCAGTGATATACCTTGACACTTCAGGATCTCACGAAGGCTGCAAAAAGCCTGTGAAAGCAAGGCTTTTAAGACCCTATTAAAATGGCATAGGGCGGCCGCAAATGAGGTTGATGGCAGGCCCGGATTACCCATAAGGCCAACCTAGGCCATGGCCTAGGGGTGCAAGCCAGCCGGGGTTGCAAATCACGACCAAAAAAAATATGTTGAAACAAATAAAAACGCAACGCGTTTTTTCCACCCTCCCTCGCCCTCGCCCATAGATGTCTGAGAGCGGGCCCTGTCCTGAAGACTACACTTCCTGTCGTGCACCTCTCTTCGCTTCCGCCTCCCTCCCCACAGGAGAAAGACTACACCTCCCGGCATGCCCCACAGGGACTGCGGTGGGGCCGGGCCAATGGGAGGTGGCGAGGGCAGAGCCAGGGGTCATGACCGGACGGCGGAGAGAGAGCGGACTCTCGGGGATGGCAGAGGGCGCTGAGGAAGGTCCGCCCTTCCAGCTGGGCATGCTGCGTTTTGAGCACGTAAGCGCCGGGGCGCTGCATGACGGGGACCAGGAAGGCCTCGCCGGAGATGGAGTCGCTCCCTCAGGGAACCCGCGTCGCTTCCCTCAGGTGGCCCCGCCCCCTGGGTGCCATCCCGTCCCCTCATTGGCCCTGCCGGGTGTCACTCTCCCATTTGAATTCCCGCCTTTGGGAAAGCGCTTCTGTGATTGGCTCCCGTTTCTCTTGACTCCTCTTTGGGGGCAGTGCTTCTTTCTTAACGTCCTGAGTTCGAGTCCCGCTTTGGGCAGAAAGTGTGACTGTGGAACTCCCTGCCACTGCATTGGGATGGCATTTGTAAAAATGGTCAAAACACACCAGGGACTTGTCCCTCAGTAACAACAACACAACAAGCTGACAGTATAAATAAACGCATAAAACATGCAAAAGGTCTGCAACATGGATATCAATGGGAGTAAGGGCTATCCTCCGTGGGGCCGGGGAAAAAAACGTAAGGCGTGCCTCACGCTGTATGGCGTGGTGACGTGCCAGGCACAAGGTGATGCGGTCCTTTCGGTTTAAAGGAGCCGTGCGCTGCCGGGGCGGGGGTCGTGTACTTCAACCCGATATGTAAACACTCCTGGTGAAGTCTTGTCCCCCCTGGGGACACCTTGGGCCTTCCCCACCAGCACCCCGTCCTGAGCATTTCCGGACGGGACCCCAGCCTGACCCACGGCCATCAGGCTCTGTTATTTGCCACAAGACTTCGCCAGGAGTGTTCACATATCGGGTTGAAGTACACGACCCCCGCCCCGGCAGCGCACGGCTCCTTTAAACTGAAAGGACCGCATCACCTTGTGCCTGGCACGTCACCACGCCATACAGCGTGAGGCACGCCTTACGCCTCCCTACAGCATCACCCACGTCATCATCCTCAGACGGCGCTTTGGAGGCTCCCGTCACGTCATCAGACTACGCGGCCATCACGGAGTACGTCATCAATTCCCTACTTCCTGGATCGACCTTCTTGGCACCCCGAGGCGCCGGCCGCCGGGTGACGGCACCAGGCACGGGGTTTGGGCCTTTCACGTCGCCATTGTTGCTTACCTGAGACACACCACCCGGCCTCCCCTCGCGCCTGCTGGGACACGTATGATTGCCTTCCTGTGGCAGACCGGGGCCAGGCTCACACCTTGCCGCGGGAGGCTATTGGGATTCCCCACATAGCGACCACGTCCCCTCCTGGCCACATACTTGTGATATCTCCATCTTTGTATTTTCTGGGACCCGGGTGGGGGTTTCCCCATCCGGGTGGCTGGGCTCACCTGAGTTTTTCCCGGGTGGGTGGCGAGGGATCTGCCCATTCCGCTTCCCATAGGGGTTTCCCCCCCCCCCCCCCGGCCCCACGGAGGATAGCCCTTACTCCCATTGATATCCATGTTGCAGACCTTTTGCATGTTTTATGCGTTTATTTATACTGTCAGCTTGTTGTGTTGTTGTTATTTGTAAAAATGGGCCAGAGCACGGCGCTGCTGCAGGTGGGTCCGGCCCAGGCGCCCCACGAGCCCTGTGGATACACCTGCGCTGATTGGCGCAGGTTGTTGATGATTTATTTGAATTTTACTGATCAACTGATTTACTGAGATGTATTGGGCTACCTGAGTGAATTTGAGGTAAGTTGTATATGATTTATTTTTAGTGTGGGTGTGAGTGATGGGGGGGGGGGGGTAGAGGTTGGCTTTAAGGGGGCATATTTCCAAAGTGTGGCCTAGGGCGCAAAAAGGTGTTAATCCGGGCCTGGTTGGTGGCAAGCCCTGGTTGTCAGGTGTGCATTATTTGGGCCTCTTTGCTTCTGTGGAACCGCTTAGCTTCCCAATTCTGATGGGTTACCCAGAGGAAGGGGAACCCCAAGAAGGTATGCTTTGCAGCACATTTGGGAACCAAGCCTTGCCAATGCCTCTGTCCTTCTGCCATTTTAAATAGGGATTTGAGTAATATCTTTCTGATCCGGGAAAGATCTTTGAACCAACCCCATCAAACTAAAAGGCGGCTCTACCTGAACACAGCTACTCAATGACTCTCCACCAGACCAGTCAAAAACTTTTCATCAGGCATTTTCTCATTTTCTGAACACATTTTGCCTCTTATATGTGTTTTATTACCCTAACAATACAAAATAAATGAAGGGTGATAAGAGCATTTTTAAAATGGGGGTGGGACAGGGGGATGGGACATAATAACAATCACTTCACTGTTAACAGTTGAAAGGAAAAGAACAATCACATGCTAAGAATCTGTGCCAACACAAGTATTATATACAGCCCCCCATAAAGGCAGACAACACTGGCGACAATTCATTCACATGGCCCAGGCACCTGAAAGTACAGCAAAAATGCCCACCCACACTTTTCTAGGGGAACTGAGGGACATTCTAGTGTAGGTGTTTCATTTTAAAGACATGGGGGTTACATTGCCATATTTGGCCTACATTTCTGCCCAACCCTGATATAAGGCAAAGGTAAAAGTTTTCTCCTGACATTAAGTCCAGTCATGTCCGACTCTGGAGGTTAGTGCTCATCTCCATTTCTAAACCGAAGAGCCGGCATTGCCCATAGACACCTCCAAGGTCATGTGGCCGGCATGACTGCATGGAGCGCTGTTACTTTCCCGCCAGAATGGTACCTATTAATGTACTCATATTTGCATGTTTTTGAACTGCTAGGTTGGTAGAAGCTGGGGCTAACAGCAGAAGCTCACCCCGCTCCCCGGATTCGAACCTGCAACTTTCAGTCAGTGAGTTCAACAGCTCAGCGGTTTAACCCGCCGCACCACCAAAACATGCCTTATCTTAACCAGGTACATGAGCACAAACTAGTAACAAAGATTGGTCCTAAATTTATGCCTAGGAAAGGCGTTTTTTGAGATAGAAAGTAACTTCCACCCAGTCTTTGTTGTTAAAAAAGACTTTACTTTGCACCTAAAATGGTCAAAACATGGCAAAAAGCATGACAGTTCGGAGATTGCAATTAGTCCAGTGGGAGGCACAGACTACTAATGGGAGCTACATACAGGGAGCATACCACCCCCTGCTGTGTCAGCTCCACTGGCTGCCTGTCCAATTCCGAGCTCAATTCAAAGTGCTGGTTTTGACCTTTAAAGCTCTATACGGTTCTGGCCCAGCTTACTCGTCCGAACGCATCAGCCTCTATGTTCCACCTCGTAATCTAAGATCATCCGGGGAGGCCCTGCTCTCGCTCCCGACTACTTCTCAAATGCGGTTGGTGGGGACGAGAGATAGGGCCTTCTCGGTGGTGGCTCCCTGTCTGTGGAATGCGCTCCCTATTGATATACGATCCACCTCATCCCTCCTGGCATTCAGGAAAAAAGTGAAATCCTGGTTATGGGACCAGGCGTTTGCACATTAGCACGATACAGCGCTTTAGATTGGATTGAAATGGTGAACTGGTGGACATGTCCCAATGCTTCAATTATGGACGGAATACTGTTTTTAACCTATGTGAATGTATCTGATATACTTTAATGCTAATTGTATTTTAATGTATTTTAATATTAACTGTATTTAATGTATTTTAAATTTTTGACTGTTGTGGTTTCTATTACCTTATATGTTTACTGTGTTTTGGGCATCGAATTGTTGCCATTGTGAGGCCGCTCTGAGTCCCCCCTCGGGGGTTGAGAAGATGTGGGGTAGAAATGGTGGAAATAATAATAAATAAAAATACTATTGTCTCTCTGTGAGGTTTTGACTGTGTGGGATTTGATTATTCACAGATCTGATTATTCACACTTCTATGGTCAACTTCCTCCTAGAAAGCTCTAGGTCAGAGCTTTCCAAACTGTCTGTCATGACACCTTAGTGCAGTGGTTCTTAACCTGTGGGTCCCCAGATGTTTTGGCCTGCTACAACTCCTAGAAATCCCAGTCAGTTTAGAAATGGAGATGAGCACCACCCCCCAGAGTTGGTCACAACTAGGTTTAATGTCAAGGGGAAACCTTTACCTTTCCTGAAAACTGGGACTTGAGGCTAATGCTTTTTTCCCCACACAGAACTGAGATCCCATAAGATAGGATGGGTTGTACAGAGTTTAATACCATTTAACACCTTTTTTTAAAATAAAAAAATGGTAGTTTGTTAAGGATGTTTTAATTAAACCATAGTTTCCTTGCAGTGGCAGGAGGACTGGATTAGATAAAATGTGCAGATCCCTCCCAGATGTGCAATTCTATATAAATGGAATAGACCTTCCATCTAGACCAGCTACTGCAAGAATCTGCAGCTAAAGCATCTCTAATATGTGCCTATTCATGCTGTTCGAACACCTTCAAACACTATCTTCCCCTGAACAATACCTCTTAGACACCCCCAGTTTCCAAATGACAACCAGAGTCTCCTTTCTTGTAATTTGAATCCAATGGTTTGGGTCCAGCCATCTATGAAGGGCAACAGACGCTTCGTGTATTTCAAGCTCTCGTATCACCTCTTTGACTTTTCCTACATAAAGAAGCTATGCATTTCTCAGTATCTCTCTGAAATAGTGATGTCCAGAACTAGAAATAATATTCTAGGTGATGGTGAGTCAAAGCAAAATGGAATTGCAGTTACAGTAGAGCAGGCCTGGGCAAAATTGGTCCCTCCAGGTGTTTTGGACTTCAACTCCCACAATTCCTATCAGCCAGTAGGCTGTTAGGAATTGTGGGAGTTGAAGTCCAAAACACCTGGAGGGCCCAAGTTTGCCCAGGCCTGGAGTAGAGTCTCGCTTATCCAACCTTCACTCATCCAACGTTCTGTATTGTCCAACAGTCTGCCTCCCACCGGGATCCACAGCTATTTCAATACATTGCGATGTTTTGGTGCTAAATTTGTAAATACAATAATTACTACATAACGTTGCCATGTATTGAACTGCTTTTTGTGTCGATTTGTTGTAAAACATGATGCTTTGGTAATCAATTTGCAAAATTATAACGTAATTTGACGTTTAATAGGTTTTTCCTTAATCCCTCCTTATTATCCAACTTTCTGCCGGCCCGCTTATGTTGGATAAGCAAGACTCTGCTGTATTTCCCTTGATCCAAACACTATATTACTGTTGATGCAGGATATAATTTACACTGATTTATTTTTGTTTAGTTAATTTCACACTATTTGTTCATTTATTTATTTTTTTGTGGTCTACTTTGTCTCCAGAAGCTTGACACTGGTACCAATCATATTTTTGCACCTGATTTCTTGTGCCAAACTCTAATATGCCACAGTACTTATTTGTGTTGAAAATTTTGTCCTCAGCTTTGGTCCAGTTCGCTAGTTTGTCACAACTATTTTGAATTCTGATCCGGTCGAATGAAGGATGAAGTCAGTTTATCTATCCATCCCCCTGCCTCGTCCCCAAAACTGACATGGTTTGAAATACTGATCATCACACTATCTATTCCATCATCTAACCACTTCATCACACTAGAGAAAAAATCCACTTAAAATCCGGTTTCTGCCTCCTGCAGAATTCTGGAGTTTGTAGTTTAGTGAGGCTGTTGAAGGCTCTTCCCTAAACTACAAACCCCAGAATTCTGCAAGAGGCAGAAACCAGATTTTAAATTGATTTTTTTCTCTAGTGCAGGGGTGCCCACACTTTTTCAGCATGCGAGCTACTTTTATAACAACCAAATTGCAAAGATCTACCTGCCAAGTGCGCGCGCTCCTGCCACGGCGCGCTCTCCCACTGCCACTTTCCGTCCGCGCGGGGCTTCTTCAGCCAATGAGGCTTTAGTGCGTGGGCCCTGGCGCTCAGTCTTGACACATTGGTTGCTCCTGGGGGGGGGGGAGCAAGTCGAAGGTGGGAACAGGGATAGAATGCGAGGCTGTGGGAAGGAGGGAGGGAGTGTGTGTGTGGGTGAGAGAAGGCCTTGCCGGAGGAGGATGGTCTCCGCGGTGGGTGAAGCCTGAACGGGGCCCCAGTGCCGCCAAGGGCCGAGGCGAGAGACAGGGCGGAGCGCGAGGCGGGGCTCCGTCCAGGCGTCGAGGGCGCGCTCGTCAGCTGCAGCCCCACCACGGGGACCATCCTCCTCCGGCGAGTCCTTCTCTCTCTCTCTCACATACACACACACACTCCCTCCCTCCCGCAGCCTCGCATCCTATCCCTGCGCGCGCCTTCACCTTGCTCCCGCCCCCCTGAGGAGCAACCAATGGGCGGCCACATCACCGTGTCAAGAGATGAGCACCAGGGCCTGCCCACTAAAGCCTCATTGGCGGAAGAAAGCCCTGCGCGGGCGGAAGGCGGCGGCAAAAGCGTGTGCGCGGCGGCGAGTCTGCACGAGTGGGTTGCGCGTGGGCAGCGCCCTATCCTGCTGCGAGCTACCTCAGATGGGCTCGCGAGCTACTTGTCGATCGCAATCGACTTCCTGGGCAGCCCTGCTCTAGTGTGATGAAGTCATTTCTAAAAATTCTGAACAACACAGAGCCCGGAGCAGAATCTTGCAGCACCCGCCTTGTTACTTCTTCTCCCACAGTGATGTCAGAAGCACAAATAGACAATTCAACCCATGTATGGAGGGAGAGAAGCCTGTCTCCGTAGCTCATACATGAGTCCCTCTGTAACATTCACATTTTCTGCAGTCAAGATTTCTCTTTTGGGTCAGTCTCTGGAAGATAACAAAGTTTTCTTGCCTAATTGAGAATTTATTTCCTACATTTCTGGCAACTGTGGGGATATTTTGATAGTCCAAAGTCTTCCCATATTACGATTACATGAGTGGTTACTCTCCTATGTGGATCTCTGGTGAAACACAAGATGCAAACTTTTAGAAAAACATTTCCTATACCTCCCAGCGTTTACACAGTTTCTGTCCTGGGTGGGTTCTCTTTCGGGATCTCAAGCTGTGAAACGGAAGGTAAACTTTCACCACCGCCTTCCGGCCACTGCAATAACTTCTCCCGTGCATGGACTCTACGGTGGTTCACAAAGGCTGAACTCTGGGCGAACGATTTCCCACACACATGGCACTGGAATGGCTTCTCCCCCGTGTGGAGTCTATAGTGCGTCACGAGAATCGACCTGAGAGCAAAGCATTTCCCACATGCCGTGCACTGGAAGGGTTTCTCGCCCGTGTGGATCCGGTGATGGTTCACAAGGTCGGAATGGTTACTGAAACATTTGCCACACACCTGGCATTTGTACGGTTTCTCTTTGGTGTGGACTCTGTTGTGCATCACCAGGACGGACTTAACAGCAAAACATTTCCCACATTCTTGGCATTTGTATGGCTTCTGTCCCGTGTGGACTCTGTGGTGGTTCAGAAGGTCTGAACTGTAAGCGTAACTCTTCCCACACTTGAGGCACTTGTATGGTCTTTCTCCTGTGTGGACCCTTCGGTGTTTCACAAGGCTTGAACTTTCCGCAAAAGATTTGCCGCACTCCTTACACTTGTACGGTCTCTCTCCTGTGTGGAGTCTCTGGTGGGTCACAAGGTTAGACTTCCAACTAAAGCACTTTCCACACACCTGGCACTGGTGCGGTTTCTCTCCCGTGTGCGTCCTCTGATGTAAGAGAAGGATGGTGGACTTGGTAAAAGCTTTCCCACACTCTTGACACTGGAAGGGTTTCTCACCTGTGTGAACCCGTTGATGCTTCACAAGGTCTGCAGTGGTATTAAACGATCTATCACACTCCTGGCATTTGAATTTCTCTCTTGTATGGACTCTCTGGTGCATCTGAAGGACAGACTTCAGAGCAAAACACTTCCCACATTCCTGGCATTTGAACGGTTTCTCTCCGGTGTGGATTTTTTGGTGGGTTGTGAGGCCACCGTTCTGAGCAAAACATTTGCCGCACTCCTGGCACTGATACGGTTTTTGTCCGGTGTGGACTCTCTGGTGGATGACAAGGGCCGAGCTCCGACCAAAGCATTTCCCACACACCAGGCACTGGTACGGCTTCTCTCCTGTGTGGACTCTACGGTGTTTGACAAGGCTCGAACTCTCGGCAAACGACTTCCCGCACTCTTGGCACCTGAATGGCTTTTCTCCAGTGTGGAGTCTCTGGTGTGCCACGAGGTGCGACGTCCGAGCAAAGCATTTCAGACACACTGGGCACTGGTACGGTTTCTCCCCTGTGTGGGTTCTTTGATGTAACAGAAGGGTTGACGTCTTATAAAATATTCTCCCACACTCATCGCATTTGTACTCTTTCTCTCCAACATGAACTTCCGGAGGCTTCACAGGTTCCGAATTATTATTTTTATTAGCGTGTACTTCAGGCTCCTGGCCTTTGTATGTGTTCTCTCCTGTGTGGATTCTGTGATGCTTCACAAAGTCGGAATTGTTGCTGTACGATTTCCCACACTCTTTGCATTTGTAGGGCTTCTCCCCTGTGTGGACTCTGTAGTGCTTCACAAGGTCTGAATTGCTGCTGAAACATTTCCCGCACACCTCGCACTTGTATGGTTTCTCCCCTGTGTGAATTCGCTGGTGTTTCACAAGGTCTGAATTGTTGCTGAAGCATTTTTCGCACACCTGGCATTTGTAGGGTTTCTCTCCTGTGTGAACTCGGTGGTGGATCACAAGCTGTGACTTTGAAGCAAAGCTTTTCCCGCACTCTTGGCATTTATACGGTTTCTCCCCTGTGTGGAGTCTCTCGTGCCTAACCAGGGTCGAGGTCTGAGCAAAATATTTCCCACACACTTGACACTGGAACGGTCTCTCCCCCGTATGGAGTCGCTGGTGCGTCACTAGTTGGGACTTGTGAGCAAAGCAGGCCCCACACTCTGCGCATCTGAACGGCTTCTCTCCCGTGTGGACTCTCTGGTGGTACAGAAGGTTTGAAGTCTTCGCGAAACACTTTCCGCACTCCTGGCATTTGAAGGGCTTCTCTCCGGTGTGGATGCTGCGGTGCCTCACGAGGGCTGAACTCAAAGTGAAAGATTTCCCACAGTCCTGGCACTTGAATGGTTTTTGTGCAACGCGGTGTCTCTGGTGTGGCACAAGTTCTCCGCCTTCCTGGTATTCGTAAGATTTTGGTGCTGTGTGGACCCTTTGGTGCCTGACAAGATCTGACTTGTAAGCAAAGCATTTCCGACACTGCTGGCATTCGTACGCTTTTTCTCCCGTGTGGACTCTTTGGTGCCTCACAAGGTAGGAATTCCAAGGAAAACACTTCCCACACTCCACGCATTTGTATGACTTCTCTGCTGTGTGGACCCTTTGGTGCCTCACGAGATAGGAATTCTGGGAAAAGCATTTCCCACACTCCGTGCATTTGAAGGGGTTTTCTCCCACGGGGACTTTCTGATCATACAATAGGATGGTTATCTCGGGGAAACGTGTTCCACACTCCTCATATTCATTAGGCTTCTCTTCTGTGAGGAGCCCACGTGTAGAGTCGCTGCTTCCCAATTCCTGTTCTGCCTGGAGTGGCTCTTCTCCAAGTGGATCTAGTTTCTGGGTCAAACCCGCCTCGTAGGTCCCATCCACACGTATGCTCATTCTCTTCCAGTTATCTGCCAGGAAGAAGGGCACAAACAAGAGTGAATCACACATGTGAGAAGAGGAATGTGAGAAAACAGAAAAAGCAGATTTGTGAAGAAACTCCTAGAATTGGAAGAGACCTTGTGGGCCATCCAGTCCAACCCCATTCGTCCAAGAAACAGGAAAATCACATTCAAAGCACTTCACTTCAGAAAATTCAGTAAATAGATTACCGTATATACTTGAGTATAAGCCAACCTGAATATAAGCTGAGGCACCTAATTTTACTAGCAGAAACAAACAATGGGTAGTACCGTAACTATCAATGCAAAACGAAACCAAAACAAGGGATGATATCAATAACAATCAAAATTTATGTATGCATATTCACACAAAGAGTAGTTCCACAAAGTATAGTTTCACTCATTACTCACTATGTACAATGTATAGTGAGTAATGAGTTAAACTATACTTTGTGGAACTACTCTTTGTGTGAATATATATAAATTTTGATTGTTATTGATATCATCCCTGTTTTTGGTTTCGTTTTGGGCCTACTGTAATTTTACCACAAAAAAATGGGGAAAACTTATTGACTCTAGTATAAGCCGAGGGTTGGAAATGCAGCAGCTACTGGTAAATTCCAAAATAAAAATAGATACCAATAAAATTACATTAATTGAGACATCAGTAGGTTAAATGTTTTTGAGTATTTACATAAAACTCTATTTTAAGATAAAACTGTCCAACTCTGATTAAACCATTATTCTAACCTTCTTCAATGTAAATGTGCTTACATATCCTTCCCATAATAATAAAGAGTAAAATAATAAATGTAATAAAGATAATAATAGAGTATAATGGAAATGTAATGAGTGAAATAATAAATGTAATAATAACAATAGAGTAAAATAATAAATGTAATAAATAATAATAGAGTAAAATAATAAATGTAATAAAATTATAATAATAGAGTAAAATAATCTAAATGTAATAATAACAATAATAGACTCTGGCACTTCAATAACTTACAGTGTTGGTTAGTTTTGTGGTGCAGCACTTAAAATTAGATAGATGATGATCAACCCCACTAGGCAACACCCTGTTGGGAATGTCATTAGAGCAGCCTGCTACTTCATCATGCTAGAGAAAAAATCCACTTAAAATCCGGCTTCTGCCTTCTGCAGAATTCTGGGGTTTGTAGTTTAGTGAGGCTGTTAAAAGGCTCCTCCCTAAACTACAAACTCCAGAATTCTGCAAGAGACAGAAGCCGGATTTTAAGTGATTTTTTTCCTCAAGTGTGATGAGGCCTATAGTACAGCTGAAATGCTACTAGACTTGTGCCTCTCCCATACCCTTTAGTCCCCCCCCCCAGTACATTGACCTCTCCTATCAGTCTTCCCCCCCTCAGTTCTATACCTGTGATTTTTTTCAATAATAGAGTAAAACAATAAATGTAATAATAACAATGGAGTAAAATAATAAATGAAAAATAATAATACAGTAAAATAACAAATGTAATAATAACAATAATAGTGTAAATAATAAATGTAATAATAGAGCAAAATATAAATTTAATAATAGAGTAAAACAATAAATGTAATAATAACAATGGAGTAAAATAATAAAAGAAAAATAATAATAAAGTAAAATAACAAATGTAATAATAACAATAATAGTGCAAATAATAAATGTAATAACAGAGCAAAATATAAATTTAATAATAATAGAGTAAAATAATAAATGTAATAACAGCAGTAATAAATAGAGTAAAATAATGTAATAATAATAACAACAAATATAGAAAATAAAAATAGTAATAATAACAGAGTAAAATAACAAATAACCTTGACTTAAGTATAAGCTGAGGGGGGTTTTTTCAGCCCAAAAAAGGGCTGAAAAACTCAGCTTATACTCGAGTATACATGGTAAGTCTACAAAAACTCCTGCTACCAACTTTTCTCTGTCAGTTTCTACCATACTTTGAGAATCCTTTGCATATTGATCCAGAATAACACAGTTATGTTGATTATCCGCAAAAGTCACTAGATCACAGCATTTTTCATTGGCTTGCTGTCAGACAAAGAACTATCATTTCTGCCTGCCTGGTGACTCAGAGGGAGGCCTAACCCATTTCTAGCAAAGAGATGAGAGAGACTGAAGAGAAAAGTGATTTTCTGCCTGCAGCAAGACAGCAACTCACAGGAAGCAATTCTATAGCTGATGGGCAATGAAAAGGACAACAGAGTTAACTGGAAGTGAATTCCTTACCCAATGTGGAGAGATTCTCATAGTTTTCCATCATAACGTCAATGTACAGAGATCTCTGATTCGGATCCAGGAGGTCCCACTCTTCCTTGCTGATATTTACAGCCACGTCTTCAAAGGTGACTTCCTGCATCACAAAGGAGAATGCAAATGGAGATATTGAAAAATGCATTGCATCACAGATCACAAACCAAGAACGGGCAACTGAACAGACTCAGAAGTGGAGTGGGGGATGGAAGTAAACGTGTGGGATGGAAGTACTCATTTATGTTTTGTGTTACCTAACGCTTTCACTACCCTCTTCCCTTTCCTATTCCCCTTACCTCCCCTATGACTTTCCCTTTATGTGGATTTGTAATAGGTATGTATACTGTTTTAATGTTTGTATTGTTTTTATATATGCTTTTAAAAGAAACTAAATAAAGCATTCAAAAAAAAAGAAGTGGAGTGGGCAGATCAAAAGACAACCTTGTTGGAACATGTAAGAAATCAGTGAGTGTGTTAACTGCAAAGCAGGAAGCTGATTGGTTGGGCACGCCTGGGGAGCTAGCTGAGCCTGGGAGTTTTGGCAACATATTCATATTGACCATCATTATCGTGATTATTTGCCTATGTCTGTGATACAGTAATATATTGATATTATTGCATATATTTGCGATTAATCACGAGATATATATATATATATATACACATACACACACAAATATATAGCTGACTACTAGATATGATTTCCATTGATGTTTATATGCTCCACTATCACCCATCAAGTATTACACATTTTTGATAGTTACACACTTATAGTAAAATATAATCTGGATTATATAGCTGGATAATCTGGATTATCCTTTATTTCATTAGAATTTAATATATATGGTTTTCTATACATTGAATATATCATTACAAACAATAGGATAAACATATCACTCTATTATTTCACATAGTTATTGATATATTATAGTGGAATATAATCTGGATAGTATAGCTGGATAATCCGGATTATCCTTTATTTCATTAGAATTTAATAGATATGGTTTTCTATACATTTAATACATCATTACAAACATTAGGATAACCATATCATTTTATTATTTCACATAATTTTGATAGAGACCCAGATCTGGAGACCACATAGGTCTCTTCTAGACCTTGGAACTGCTGAGGGATTCTGTGGCTGCAGGAATTCCGATTTGCTGCTTTTTACCTCCATCATAAACTCACCAAGCTGTGAAAAAGTGCTTCTTACCTGACCTGCTTCAACCGCTGTCTTTTCGGGTTGAGGCCGAAACCCCATTTCCAACTCTGTGAAGTGGAGAAGAACAAGACTTATGGGGAAGCAGATTACAAAGGGCACCTCTTCTCTGTCACAGAGAGCATTTGACATTGAGAAAAACATTTCAAAAGAGAAAGGAAAACCTAGCACTGTAAATGCTAACACAATTACAGTGAGCCTCTTATAGGGAAAACCTCCTAATACATAGGATCCGTGGTATCTGCTAGCATTTGGTTCCCGGACTCATTGTCGATACCAAAATGCTGAAACTGTGTTGAAATATTCTTCCTTTTTGTGGTTGAGAAACCTGACCCTATTCCTTCCGTATTAATTCTTCCTTTGATACCAGCTTTTCAATTAATTAAGTAGGATCACATGTACTTCATTGTTTGGTTGCATGCTGCAAGTCGACCAAACAGGGAGCTTTGAAATGGTTGAACAGAAACTCTCCGAAGCTTTAGGTGCTCTTACTGCCTATTACAGGGAAAACCAGCTGATTCCTAATCCATCTAAAACACATATGTTTGCTTTTCACCTTAAGAACAGACAAGCATCTTGAGCTCTGAGGATTACCTGGGAAGGAATCCCACTGGAGCATTGCAGAACACCCAAATACCTGGGAGTTACTCTGGACCGTTCTCTGACCTACAAGAAGCACTGCTTGAATATCAAGCAGAAAGTGGGTACTAGAAACAATATAATACGAAAGTTAACTGGAACAACCTGGGGATAACAATGAGATACAGTGAAGCCATCGGCCCTTGCGCTTTGCTACTCTGTTGCTGAGTATGCATGGCCAGTGTGGAACACACCA
Source organism: Anolis apletophallus (assembly GCA_030556195.1). Classification (NCBI taxonomy): domain Eukaryota; kingdom Metazoa; phylum Chordata; class Lepidosauria; order Squamata; family Anolidae; genus Anolis; species Anolis apletophallus. The sequence continues at coordinate 197,018,879 of JARBWK010000001.1, read as the reverse complement.
CACTAAAACAGTGGATGTGGCTCTTAATGTCGACACCCCACTAGATACATTATACTGTTTAGCTGGTATTGCACCACCTGACATCTGCCAGGAAGTAGCAGCCAGCAATTAAAGGACCAAGGCATTGACATCTCTGGCCTATTCTCTGTTCGGATATCAGCTAGCATGCCAACAACTTAAATCAAGAAATAGCTTTCTAAGATCTACAGAGATACTCACAGGAACACCTCAGCAAGCTAGAGTCCAAAAGTGGCAGGCTAAAACCCAGAACCTCAATCCATGGCTGATACCAGATGAGAAACCCCCTGCTGGGCACACAGAAGACTGGGCGACTCAGAAGTTGCTGAACAGACTGCGATCTGACACCACAAGATGCAGAGCCAACTTTACGAAATGGGGCCACAAAGTGGAGTCCACAACATGCGAGTGCGGAGAAGAGTAAACCACAGACCACCTACTACAATGCAACCTGAGCCCTGCCACATGCACAAAGGAGGACCTTCTTATAGCAACACCAGAGGCACTCCAAGTGGCCAGCTACTGCTCAAAGGACATTTACTATAATGCCAAGTTTTAAACTTTGTTTCTAGTTTTAAATACATTACAACTGTACCCTCAATTTGCTTCTGACACAATAAATAAATGTACTTCATTTACCAAGACATCCTTGTACTATTAACAGTGAAGTTAAAAAGATAGCAGAGTTTTGATAACAACATGACAACCAAAATATGGGTTTACACTGCAGAATAGTGGTTCTTAACCTCCTTAACTCCATAATACAGTTCCTCATGTTGTGGTGACCCCCAGCCATGAAATTATTTTCGTTGCTGCTTTATAGCTGCAAGTTTGCTACTGTTATGAATGGTAATGTAAATATCTGATATACAAGATGTATTTTCATTCGCTAGACCAAATTTGGTACAAATACCTGATCCACCCAAATTTGAATACTGGTGGGGTTGGGGAGGGGACTGATTTTGTCATTTGGGAGTTGTAGTTGCTGAGATTTATAGTTCACCTACAATCAAAGAGCTTTCCTAAGCCCACCAATGATAGAATTGGGCTATACTTCCCACACAAAGATCCCCATGACCAACAGAAAATACTGATGGTCTTTGGCGACCCCTGTGACACCCCCTCGCGATCGCCCCAGGGTCCCCGACCACCAGGCTGAGAAACAGTATTGTAGAATCAATGCACTTTGACATTACAGGAACAGGAAAGTGGTATCAACCTGCATGTCAGTGGAACTGATCATTCAGAAAGCCCTACTGATAATAGCCCTTGTTATCTCTTCCAACTCTTTGTTTCTCTGATCAATTTCTGTCACTGAGAACACAGATGACCATAACAAAGATATATGAAGGGTTTCCTCAGCAAAATAACATTGAAGGGTTAAGTACTGAAAAAGTGAGCCACCTTGAGAAAACCATCTGGCTGTCATTCAAGATTTAATATCAGTGATCTATTTAGGATGGAGAAATGCAGGGAAAGGCCCTTAGCAGCCCATAGACTTCACCTGAGCTGGTCCCTGGGTTGACCTCCGAGTCCTGGAGATTTGGACTACATGGTTCCTCTTCTTGTTCCACCTTGACTGGCCCACCAGGAAATGCTAATAATGAAGAAGGGTGAGAAAAAAGGATTTAGATGGTTATGATTATACTTATTTACACCCCAGGAGGAGAGGAGACTATGTAAGAAGAGAACTGACTTTCAAACAAAACTCAATAGCTGGAATGGAAAACACTTGAAATGCTACTGACTACAAGCCTGTCATCCTTCTCCAGTGATTCTGCTGAGTTGGCATGCAGGGGGATTTCACTCCAATACAAAATTCCACATGGCTGAGGCACTGTTTACCGTTGAGTACATAAGAACATAAGAACATAAGAAGAGCCATGCTGAATCGGGCCTCAGCCCATCTAGTCCAGCATTCTGTGTCACACAGTGGCCCACTAGTTGTACACAGGGATCTCTAGCAGAAAGGAGGGCAAAACCTCACCTGCTCCCCGACCCCCACAACCAGTACCTGGGGAAAATCCTGCCTGCCTCCATCAACACAGAGGTGGCACTTGGATGTCCATTTCAGTAACTACTGATTCCCTTGGTATCCATGAATCTGTCTAATCCTGCCTTGAAGCTGTCCAGGCTGACAGCTGTCACAACCTCCTCTGGAAGTGAGTTCCATAACCCAATGACCCTCTGGGTGAAGAAATATTTCCCTTTATTAGTCCTAACTTTCCTACCTTGGAGCTTCAGGAGTGCCCCTAGTCCTAGTGTTGTGTGACAGAGAAAATATTTTTCTTTATTCACCTTTTCTATCCCATGCATGATTTTATACACTTCGATCAAGTCACCTCTTAAACGCCGTCTTTCAAGGCTGAAAAGACCAAGGCGTTGCAACCTGATTTCGTAAGGAGCTGCTCCATCCCTTGGATCATTTTTTGTTGCCCTTTTCTGTACCTTTTCCAGTTCCGTTATATCCTTCTTGAGGTGCGGTGACCAGAATTGTACACAGTACTCCAGATGTGGCCTCACCATAGATTTGTAGAGAGGCAATACAACATTTGACGACCTATTTTTGATTCCCTTCCTGATCATGCCAAGCATAGAATTTGCTTTTTTTCACTGCTGCTGCGCACTGGGTTGACATCTTCATTGAGCTGTCCACCAAGACCCCAAGATCCCTTTCCTGGTTTGTCTCGAAAGCTTTGACCCCATCAATTGGTAGGTGTAGTTGGGGTTCTTTGCCCCGATGTGCATGACTTTACACTTGTTTAGGTTAAAATGCATTTGCCACTTTGTTGCCCATTCACTCAATTTCGAGAGATCTTTCTGGAGCTCTTTACAATCAGTTTCATTTTTAACTACCCTGAACAATTTAGTGTCGTCTGCAAACTTTGCTACCTCAGAATTTACTCCTACATCCAGGTCATTAATGAATAAATTAAAAAGTAAAGGACCCAAAACTGAACCTTGGGGTACGCCACTTCTCACCTCTTTCCACCCAGAGAAATGTCCGTTTATTACCACCCTTTGTTTCCTACAGTTTAGCCAGGTTCCAATCCAGGACAAGACCTGTCCTCTGATTCCTTGGCTGAAGAGCTTATTTAGGAGCCTTTGGTGAGGGACTTTGTCAAAAGCCTTTTGAAAGTCAAGGTAAACAATATCAATTGGGTCCCCTTTATCTATGTGTTTATTTACACCTCAAAGAATTCTAACAAGTTAGTAAGACATGATTTGCCTTTGCAGAAACCATGTACCTCCAAGTGGTTTCTGAAATATGGCAATTTTAAGGCAACCCTGTCACAAGGCTTCAGAGTGAGTTTATCATTGCCTTCCTTTGAGGCGGAGGCCCCATCTATTTATATTTATTTATTAATTTTTTAAAAATGGTCTTTTCTAGGATTTTCAAAGGTTTAAAAGTAACATGAAATACATTACATGGCACGTATCATTTAGTGTTTACGGCGATCTCAATTTAACTTCTTAAAAGTTCCAATTCAATATTAAGTCTATTTTGTGCTCGGTGCTAAAGTAATTTTTAACTTTTGACCAGTCCACCTTTGTTGTAGATCGATCTTCGGTTGTTTTCAGCGCCTCGGTAAGCCACTCCATCTGGATGGTTTCCATCGCTTTATCTAACCATTCCTCTAGTGTTGGCGCTTTCGGCGATTTCCAATATTGAGCATATAGCAATTTGGCTGCTGTAGTTAGTGTTAGATAAATACGTTTATCGTTGGTGTTCAGACTTAGATCCATTATACCTAGCAGGAGTGATTCCGGCTTCCCGTCTATTGTTTTTTTTTAAAGATTTTACACAGTTCTTTATTTACCATTTTCCAAAATTGCTCCGCTTTGGGACATAACCACCATAGGTGGAAAAATGTTCCACTTTTTTGGCCACAATTCCAACACTCGGTTTTGGTATTCTTATATATTTTGGCTAATTTTTCCGGTGTTAAGTACCACCTATACATCACTTTTATCCAATTCTCTCTATAACTTTGGCATGCAGAGGAATATATATATATTTTCCAAATATCTTTCCAAGTTTATATTTATTTATTTACAGTATTTATATTCTGCCCTTCCCATCCCGCAGGGGACTCAGGGCAGATTACAATGTACATATACATGGCAAACATTCAATGCCACAGTAGCGAGGGAACACTATACCATAATGCAATTTAACAGCATTATATGAGTCTACACTGCCATATAACATAGTTCAATGCAGTTGAGGGACCGTCTCACCCCATATTGCCCTCCGAGATCACTTCGGTCTGAGGACTCCAATCTCCTGGAGATACCTTCAGCTAAACTCGCAAGGCTGACTGCTACCCGCCGGAGGGCGTTCTCTGTCATAGCACCTACGCTGTGGAACGCCCTCCCGGCCGGAACTCGGGCTATGAAGGACTTGCTCCCGTTTAGACGGGCCTGTAAAACATACCTGTTTAAGCAGGCCTTTGGTGAGTAAGTCCTGCCCATGCCCCACCATCTATTCGTTCTTCTGAGGATGATGTGCTGTTCATTGTTTTAACTGTGTTATTAATTACTGTACTGCTGTTGTTTTTAATTGTTTTTAACTGCTTATTGCCTGTATTTTACTGTGCCCTTCGGCTCCTGTAAGCCGCCGCGAGCCTCAGGGAGTCGGCGGCATAGAAGCCCAAATAATAAATAAAATAAATAAATAAAAATTATAAGACTGCAGTATATAGCAGCGTAGATGAAGCCTGAGAAGAGTAGGACTTGCCCAAGGTCACCCAGTGGGTTTCCATGCTTGAGCATGGATTCAAACCCTGGTCTTTCAAGAGTCCTAGTTCATCACTCAAACCACCACATCACACTGGCTCTGCCTAAACTAGAGCGGAATTCAAACATGTTGTGCTTTCGTTCACCTGTGTTGCACTGAGAAGCAACCTCCATCTTCTCCAAGATGAGGGCGTTTGGCAACCACGGGCTCTGTTCCAGCCAGGAGATCAGATCAGTCTTGACACGTGAAAAGTCCGCTGCAGAATTAACAAAAGAGGGAAAGAAAGAGAGAGAGGAAGACCTTTAGGGGTATGCAGCAGTTGAAGCTGTGTGCTCATCTAACTAAGGTTAAGCAAGCTGCAAGCAGGTACGTTTATTTATTTATTTATTTGCCATACTTGTATCCCACCGTTCTCAACCCCAAGGGGGACTCAAGGCGGCCTTGCAAAGGCAACAATTCAATGCCGCATGTCTACATAAGTCAATGAATAAAGAAAAAAACATTGATAATAATAATAATCTTTATTTATAACCCACCTCCATCTCCCCAAAGGGGACTCGGGGTGGTTAACATGAGGCCAAGCCCAAAAAAAATTATACAACACAATTAAACATAAAAGAGCAAAGAAAAAAACACCATAAGAAAACATATAAAATGACAAATGAGGTAAACAATATAGTATAATCAACACATATCATAGATGAGGGGCCAGCACTGAAAAGGCCATCTCCCGTACACACCAGTCATGCTTGCAAGGGGGTGGGACTGAGAGCAGACTCTCCCCAGATGATCTTAGCCTCTGAGGCGGATCATAGAGGGGCTAAGCTGAGCCAGAACCATTTAAGACTTTATAAGCTGAAGCCAGCACTTTGCATTGTGCTTGGTAGCAGACTGGCAACCAGTGGAGCTGACGCAATAGGAGGGATGTCCTCCCTCTGTAAGGCATTTGGGAAAGGATGAGGGGGCAAGATGGATGGAGTGACTGGCTTGACTTTGAAGGAGCTGGGGATGGCGACAGCCGACAGGGACCTCTGGCGTGAGCTGGTCCATGAAGTTACGGAGGGTTGGAAGCAACTGAACAAATAAACAACAAACAACGAAGGCACACTACTGGGGAGGTTCTGGTGGGGATTGTGAGTTTAAAATGTAATTTTAATTGTATTTATTATATTTTAACTGTGTTTTAACTTAAATACACACAGTAATTGCCTATGTAAACCGCCTCGAGTCGCCTTCGTGTAGTAAATAAATAAATACTATACGATTGTGATTTTTATTTTTACATTTGCTTTAAAAAAAACAACAATTATGATCAGACTGTGTGATTGTTAGTTCTCATGGGGAGAAAGGCGGGGTATAAATAATAAAATAAATAAGCTAACTCAGATGCTCATACCAAACACATTGACCTAATACTCACAAAGAATTACTCTCTCAGATAAGCAAATAAAATTATCAGCATGCTCTGCAGGAAAGGAATATCAATAATACAGTGATAATGACATTAAAGCTTACAAAAATACTTAAAACTACTGACAGTGGCAACCCCTAGAACCATACTGAGGATTATCATAAAATCATTGAGTTGGAAGAGACCTGTACAAGTTACCTGAACTTATTCCTGGAAAGGTCTCATCTTCTGTCTGCTGTTCGCTGGACGAGTCCTCTTCTGGTTCAAGCTTGATTATCACATCAGGAAAATCTGAGCAACAGAAAGGGATTGAGACTGCTTTCCTGGCCTCAAAAACAAAAGAGCATGTTTTCAATCAAGACGTAGGGCACTGCTTCTTAAACTGTGGGTTCTGAACCCAAATGGAGTCCCTTAAACTCAATGGCTGGGTCACTAAAGATTTGGAGACAGTAAAAAAAATTCTGAATGGCACCCATTAATACAAATCTGTTCACAACATTGTGTTCACCGTGAACTCTACAAAATATGCTGCAGCTGTGCTTTATAAAAAGGGACATTATAGGAGTCTACATTGACATACATTTAGTTAGCCTTGCAAATGGTGTTTGATATAAGTATGTTGACTTTATACCTATTTTATATACTAATATGCATAGGGTTACGTAAAAAAAAAGTTTCGGGCCAAAAGGGGGGGTCACAAGTGGAAAAGGTTTAAGAACTGGGAATGTGGCGCAGCTGGCTAAGTGTCAGCTGCATAAGATCTCTCTGACCAGTAGGTCATGAGTTCGAGGCCTGCCCGGGTCGAGGTGGGTGCTCGACCTTTAAGTGTAGCCTGCTGTCGACCTTTGAAGCCCGAAATACAGTTGCATCTGTCAAGTAGGAGATGAAGGTACCACATTAAGTGGGGGGGGGGCAAATTTTGACTGAATTATGAGGCCATTAAAGAACTCCAGGAACGCTGAGGAATGCGGAAAGAACAACAAGGGACGCTGGTAACACTGAGAGATGAGGAGTGCGTCAGCTCCCCCTGGTGGCCAGAGTTTGCCTCTGTTCGTCTATATGTGTGTATGTGGAAACGGCAGGGATTGTCTGCGAAGTATGTGTACCTGTAATCTGAGTCCCCTTTGGGGTGAGAAGAGCGGAATATAAATAAAGTAAACAAATAAATAAAATAAATAAGAAGCTCTTCTCTAAAGCAGGATTGGGAAATATATGGCCTTTATAAGTGGAATCATAGAGTTGGACGAGACCTTGTGGGTCATCCAGTCTAACCCCCTGCCAAGAAGCAGGAAAATAACATTCAAAGCATTCCCAACAGATGGTCATCCAGCCTCTGTTTAAAAGCCTCCACACTCTGGGGCAGAGAGTTCCACTGCTGAAAAGCTCTCACAGTTAGGAAGTTCTTCCTAATGTTCAAGTAGAATATCTTTTCCTGTAGTTTGAAGGGCAGCATAAAACAAGCCTGCTCCCTTCTTCCTATGACTTCTCCTCACATATTTATACATGGCTCTCATCACGTCTCCTCTCAGCCTTCTCTTTTGCAGGCTAAACATGGCCAGCTCTTTAAGCTGCTCCTCATAGAGACTGTGGCGCAGCTGGTTGGGAGTCAGCTTCATTAAGATCACTACTGACCGAAGGTCAGGTCATGAGTGAGCTCTCGAGTATCTTCTGCCCAGGTGGGCCACTGTGTGATACAGAATGCTGGACTAGATGGGCTGAGGTCCGATTCAGCATGGCTCTTCTTATGTTCTTATGACCAAATTGTGTAGCTTGTTGTCGACCTTTGCAACCTGAAAGACAGTTGCATCTGTCAAGTAGGAAATTTAGGTTCCACATTGTGGGGAGGCTAATTTAACTGATTTATGAGGCGATAAAATCTTCAGGAAGTATGCAAAGAATGAAGGAATGCAACAGCTCCCCTGGGGACCAGAAGCTGGAATGTTAAATAGCCTCTGAGTGTCTCTGTCTATATATGTTGTGTGTGTATGGCATCGAATGTTTGCCTGTATATGTACATTATAATCCATGGGGTGAGAAGGGCGGAATATAAATGATATAATCAATTAAATAAATAAATAGTTCTCCAGACGCTTGATCATTTTAGTCGCCCTCCTCTGGACACATTCCGTTCAATTATGGTGCCCAGAATTGGACACACAGTGTGATTCCAGGTGTCGTCTGACCCAGGCAGAAAAGAGGGGTAGCATGACTTCCCTGGATCTCTAGACACTAGACTACGATTTATGCAGGCCAAAATCCCATTGGCTTTTTTAGATGCCACATGACATTGTTGGCTCATGTTTAGCTTGTTGTCCACGAGGACCCAAAGATCTTTTTCACACGTCCTGCTGTCGAGCCAGGCATCCACCTCCATTCTGCGTATCTTTGCATTTCATTTTTTCTGCCAAAGTGGAGTATCTTGCATTTGTCCCTGTTGAACTTCACTTTGTTAGTTTTGGCCATTCATCGCTCTCATCTGTTAAGATCGTTTTGAATTCTGCTGAATTTGTCCTGAACATCAGCCCTCAACACTAGCTATGCTAGCTAAAAGTGTTGGGGAGTACAATCCAATAACAGTCACGTATTTTATATTCTTCTTAGATATAAAGTCAGCCCTCCACATCTGTGGTTTTGACTTTTGCTGATTTGATTGTTCATGGATTTGATTAAAATATATTTTATTTTGTATTTTAATGTATTTTTAATGTATTTTAATTGTTGAAGGGATTTGGGGTTTTATATTGTTATTATGTGGGCATCGAATTGTGCCGTACTGTAAGCCGCTCTGAGTCCCCCCTTGGGGGTTGAGAAGAGCGGGGTAAAATCCCGATATAAATAAATAAATAAATAAATAAATAAAATATCTTTCATAGGAATCCCTAAACCCTCCACAATTACCCTATGGCCGATTTCCATAGGAAGTCAATTTTCAAATTAAAAAAACCCTTTTTTAATTGTGTTTTTTTTTTGAGCTCAAGCACCTCTAATCCCAGAGATTATGGCGGGCTCACTAAAACTGATTTTCACTTTTCTGTTAAGTATGAGCCTGGCACAAGCCAGGATATCAAACTGGGCTTAAGGAGCCAAATTTTTGCTCCGGATTTAGCAACAGAGATAAGATCATAATTAGGCTGAATAGTAATACAGCAGGGCTGCCCAGGAAGTCGATCGTGATCGACTGGTCAATCCTGGGACCGAAGGAGGTCGATCCCAGCCAGATGGGGCACTTCTAGAGGGGGGGGGGGCGCCATGCCGTGCCAAGCCCCGCCCCCTCCTCTGGCTTCAGTGCTACCATAGCTTCTTCAGCCTTGAGGAGGGTAGTGCCAAGCTAGTAGTGGCTTGACACTACCCTCCTCAAGCCTGGAGAAGCTGTGGTAGAGCTAAAGCCAGAGGGGGCGAAGCCAGGCCGCACCAAGCCCCGCCCCCTTCCCCCTGCTCCGCCCTGCTTCTCTCTCGGTAGATCTTTCTGACTTGGTTTTATTATAAGTAGCTCGCATGCTGAAAACGTGTGGGCACCCCTGTAATACAGGATATGGAGATAGTGTATGCAAATATCAAACTGAACATTGACATCATGGTACTCCCTCCAAATACAGGCCCTGTCTCTTTTAATGGACCGAAAGAAGTAAAATTGGCACTAAAGTCAAAGTGAGAAATTAAACAACACAGAATGTAATAAAACTTTATATCCATTCTCTTATCCTTCCCTACTCCCCATGCTCTATTCAAAATTAAAATTATATATTTAAAAACCCACTGTTTAGCCGGTATTGCACCACCAGACATCTGCCAGGAAGTAGCAACCAACAGTGAAAGGATCAAGGCAGTGACATATCTGGCCCATCCTCTGTTTGGGTATCAGCCAGCACGCCAATGATTTAAATAAAAAAAATAGCTTTCTAAGATCTACAGGAACACCTCAGCAAGCGAGAGTCCAAAAGTGGCAGGCTAAAACCCAGCACCTCAATCAATGACTGATAAAAAAGAGTGACTCCCTCCTGGGCACACACGAAGATTGGGAAACTTGGAAGGTGCTGAACAGACTGCACTCTGGCCCCACGAGATGCAGAGCCAACCTTCAGAAATGGGGCTACAAAATGGAATCCACGACATGCGAGTGCGGAGAAAACCACAGACCACCTATTGCAATGCAACCTGAGCCCTACCACATGCACAATGGAGGACTTCTTAGAGCAACACCAGAGGCATCCCATGTGGCCAGCTACTGATCAAAGGACATTTATTTTAATTGTACAATTATGGTGTGAAGATGCAGTGATGGCAGTAGGCCAGGGCTGCCCAGGAAGTCGATCGCGATCGACTGGTCGATCCCAGGACCAAAGGAGGTCGATCCCAGCTGGATGGGGCACTTCTAGAGGGGGCAGAGCCATGCCGCGCCAAGCCCCGCCTCCTCCCCCAGCTTCAGCGCTATCACAGCTTCGCAGGCTTGAGGAGGGTAGTGCCACGCCAGTAGTGGCTAGCTATGCCACCACGGGCTTGGCACTACCCCCCTCAAGCCTGGAGAAGCTGTGGTAGAGCTAAAGCCAGAGAAGGGAGGGGGCGGAGCCAGGCCGCACAAAGCCCCGTCCCCTCCCAGCTACAGCTCTACTACAGCTTCTTCAGCCTTGAAGAGGGTAGTGCCAAGCCAGTAGTGGCTAGCTATCCACCACTGCCTTGGCGCTACCCTCCTCAAGCCTGGAGAAGCTGTGGTAGAGCTAAAGCCAGAGAGGGGAGGGGGCGGAGCCAGGCCGCACAAAGCCCCGTCCCCTCCCCAGCTACAGCTCTACTACAGCTTCTTCAGCCTTGAAGAGGGTAGTGCCAAGCCAGTAGTGGCTCGCTATCCACCACTGCCTTGGCGCCACCTCCTCAAGCCTGGAGAAGCTGTGGTAGAGCTAAAGCCAGAGAGGGGAGGGGGCGGAGCCAGGCCGCACAAAGCCCCGTCCCCTCCCCAGCTACAGCTCTACTACAGCTTCTTCAGCCTTGAAGAGGGTAGTGCCAAGCCAGTAGTGGCTAGCTATCCACCACTGCCTTGGCGCTACCCTCCTCAATCCTGGAGAAGCTGTGGTAGAGCAAAGCCAGAGAGGGGGAGGGGCGGAGCCAGGCCGCACAAAGCCCCGTCCCTCCCCAGCTACAGCTCTACTACAGCTTCTTCAGCCTTGAAGAGGGTAGTGCCAAGCCCGTAGTGGCTAGCTATCCACCACTGCCTTGGCGCTACCCTCCTCAAGCCTGGAGAAGCTGTGGTAGAGCTAAAGCCAGAGGGGGGTGGAGCCAGGCCGCACCAGCCCCGCCCCCTCCTCCTGCTCTGCCCTTCTTCTCTCTCGGTAGATCTTTCTGACTTGGTTTTATTATAAGTAGCTCACATGCTGAAAAAGTGTGGGCACCCCTGCAGTAGGCCCTATACCTCACCTGCATTGATTTCTGAAAAGGGCTCTGACTCCTGCTGCAGATCCTCCTCCTCTTCTTCCTCTTCTTCTTCCAATTTGACTGTCACATCAGAAAACGCTGAGCAATAGAAAGGAGTTAGAAATTGCGGTTTAGATTGGAGACAGATTTATCCTCTGCCCTAAATAAGAGGGAACTGGTTTCCACGGCAAATTGTAGGGCAAGAATAGGAAATGCTGGGCCTACAAGAAGCTGTTGGGCCATATCTTCATTGTCCCTCATACGCGTCTCTGGGTTTATAGTCCAATAAATTCCAGAGGGTCGCGTATTCTTACAAGCCTTCCGTAGATATAAATAGGATCATGTTACCAATAAGTTGTGCTTTGTGCTTCCTCACCTGCATTGCGCCGAGTGGCAACCTTGATTTTCTCCATGATGTCTTGATCTGGCAGCCACAGCTCTTGCTCAAGTCAAACCAGGACGGGCAAGGAAAATAACTTCTGCAATTCAAAAGGGAGAGATGGCATTCAAGTGGCTATTAGGACATGACATATATAGCACGCATCAAACTGAACAAATTTAGATTCTTTTTTTTCTAACAATGAATCTATCCATAGATTCTCAATCACAAGAGGCTTTTAGTTCAATGCAAACTATCTTCTTGCTATCTGTGAATTTGCAGGGGCCTAAAATATACTGTGAATTAATAAAATCCCTTCTTGGGATTCCCCTCTTAATCTCATGATAGTTCCAAAAATAATCACAGATTTCCAATCATGTCTATGAGGTGTGTGTCATAATATGATATACGGTTTGAATGGAACTGTATGAAAAGTGAATGAATGAGAACTAATAATTTGGAGACACCATTCTAAAAGATTAAGGCCTGCAATGACTAACTATCCGCTGAATGGACTGTAATTAAAAGTTGCTAATGAGAACTGAAAAGTGAACTGTGACAGTGATAAGATAAATGTTTACATCAGTTTACATCTGTCAACATTGCTGACCAGAAACCAGATTAACTCTGTTTACATTAGTCAAAGACAATGCTCTTTCAAGTCAAACCCAGAACACAATGGGTTGTTACCTGGAGACAAACATCTATGTCAGGAGATAAAGACTAAAAATAATTTCAAACAAGACATTTATTTACTACATCAGTGTTTCCCAACCAGCGTGCCGTGAGCGATCATCAGGTGTGCCGTGGGATATTGGAACCTCCCGGGGGGAGGAGGAGAGAGTCTAGTGTGTTGAAGTATAAAAACCCTAAGAAACCTACCTCGATAAAGGCACAAAATTACAAACACCCCCTCCCCACCCGTTGTCTACTTGGTCTCTCCCTTTCCATGCATTGGGAAGGCCCGCCTCACTTTCCCCAAGTAGAGACCTCCTCTTGCCTCCTGGGGTTCTGTGTGGGAAGTTTGGCCCAATTCTATCATTAGTGGGGTTCAGAATGCTCTTTGATTGTAGGGGAACTATAAATCCCAGCAACTACAACTCCCAAATGTCAAGGTCTATTTCCCCTGAACTCCATCTGCGTTCATATTTGGGCTTATTGAGTATTCATGCCAAGTTTGGTCCTGATCCAACATTGTTTGAGTCCACAGTGCTCTCTGGATATAGGTGAACTACAACTCCAAAACTCAAGGTCAATGCCCACCAAACTCTTATAGCATTTTCTCTTGGTTATGGGAGTTCTGTGTGGGAAGTTTGTGTCTTTCTGCCATACCTGCCAGGCTATCTATGTGGAGTTCATCGAAACAGGCCCAAGTTTCACACTGGGTGTATAAATACATTTAAAAACATATTAACTATATGTATTACTGTGTTAGAGTGTCATTTTGTGTCATTTTGGTTGGTGGTGTGCCCCAGGATTTTGCTAATGTAAAAAGTGTGCTGCGGCTCAAAAAAGGTTGGGAAATACTGTACTACATCAGTAGAACATTCCTATAAAACTGTGTTTTTCAACCTTTTTTGACCTGCGGCACATTTTTTACATTTACAAAATCCTGGGGAATAATATAGATAAAATTGAAAAGATCATAATAACCAAGAGGATGTGGGAACCAGTTAGGAATTATTTAGAAAATGTGTTAAGAGGTGGAGTAGAAAAATTAAGACTGAGACTGATATTTCAACTGTAACTTCTGTAGTTTGATGTATAAACTGTATGTACAAGGAGGGGAGGGTGGGATAGGGAAAAATCAATAAAATAAAATAAAATTTTAAAAGGTAAAAAAAATTCCTACAGTATCTGCAGAAAAGAAAGGAGACCAACGCCCAGCAGATATGAAACTAAACCAAGCTGCCTCTTTACTGGACTCAACATACGTCTAGATCCATTCTTTCTTGTTATTGCTGATTTCACTTTATTCTTGTTTTAATATATGCTAAACCAGCAGTGTCATTCCTCTGTAATGCAAACCTTGTATCTAAATACCTCTTGAACACATACTGTATATAGGACACAAACTGTGAGGAAAAATCCTGAAGCATAGAAAAGGATCTAAAAATGGATGACCCACTTCCACTTACATCCAAGATGAGCTTTTCTCTGCAGTTGTACTCTGGTAAATAACTGGGAAGGACTCATAAAAAGGCAGTAAATGATTAAATATGTAATTTATAATATTTGACTTTTTTACTGTAGTTTACCCAGGGGCGGTCCTATAGGTAGGCCAATGAAGTGGCCACATGGGGCGCCATCTGGGAAGGGGCGAATTCCCCTGCCTGCCGGGCGCCGGCGCCAGACAGCGTCCTGGCTCTGCCGATGTTCCTCAGGCAGCGCCGCGGCTGCCTGCTTTTGGGCCCCAGCCTTGTGCGCTCCGACGCCGCTTCTGGGCATACGCGGGGGGGTTTGCGCAGGCGCAGTTGCTCCAGAGCTGAAGTTGAGTGCAGGAGCAACTGTGCATGCGCGAAAACCTCCGCGCATGCCCAGTAGCTCCTGTGCGCAGAAGCCTGTAAGCAAAGCACTCCCTATCGGGCAGGCAGGGAGTGCTTCCCCTCTCCCTTTGTCTCTGCCCTGCCGCCGAATACAGTGACCCAATTGGGCAGGCAGGAGGCGGAGACAAAGGGAGAGGGGAGTGGAGCCAATGGGGTATTGGCGACGTATTGCCCATGACAGCCGCCACTGGAAGTAGCCACCGCACGCTGAGGCGAACTCCCTCACCAGGCTCAATCACGTGTGAACCCTACCACACGCGCCCACCTTCCCACCCGCGCACGCGCGTCGGCCGGGAGCATCAAGGAGAGACAGGCGCAACTGCGCAGGCAAATAGTAATATATAATATTTTATTTTACTTTATTTTGGGTTATTTGAGTTTTATAGGAGTAATGAAAATATTTAGTAGAGGATAATTTTATTTAAATAAAAAAATTATTTATTATTTTATAATAATAATAATAATAGAATGTTATATTATAATGTCAATATATTATAATATAATTATATTGTAATGTAGTATAATATAATTATGATATAATATAGTATGAGTATGTACTATAATATATTGCATATATATTGATACAATATAATACTACTAATGGTATTGTGATATTATAATTGTATATTTGTTTTACATGGGGGGGGTGCCAAAATAATATTTGGGGGGGCCGCCAAAATAATGTTCGCTTACCACAGTGTTTCCCAACCTTTTTTGAGCCGCGGCACACTTTTAACATTAAAAAAATCCGGGGGCACACCACCAACCAAAATGACACAAAATGACACTCTAACACAGTAAAGAACGGCTGGGGGATTGTGGCCTGCTGGGAGCAGCTGCTGGGAGTGCCGAAGCCGGGGGGGGCGGAGCCAGGCTGCACCATGCCCCGCCCCCACCCCGGCTTCACCTCTCCCAGCAGCTGCTCCAGCCTTGAGGGGCAGTGCCAAGCCAGCGGTGCCAGAGCCAGCACAATGCTGGCTTGGCACTGTCCCAAGGCTGGAGAAGCTGCTGGGAGTGCCGAAGCTGGGGAAGGGGGCAGAGCCAGGCCGCGCCATGCCCCGCCCCTCCCCCCAGCTTCAGCTCTCCTACAGGCCACACCATGCCCGCCCCTCCCCCCAACTTCAGCTCTCCTACAAAGGAGAAGCATGAGCGGTGGACGGGCTTCAGTGGGCGGGGCTCCTCCTCCACGTGGCTTCAGCGAGCGAGGGGCGAGAGTCATGATGGGAGTCATGGCGGATTGGAGGCTGGCTGGGGAAATGGCCGAAGGAGGCGGCGCCCCGGTCCCTTCTTCTTTTTCTTCGCCACTGCCCGGCCCTTCCTCCTCCTCCCCCAAGCAGCAGGAGTTCGACAGGAGGGGGGAGGAAGGGGGGCAGAGAGCTTTTCTCGCGGCACAGCAGGAGGTCTGTCACGGCACACTAGTGTGCCACGGCACACTGGTTGAGAAAGACTGGCTTACCATATAAAATTACCTTAGACCGCCCCTGAGTTTACCTGTCCAAACGTATCTCCTGTTACGAATCATCACAAAGTCTAAGATCATCTGGATAGGACCTGCTCTCGATCCCACCACCATCGCAAACACAATTGGTGGGGACAAGGGACAGGGCCTTCTCAGCAGTGGCCCCCATCTGTGGAATTCCCTCCCCAGGGACATCAGACTGGCCACCTCCCTCCCATCTTTTAGAAGGAAACTCAAGATTTGGCTATGGGACCAAGCGTTCGATCAGTGAATAACAGCAATGTGTGAAGAAGATTTAAGCAACTCACGATAATGAAGTGACCCAGACCTGGATTTTAATTGGCATGTTTTAATCGATTGTTTTAATTGACTGTTTTAATCAATTGTTTAATGTTTGAATTGCATTGTTGAATGTTTATAATTGTGACAGCACTGGATGGTGCTTGCTGTGAGGCCGTCCTGAGTCCCCCCTTGGGGCTGAGAGGGTAGGTTACAAATGCAGGAAATAAATAAAATCATAAATTATGTGGGATTGCTTCCCTCAAATGCCAAAAGAACAAGGCTGCTCAGGAGTAATGAGCACCTTAACTCCTAGAAAGACCAACAATTGTGAAAATATGAATGTATGATTATAACATATTTCAGAATGATAATCTCTTTCCTCAAATGTGTCTCGGAAAAGTAGGTCAGGTATTATCCATCCCAAACACGATCTTCAAAGGCAGATTTGTCAGGACTAAGCAGAGAACAAAGCCTCTACTGGAATATGTTCTACAGTTTATGTCACACAGCTATTTAAAAAAGGGTTTTCATGAATTCATGTTCTGGCATTGAATGTTTGCTATTTTTGTGTTGTGCTCCGCCCTGAATCCCTTTCAGGGTGAGAAGGGCAGAATATAAATGTTTTAAATAAAATAATTAATAAATAAATGTTTCATTCAGGAGACACAGGCACAATGCCGACAGACCAGACTTTAAGTGGCTCCATGACTTTAAGTGGCTCTCTTGCAGTTGTCTAAGGGCAAAAACCATATCTGTGTCCGTGAGCTATCTATCTATCTAGTCCATGAGCTGCTTTTTGCTGACGATGCTGCCCTTGTCGCCCACACAGAAGCAGCCCTGCAGCACCTAACGTCCTGCTTTGCAACAGCTGCAGAGCTGTTTGGGCTGGAAGTCAGCCTGAAGAAAATGGAAGTCCTCTACAAGCCCGCACCACAGGAAGAACACTATCATCCCCACATCAGCATAGGCAAATCTGTGCTTAAGTCCGTTCAGCAGTTCACCTACCTGGGAAGCATCATCTTATATGCAAAAGGCTGTCTTGGGTACATCTATTACACTATAAAATTAATGCAGTTTGACATCACTTTAACGACCATGGCGCAAAGGTATGGAATCACTAGAGGAGTGGCTTTACAAGGTCTTCAGCTTCTCTGCCAAAGAGTGCTGGTGCTCTAGGACAGTGTTTCCCAAATGGTGTGCCGGGGCACATTAGTGTGCCGGGGCACATTAGTGTGCCGTGAGTGATCATCAGGTGTGCCGTGGGAAAATTGGAACCTCCAATACCCTTTCTTCCCCCTCCTGCCGAGCACTTTTTCTTCTCCACTCGGGCTCCCATCTTCCCAGCTTTGCTCTGGGGCGAGTCTGCGCAGTAGCGCCCGCACGGGTCACATCTTCCTCCC
The DNA here is from genome assembly GCA_030556195.1 of Anolis apletophallus. Classification (NCBI taxonomy): domain Eukaryota; kingdom Metazoa; phylum Chordata; class Lepidosauria; order Squamata; family Anolidae; genus Anolis; species Anolis apletophallus. The sequence goes on along the minus strand of JARBWK010000001.1, from coordinate 197,001,240 downwards.
TCCCCCTCCCCTCCTGAACACGCTCACGCTGCCCCGTCGGATCAAAATGGCGGCAGAAGCGGCAGTGTAGAAGAAAAAGTGTTTGGCAGGAGGGGGAAAAAGGGCGCGAAGAGGAAGGCAGAGGAAGAGGTTTCTGTCGAAAGCTGGCATGGGCAAACTTGGACCTTCCAGGTGTTTTGGACTCCAACTCCCACCATTCCCAGCAGCCTCAGGCCCTTTTCCTTTTCCCTCCTCAGCCACTTAAGCAGGAAAGGGCCTCCGGCTGTTAGGAATGGTGGGAGTTGAAGTCCAAAGTTGGTAATGAGAGTTCAATATGCCAAGTTTGGTTCAATTCCATTGTTGCAAGAGTTCAGGATGCTCTTTGATTGTGTGTTAACTATAAACCCCAGAAACTGTAACTCCCAAATGTCAAGGTCTATTTTCCCCAAACTCCATCTGTGTTCACATTTGGGCATATTGAGTATTCATACCAAGTTTGGTCCTGATCCAACATTGTTTGAGTCCACAGTGCTCTCTGGATATAGGTGAACTACAACTCCAAAACTCAAGGTCAATGCCCACCAAACTCTAATAGTATTTTCTCTTGGTTATGGGAGTTCTGTGTGGGAAGGTTGATTGCATTCCATCATTGGTGGAGTTCAGAATGCTCTTTGATTGCGGGTGAACTATAACTCCCAGCAACTACAACTCCCAAATGACAAAATCAATTTTTTGAGTGATGGTCCCTCCTTGGGTTAGTATTAGTATGTTTTGTGGCCAAATTTGGCCATTTGTCCAGTGGTTTTGAGTTATGGTAATCCCACAAATGAACATTACATTTTTTATAGAGAGAGAGAGCGAGAGAGAGCACAACAGCGCAGGCAGAAAAGCAAGACCTTCGTGTGTGTCTTTCTGCCATTCCTGCCAGAATATGTTGTGTTCATCGAAACAGGTCCAGGTTTCACACTGAGTGTATAAATACATTTAAAAACATATTAACTATATGTATTACTGTGTTAGAGTGTGGAGGCTATTTTGTGTCATTTTGGTTGGTGGTGTGCCCCAGGATTTTGTAAATGTAAAAAATGTGCCTCGGCTCAAGAAAGGTTGAAAAACACTGCTCTAGGATATTGAGCCACGGCAGTGAAAGTGATGTTAAACGGTATTTTTATTTATTTACTTTATTTCTACCCCGCCCTTCTGCCACAAGGGGACTCAGGGCAACTTCACAATGCATCAATGATGCTATACAGATACAATCAATAAAAACAATTAGTACAAAATTAATTCTAATGTGTAGAGGCATCTTTCACATAACCAAATCTCAGATATGTTTAAAGTATTTTTATTTTATTATTGTATAGGTCTCATTCTACATAATACACCCTACACCATCTCTGCTATATATACCTAGCATTACTTACATTATTTTGCCTTCTAAAATTACTAATTTCCCAAATTAAAATTTAAACAATTAAAGTATACACTCGAGTATAAAGTGGGTTTTTCAGCCCTTTTTTAGGGCTGAAAAAGCCCTCCGACTTATACTTGAATGAGGGTCCTGGTCAGCTTACATTCGGGTCGGGTTATACTTGAGTATTTAGGTATTCAGAGTTGGACAATCTTATCTTAAATTAATTATATTCAAAATATCAAATACTCAGAAACATTTAACCTACTGCTGTCTCAATTAATGTAATTTTATTTGTATCTATTTTTATTTTTTGAAATTTACCAGTAGCTGCTGCATTTCCCACCCTCAGCTTATACTCAAGTTTTCCCAGTTTTTTGTTGGTAAAATTACATGCCTCAGCTTATATTTGGGTCGGCTTATACTCGAGAATATATGGTAAAATGATTTCTGACTTATTTATTTAAAGAGTTTGAAATCCTAAATTATTATCATTCCACCACTATGTACCCCCTCAATGGATTGTCACTTTGTGGTGGTGAGGGGGCTCGTGCGTTCCAGTGAACCTGCGGGCGAAGGAGTCGAAGTCACGTGAAGAAGAAGACGACCTCCATCTTAGTTCCTGCCGCAGCTCGTCATCTTGAATTTATTTTATTTTATTTAAATTTATTTATATTCTATTTATTTATTTAATCTTGGACTTTTAGTATTTATTTGTTGTTTATTTTATTTTATCTGCTTAATTGTGTTAATTTTATATATGTATTAAAATTATTTTTATTTAAATAATTTTATTTATTATTTATAATATAATGTAGTATAATATAATAAGATATAATATAGTATAATGGTATGGTATAATATTGTATATGCATATAATATGGATAATGTTGTAATGTAATACAATACTACTACTACTAAGATATTATAATTGTACATTTACATTACATGTAATATTACTAATAATATTACGATATAATTTGTTATAATACAATGTGGTATGTAATTGTTGTACTGTGACAATGACATATTATGTTGTATTTGATATTATAGTATAATATAGTATGGTATAATATATTGTGCATACATATAATATTGATAATGTTGTAATGTAATGAAATATTACTACTACTACTAATAATATGATACTATAGCTATATATTTTGTGTTACATGCAATATTACTAATAATATTGCGATATAATTGTTATAGTTCAATGTGATATTGTTATAGCACAATGTGATATGTAATATTGATGTTGTGCTGTGGCAATAATGTAGTTTATTGTATTTGTATAGTTCAATGTGATATTGTTATAGTACAATGTGATATGTAATATTGATGTTGTACTGTGGCAATAATTATAGTTCATTGTATTTGCATTTTGCTTGTAAGCTGCTCTGAGTCCCCTTCAGGGTTGAGATATCGTGAAATAAATAAAAATAAATAAATAAAATTTGCTCCCAGGGCGGCAGGAGCACAGGGAAGGAACCAGACCAAGAACAATGTAAAGTCCTTAATGACAGAGCAAGCTGATAATGACTTGGTACATGTTAAAACAACTGAGAAGGCGGAAGAAACCTGCAACAGATGAGAAGCCACTGATTGCCGGGTTAATATGCCACTGGATGGGACCCTCATTATGTGAACACGGTGTAGATTGGATGTATACTGATCTCCACACATAAAACAAATCCACTCACAGGCATTTTCCAAGAAAAATAAAAGAAACCTAACAAATATCCCATGATGATCAGCCAGTAGTGACGGGGGCAGGACTGTGAAATCTGGAAACCCCTAGGCACAGACTGGCACATAGGTGGTGGAGTCATCCATCTCAAGATCCAAGGAGGTTGAGTAATTCGGCAGCTATACCCACAACTGGGCAGCCCTACTTAGGATCCACTCTGCTCACCCTATACAAGGAGGGGATTTAAAAAGTGCCCTAAACATAGTCTGCCTCTCTTACCCCTGACTGGACTGCCGTGTCCAGAGAGGTCACCACCATGTGGTCAAAAAAGAAAAAAGAACTTTGGAACGTGGAACATACAGACACTGTTGGATAATACAGACAATGAACACCCTGAACCCAGGACTGCTATTATTATTTATTTACAGTATTTATATTCTGCCCTTCCCACCCCACAGGGGACTCAGGGCGGATCACAATGCACATATACAGGGTAAACATTCAATGCCATAGACACACAACATGTACCAGTGATTCCCAAACTCTTCTCCTCAAGGGGTTTTGGACTTCAACTCCCAGAAGCATCAGCTGTCTTGGTGAATCATCAGGGATTCTGGGAGATGAAGTCGAAAAAACATGGAGGAGGAGAGTTTGGGAATCATGGACATATACAGACAGATACACAGAGGCTATTTAACTTTCCAGCTTCAGGAGAGTATGCTTTGAATTCCGGCCACCAGGGGAACTGTCGCTTCATCGTCGACTTGTGACACCGATGGAATACTTCCTCATTCTTTTGCATGCTGCTGGAGAGTTTTATGGTCTTGTGAATTACTTAAATTCACCTCCCCGCATAAGCGGTACCTAAATTTCCTACTTGACAAATGCAACTGTCTTGCGGGCTGCAAAGGTCAACAGCAAGCTAGACAAGTGGTCGGGAGCTTACTCTGACCCGGGCTGGCTTCGAACTCATGACCTTTCAGTCAGTAGTGATTTTAATGCAGCTGACTCCCAACCTGCTGCGCCACAACCTGGGACTATTGCAACGGAGCTGAAGCGCTTTATAGCAGCACATCAGGAGACATGGCGAGTAGGAGAGGTTAAAAAATCAATTGTATCCCCCTCATTCCATTTGATTTACCCTGATGCAAGATGGAGTCCTAAAATACTTGGAAAGCAAGTTAAATGCTGCTCACAGAAACACAACACAAATGCTTCACTGCTGCACGTTATCTCAGGTTAAGGGTAAAAAAAAAGATGCTAAACAAGAAAGCAGAAAACCAACCCGTTCCTTTCCGAGGCTCTCTCCAATTCCAATTAGAGGAGCCGAGAACCAGAGGGAGTTTGGGAAGAACAAACCAGGTCACTCCTGCTGTGCTCATCCATCCCATCATCGCAGCACAACTAATCTTGCAAACTTCGACATTCAAAGACCCGCAGAAACTATAATGCCAGGTGGCAATCTGTGGGATGAAGAGAAATACAGAACTGTACCTCAACATGTAAGGGCCTAAATACCCTAAATCTTCTGTGATCTTGGCCAAATCCTCCTTGAGTATTCCTTGCCTAAGAAAACCCTATGAAATTCATGGGTGACAGCAAGCATATTTGAAATACATATCAGTTTATCAATCAAAGACTGAGCAACAAACACCATATATAATATCTCCCAATCTGGTATTAAGCAAAGTAAGTCTTGCCCAAAATGGACCAAAGTTCTATCAAGACTGTAGAATCAATAGAGTTTGACATCTATTTATGGGTCTGAAACATGGGTCACCTATCGCCAGCACCTACGACTCCTCGAACGCTTTCTTCAGCCCTGTCTTCGCACAATCCTAAATATACACTGGACCGACTATGTGATGAATGTTGCTGTCCTTGAGCAAGCAGGGATCACCAGCATTGAGGCCATGCTATTGAGAACACAGCTGCGCTGGGCAGGGGACGTCTCTAGGATGGAGGACCACCGCCTCCCAAAGATACTACTCTACGGTGAACTTGCCACGGGTCAGCGCAAGAGAGGAGCCCCCCAAAAGAGATATAAGGACTCCTTGAAACAACATCTCAGGCTTGGCCAGATTGATCACCAACAATGGTCCACCCTGGCCTCACATCGGGAGGCATGAAGACGCACTATCCACAATTTATTTTTTATTTTATCTATCTTCCTTCCTTATGGTCCAGCTATCATATCCATAGGTTATTGAACAAGTATATATACATACATTCTGCTTGCCACACTTCCAACAGACCTCTGAAGATGACAGCCACAGATGCAGGAGAAACATCAGGAGAGAGTGCTACTGGAATAATAGCTGTGACCAGCAGTGCTGCAGAATTCGAAGAGGTATGAATGGGAGGGCAAAAAGGAGAAACGTGCCAAGAGGAAGCCAACCCTGACCAGGACTGCCTTCCACCTGGAAACCGATGACCTCAGTGCGGGAGAACATGCAGATCAAGAATAGGGCTCCATAGCCACCTACGGACCCACCACCAAGACACTCCACTTGGAGGACCATCATACTCGGGTTACGAGGGATAGGTTACGTAAGTAAGGATCATTTCTCCCTGTAAGAACTGTCTCCCGGAACTGTGGCGCAGCTGGCTCGGTCTCAGCTGCATTAAATATCACTACTGACCAAAAGGTCATGAGTTCGAAGCCAGCCCGGGTTGGAGTGAGCTTCCGGCCAGTTGTGTAGCTTGCTGTCGACCTTTGCAACCCGAAAGACAGTTGCATCTGTCAAGTAGGAAATTTAGGTACCACCTATGTGTGGGGAGGTATTAACAAAATTAACAACATTTATGACGCCATAAAAAATCTCTAGCAAAAGCATGCGAGGGGGGGGGATGCGGAAAGTACTTCATCAGTGTCGCAGATGGACGGTGAAGTGACAGCTCCCCTGGTGGCCAGAAGTGGGAATGTTAAATAGCCTCTGACTGCCTGTCTATATGTGTTGTGTGTCTATGGCATTGAATGTTTATTTATTTAATTATTGTTATTTGGACTTGTACGCCGCCACTCCCCAAGGGCTTGGAGCGGCTTACAATAAGGTAAAACACACAGAGGTAAAAGCATACATATTAAACTAGCTTAAAAAGATTTCTGGCCTAGCAATCAAAGGCTAGCCGGAAAAGGTGAGTCTTGCAGGCCTTGCGGAAGGAAGAGAAGGTCCTGCATGGCCCATACATCGCTAGGAAGAGTGTTCCATATTGACGGCGTCACTACAGAAAAGGCTCTGCGGCCGGGTCGATGTAAAACGTATTGCTTTGAAGGTCGGTACTTCATGTTTGCCATGTATGTGTACACTGTAATCTGCCCTGAGTCCCCTGCGGGGTGAGAAGGGTGGAATATAAATACTGCAAATAAATAAATACATACATACATAAATATTTTCCTCCAGCACCACAAGTTCAAAAGCGCCTATCTTCCTTCCTGATGGTCCAGCTGTCACATCCATAGGTTATTGCAGTAATTTTCAACCTTTTTTGAGTCGTGGCACATTTTTTACATTTACAAAATCCTGGGGCACACCACCAGCCAAAATGACACAAAATGACACTCTAACAGAGTAATACGTATAGTTAATATGTTTTAAAATGTATTTATACACTCAGTGTGAAACCTGGGCCTGTTTCAATGAACACAAAATAGATATCCTGGCATCAATGGCAGAAAGACACACACGAAGGTCTTGCACAACAGCTGGGAGTTATAGTTCCCTCTCAATCAAAGAGCATTCTGAACTCCACCAATGATGGAATGGAATCAAACTTCCCACACAGAACTGCCATAACCAAGATAAAATACTATAAGAGTTTGGTGGGCATTGACCTTGAATTTTGGAGTTGTAGTTCACCTATATCCAGAGAGCACTGTGGAAGGGAGGGAGGAAGACGTAGGATAAGTCTGCACAGTAGCACCCGCACGGGTCACGTCTTCCTCCCTCCCTCCTCCCGCAGAAGCGGCACCGTGAGCAAAGCGAGGCAAATGTATTTATACACTCAGTGTGAAACCTGGGCCTGTTTCATTGAGCACAAAATAGATATCCTGGTAGGAATGGTAGAAAGACACATAATTTTGTCATAATTTTGTCCAGGGCCCTGTTCGGCATTTGCATTTTCCCTTCTCAAAAACTTCTCCATCACTGTCACTCGCTTGTCAATTGCCACTGTCACTTGATGCGCAGCTGCAGCACTAACTCTAACTTTGTTTACTTAGCCGCCTCTGAGCAAATCCAAGATGGCGCGACCATAGCACTCTCGCGTCACTTCTTAGGTGACGCGCGAGTGCTATGGTTCCATTTCTTAAAGGGACAGTTGCACCTTATAGTTTATATATGAATGAAGTTTGAAAATTGTTAAGGCGTGGCTGATGCCACCTGTGTATAAGACTTTAAGTTGCAAGGTTTAAACTATTGTATTATGTTTCAGCTAGTCTGTTTAGTGTTGTTAAGTTTTGGTTGCATTGATTGGTTCTTTAGAGCTGTCAATCATCGTTAAGTTTGTTTTTTCCTCCCCCTTGAGACTTTGGAAATCTAGCTTTCTCTTTAGATTTTGCCTGCATCTCTACAGAAGAGGACATGTTAGAGGGTTTGCCAGCCAGGCCTCAGTCAGGCATTCTCTAGCACCAATTCTTCATATCTTGGATTCATTCTGCATATCCAGCACACCTGGATGGGACTGTGGAATCTCAAGCGCCTTCAACTGGTCATTTGGCACCAAGAGGAAGGCTCTGTGCCTTCAACATAGGCCATTTGACTGGGGCTAAGAGAGTTCTCACCTCAAAGCCATTAAGAGAGGGAATTTGGAAAGCCATCCGGCTGAAAGCTTCCTGGACCCAAACAACTAAAGAACTGTAATGTATATTTTATTTTACCCCTGTTTGGAGAACCAAGTTTAATACCTCAATAAGATAACTCCTTTTGTGAACAATAAAGCCTGTTTGAGTTATCTAAAGTGACTGGTTTGGTCCTTGAGAGTTCCAGTTCTCTATGGCAGTGTTTCTCAACCTGGGGGTCGGGACCCCTAGGGGGGTCGGGAGGGAGTGTCAGAGGGATCGCCAAAGGCCACCAGAAAACACAGTATTTTCCGTCGGTCATGGGGATTCTGTGTGGGAAGTTTGGCCCAATTCTATTGTTGGTAGGGTTCAGAATGCTCTTTGATGTAGGTGAACTATAAATCCCACAACTACAACTCCCAAATGCCAAGGTCTATTTTCCCCAAACTCCACTGGTGTATTGAGTATTCATGCCAAGTTTGGGCCTGATCCATCATTGCTTGAGCCCACAGTGCTCTCTGGATGTAGGTGAACTAACTACAACTCCCAAACTCAAGGTGAATGTGCACCAAACCCTTCCAGTATTTTCTGTTGGTCATGGGGGTTTTGTGTGACAAGATTGGTTCAATTCCATCATTGGAGAAGTACAGAATGCTCTTTGATTGTAGGTGAACTATTAATCCCAGCAACTACAACTCCCAAATGACAAAATCAATCCCCACCACCAATTCCACCAGTATTCAAATTTGGGCGTATTGGGCGTTTGTGGTAAATTTAGTCCAGTGAATGAAAATACATCCTGCATATCAGATATGTACATTATGATTCATAACAGTAGCAAAATTACAGATATGAAATAGCAATGAAAATAATGTTATGGTTGGGGGTCACCACAACACGAGGAACTGTAGTAAGGGGTCGTGGCATTAGGAAGGTTGAGAACCATTGTTCTATGAGAAGGCAAGAAGAAGTCCCCTGGGAAGAGATGTCACGTCCTTGTTCCTATTCTAAGCCAAAGACCCCAGGCGCGTCTCCACAAAAATACTTTCCCACGGCACACCTGATGATCTCTCACGGCACACTAGTGTTCCGCGGCACACTGGTTGAACATCACTGGGTTATTGCACAAGTATACACACACACACATCCTGCTTGCCACACTTCCAACAGACCTCTGAAGATGGACAGCCACTGATGCAGGCGAAACGTCAGGAGAGAATGCTACTGGAATAAAGACATGCAGCCTGAAAAACTCACAGCAACCCAGCAACAAAGCATGAGACCCCCTTGACACCTTATGATGGTCTTTCCTTCCAAATGAATCCAACCCTCTCTCCAAATCTGACCCACAGGGGTTTCAAAGAGGGGGGAGCCCTTCAGGAGAGGCCCTGGCCTGCCTCCCTGCCTCCTCCCACCTTCAGATCCCCCTTCCTTCCTTCCTTTCCCCAGCCAATGATGAATCCTTGCCCTTCTCTTACCTTCCCCCCGCTTTCCAGGCTGGGGAGGGATCCCCCCTGCAGCCCCCCTTCCTCTGAAATCCTTCCAGGAGCCTCTCTTGCTGATGGCGCCTCTCCTCCTCTTGCTCTGCGACCCCCCTCTGAGCCTTTCTAGGTCAGCCAGACAGCACACGCGGCTTCCGCTTCCAGTCACGTGGCAGTGAAGCTGCTCCAGACTCCTGGCAAGAGAGCACACACACATATACACAGATGCTTACCTTTGTGTTGATTCCATTCCTCCTGCTTGGCACCACTTTCACTGCCATGGCTCCAGGCTAGGGCTTCCTGGGAACTGTCGCTTTAAGAAGCCTGGGCTTCTTGTAGGTTTTTCTGGATGTCTGAGCAATAAAAGATCAATGTGGGAGGTCACTTTCACAATATTATTTCAATTTATTTCATCTTCATTCTTTTCCAATTATGCGTGGATGGTGGATTGAAGATCTATATGGCATCAAAACATTGGTGTTTTCCTTCACAAAATTATAATCCATAAGCAGGCATGTAGCGGGGGGCTAAGGGGGCTTCAGCCCCCCGAAATTCTCAGGGTGGTCCGCGAGAAGGCCTTACTGGTACATTATTTAAACTGTTATGTTTATTCATATCATGATCTGATCACCATGCTCATTATATCCCACATTCATGGGGTTATTGGGATAACAATACAAAAGGTTTGCTAGGGTAGACCCTCTTCCACCCAGTCTCAGCCCCCCGAACCAAACTCAGCCTCCCCGAATCAAAATCCTGGCTACGGCCCTGTCCATAAGGTATCATGTCATCAAATATAATTCGGATTATACTCAATGTCGGGTCGACGGTATCAAGCCATCCGTTTTGCCGTTTCCGGCTTCTTCGGGACCTGCCACATACTATCTATTGTCCAATCCACTGGTCCAATATCTATTAGATTAAACATAAATAGTTTTCAATATATAATCCCATATTCCTGTTATATATACATTTTTGTAACCTATACATATAGGTGTGATCCCACATAAGAAAACACATTCCCCAAAACAGTAGGCAAGAGGCAATATACATCAATACATTTCAAAAGGCATTACATACATATAGCACAATCAATACATACCCAAAATATTCAGTCATAGCCAGGGCCGTAGCCAGGATTTTGATTCGGGGGGGGGGGGCTGAGTTTGGTTCGGGGGCTGAGACTGGGTGGAAGAGGGTCTACCCTAGCAAACCTTTTGTATTGTTATCCCAATAACCCCATTAATGTGGGATATAATGAGCATGGTTATCAGATCATGATATGAATAAACATAACAGTTTAAATAATGTACCAGTAAGGCCTTTTCACGGACCACCCTGAGAATTTGGGGGGGGGCTGAAGCCCCCTTAGCCCCCCCCCCGGCTACATGCCTGGTCATAGCATATATGTATGTGGACGCATAGCATATATGTATGAATGTGTATATATAACAGGAATATGGGATTATATATTGAAAACTATTTATGTTTAATCTAATAGGTATTGGACCAGTGGATTGGACAATAGATAGTATGTGGCAGGTCCCGAAGAAGCCGGAAACGGCGAAACGGATGGCTTGATACCGTCGACCCGACATTGAGTGTAATCCGAATTATATTTGATGACATGTTACCTTATGGATTATAATTTTGTGAAGGAAAACACCAATGTTTTGATGCCATATGGATCTTCAATCCACCATCCACGCATAATTGGAAAAGAATGAAGATGAAATAAATTGAAATAATATTGTGAAAGTGACCTCCCACATTGATCTTTTATTGCTTGGAACAGAAACACACCCCACCATAATTTGCTTTTCTGGATGTCTGGCCATGCTCCAGGACTCCAGGAGCATTCTCTCCTGACGTTTCGCCTCCATCTGTGGCAGAGGCTGTGAGGTTTTGTTGGAAACTAGGACAATTGGGTTTATATATAGAATCATATTTATTATTTACTCGTTTGGGGACCGGGTTATTTGAGAAAGGCATTGTGTGCCAAGGTTGGTCCTTATCAGTTGTTTATTTGGATCGCAGTGGTCTCAAAAAGTGAGTGGAAGTACTTCAAGTCCCATCATCCATGGTCCATCCTCCTCCAAACTGCACCAGGATGTAGAGTGGGTCATGGGGGCTCGGTGTCCCAAGTTTGGTCATGATCAGTCATTGGATAAGGGCCGCAGCAGTCTTGGGAAGTGAGTGGAGGTACTTCAAGTCCCATCATTCGAGGTCCATCCTCCTCGATACTGCACCAGGATGTAGAGTGGGTCATGGGGTCACTGTGTGCCAAATTTGGTCTTGATCAGTCATTGGATGAGGGTCGCAGCAATCTCAGGAAGTGAGTGAAGGTACTCCAAGTCCCATCATCCATGGTCTATCCTCCTCCAAACTGCACCAGGATGTGGTGTGGGTCATGGGGGCTCTGTGTGCCAAGTTTGTTCTTGATCAGTCATTGGATGAGGTTGGCAGCAGTCTTGTGAAGTGAGTGGAGGTACTTCAAGTCCCATCATCCATGGTCCATCCTCCTCCAAACTGCACCAGGATGTAGAGTGGGTCATGGCGGCTCTGTGTGCCAAGTTTGGTCTTGATCAGTCATTGGATGAGGTTGGCAGCAGTCTTGTGAAGTGAGTGGAGGTACTTCAAGTCCCATCATCCATGGTCCATCCTCCAAACTGCACCAGGATGTGGTGTGGGTCATGGGGGCTCTGTGTGCCAAGTTTGTTCTTGACCAGTCATTGGATGAGGTTGGCAGCACTCTTGTGAAGTGAGTGGAGGTACTTCAAGTCCCATCATCCATGGTCCACCCTCCTCCAAACTGCACCAGGATGTAGAGTGGGTCATGGCGGCTCTGTGTGCCAAGTTTGGTCTTGATCAGTCATTGGATGAGGGTCGCAGCAGTTTTGGGAAGTGAGTGGAGGTACTTCAAGTCCCATCATCCATGGTCCATCCTCCTCCAAACTGCACCAGAATGTAGAGTGGATCACTTATTGCAGGGGTTACAATTCCAGGACCTCCCGCAATAAGTGGAAAACCGTGATGTAGGGACCCTATATTTATTTTAATATTTATACTTTAGAAGTTATAAACTACTTTAAGTCTTTATAAACTTAAAATAAAGTGAAGGAAAGGCAGGAAAGGCCCTTCAAGGCTGGAGGGAGGGAGGACTGAGGAGGGAAAGCGCCTTGGAGAGCGGCGGCGGCAAAAACCCGCAAAACAGTGAAAATACCGCAATATACATTTTAATTTTATTTTTTTGGCTGGGATGGTCCATGAGGTCACAAAGAGACAGAAGTGACTGAACGAATAAACAGCAACAACACACTCTCCAACATGAGTAGCAAAATTGTTACAAATCAGTTTTTGGTCAACTTTAGATTTGGTTTGGTTATTTGGGGTGCTGTTTCAGAAAATTGCATTGGATAGACCGCATCAGCTCTTGTTTCCGATACAGAAAATACATCATCCAGTAGTCGCCATCTGCTGGCCCACAGTAAACCACATTTAATAATCTAGAGCAGGGCTGTCCAACTTCTACGGGCCCAAGGGCCGGAATTCCGGTCACTGATCACCTGGGGGGCCGAAGGGTCTGCCTCCGGCCCCCAGCTCCGCCCCCTCCCCAGCTCCGCCCCTCCCCAGCTCCAATTTACTTACAATTGACCCTTGAGTTGTGGAGTTGTAGTTCACCTCCATCCAGAGAGCACTGTGGACTCAAATAATGATGGATCTGGACCAAACTTGGCATGAATACTCAATATACCCAAATGGGAACACTGGTGGATTTGGGGGAATGTTTCCTGATACCTGTGAGTTATTTGAGTCCACACTAGGTTTCCCATATGTCCCTTATTCTAAGGGACGTCCCTTATTTTGGCCCTAAAATTTGTGTCCCTTATTTTCAGTCCCTGTCCCTTATTTTTGACTAGCAGGACAGGACTGGGCGGGGTTGACCAGAGGAAGGTGCGCGCTGTGGTTTCCACGGCAATGCCTGCCCACGGATTCTAACTCGCAGGGCAGCCTGCGTCCCCGTTGGAAGGAAGAGGCGATACAGGACTTTTTCAAAGTACAGTAGACTAATTAACCGTTACCCAAGGGGAATGTTGGATCATGTTGGATAAAGATAGTTTCTGGTTGCTTGAGAGTTACTCTTAAAATAGGCCTAGCTGTGCATCCCAATACTATACAATGCTGTGTATCCCATACGTTACTATACCATTAACTATTGACATAATAATAATGAAGATGTACTGTCTTATAAAATTTATTTTATTTTAATGTTTAGACAGTGCACTTTTAAAGTCAGCAAAGTCAAGGACTAAATACAGATGGAGAAAATAAGGTAGTTCTAATAATGTTTTTTCTGCATGACAAAGCACGCAGAAACATACCATGTCCTGTTAAGAGGGTGTAAGCCAGTTTCTTTTGTGAGTTTCAATCATTATCTTATTCTGTTAATAAAACTATTTCTACCTAATGTTTGAGTTTTAAGTTTTTAATGAAGTGTCCCTTATTTTTGAGAAAAATCCTCTAAATGTCCCTTATTTCTTATATCAAAAAATGGCAACCCTAGTCCACACTCAAATTGGGACACACCAAAAAAAAACCCCAAACACCTCAATGCCGTCGCAGGGCTTGATGGGGCCTCCTTTCCCAGAGGCGGGTGGAGGATCTTCGGCGTCGAGTATTTATGCCACAGCGGAATAGCAACAGAAATATAGAATGTTAATTCCTCATCGGCCCAAAAAACCTCCAGTCTCTGTTCGTGTGAATAATGAAACTCTCATACAATTCACAAGGTAAATATATATCTTTGTATTGAATTGTATTTAACAATAACTGGCAAAACATCGAAAAACAACAGCCATCATAGCTACCTCTCTAAACATCCTTTCCTCACAGATATTCCAAACCAACTGTCACCAACTGTCACTTTGTAACTGACAAATCCTCAAGATTCCATTTATCAGTCTTGAGACAGCGCCATCTGGTGTCAAACATGTCACACTGCAGGTCATCTCAAACTGCGAAAGTATATCTTGTGCTGACTCATGAATTGCTATTCAAAATGCAATAATCTGACACTCCTCCTTCATGAGCAACACAAGTACACACATTACTTATAATAACAATATCTTCTTACAAAATACATTTAATTTATAATTGGTCAATGCTTTTGTAAACATATCAGCCATATTCTCATCTGACTGGACATACACAGGATTAATAAAACCATCCTGTACTAACTTTCTAACATTTTGGTACCTTACCCCAATATATTTTGTTCTCTGCTTTAATCCTTCAGCATTTGATATTGCTATACAAGATTGAGAATCAGTAAATAAAGATATCTTATCTTCAAAACTTTGGAACTCGTTTACTAGAGCCTTTATCCACTCTAGTTCTGTACAACAGTCAGACAAAGCAGAAAATTCGGCTTCTGCCGTGGATAAACAAACGTGTGACTGTTTACGAGATTTCCATGTCACTTGTATCCCATTAAAACTAATTAGATACCCGGAACATGACAAATTTTGTTCGTTGTCACCAAAACTTGCGTCTGCAAACCCCTTCATACCGCTTTCTTTTGGACAAATTTTTAGCTTTTTGTCACATGTTCCTTTCAAATATCTTAACACTTGTTTTACAGCTTGCCAATCAGTCAACGTTGGTTCATTCACTCTCCTGCTTAGTACATTAGTGGCATAGGCAATGTCAGGCCTAGTCCAATTTGCCAAATACAAGAGGCTCCCAACCACTGATCTATACAATGTTTGATTGTCAAACATTTCACCTCTATCAAGCTTTAAAAAATCTGGTACCATTGGAGTTGCTACTGTTTTACACAGAGTCAATCTTGTTCTCTCAAGTAACTCAAAAATTTTGTCTTTTTGATCTAGACAAATATCTTTTTCAGTTCTAGTTACATTTACGCCTAAGTATTTCCGGACTTCTCCAAGATCTTTTACAGTCATACTTGAGTTTAGTCCCTTGATGTAGCACAGCAGTTCTCGTTTGTGCCTGGAGGGCAGGGAATAGGTCCTGGGGTTCCATTAGCATTAGGGCCTGCAGCAGCAGATGTGGATTCAGAGGATGAGCTAGATGATTGGGGTGAAGCACAGGGCCCTTCGGATGGGCCTCGTTCGCCCACAGAGAGCTTGGCATGGGATGAGATGATGTTTGGGCCTAGCATAGATTCCGAGATCACCAGGTGGAGATGGGAAGCAGCTCAGGAAGGGAGTTATGAACACCCCTTTGGGGAAGGAATTCCCAAGAGCTTGAAAGTGAAAACATGGACAAGCCTTGCCGCATTTGTGGGAAAGTGCTAGGGAGGAAAGTTCTCAGGAAGATAGCGACACAGCTGCTGAGAGGCAAGGTCGCCTCCTTTGATAGGAGACGGGCCGGACATTGAGTCTACCAGGAGGGCTTGGTCTAGGGTCCTAGACCGAATGGCAACCCAAGGTCCGTGAGCAGAGATTGAGGTGGTGTTTACCGTGACCGCAGAGTCCCCATTGCAGGCTTTCTAGCTGCGATCCGGCGACATGGGGGCTCCCGTGAATGAAGAGCTGGCTGGAGGTGGACTGGAAGGGGTTGGGCCCGGAAGAATGTTCATGGACCCGGGCTCGGGATGTCCATGCTCCGGATCTGGTGGCTCGTTTTCACCGCAAGTACCCTGACAAACCCAAACCTCGAGGGCGGCCTCGGAGGGCCCTGAGGGGGGATAGTGTAGCACAGCAGTTCTCGTTTGTGCCTGGAGGTTGGGAATAGGTCCTGGGGTTCCATTAGCATTAGGGCCTGCAGCAGCAGATGTGGATTCAGAGGATGAGCTAGATGATTGGGGTGAAGCACAGGGCCCTTCGGATGGGCCTCGTTCGCCCACAGAGAGCTTGGCATGGGATGAGATGATGTTTGGGCCTAGCATAGATTCCGATCACCAGGTGGAGATAGGAAGCAGCGAAGGAGTTATGAACACCCGGGGGAAGGAATTCCCAAGAGCTTGAAAGTGAAAACATGGACGGCCGAGTGGGAAAGTGCTAGGGAGGAAAGTTCTCAGGAAGATAGCGACACAGCTGCTGAGAGGCAAGGTCGCTCCTTTGATAGGAGACGGGACATTGAGTCTACCAGGAGGGCTTGGTCTAGGGTCCTAGACCAACCGAGGTCCGTGAGCAGAGATTGGAGACGAAGAAGCCTAGAGCGTCGCGGACCTCGGCTGAAGGATTAAGTATAGGATCCGTGGGAACGCATCCTCAGTTCTCCGGCCACGTCTTTCCTGGATAGGCGTGAAGCGGAGAGTGACCACAAGCTAGCCGTGGTCATCAAGCCTTGCCTTGCATTTGCCTTGCCTTGTTTCCTGATCCGCATTGGATTGCGGAGCCTTGCCTTGTTTCCTGAACCGCATTGGATTGCGGAGCCTTGCCTTGTTTCCTGAACCGCATTGGATTGCGGAGCCTTGCCTTGTTTCCTGAACCGCATTGGATTGCGGAGCCTTGCCTTGTTTCCTGAACTGCATTGGATTGCGGAGCCTTGCCAAGCTTCAAGCCTATTTGCTATGTTACTTTGGACAATCTTGCTTACTACCTTTTGGACAATTGCTTATCATTGGACTATATATTCTTTGGAACTGTTTCTATACTCAATAAAGTAGTTAGCCTTCAGTACGTCTCTGTGTGTGTGATTAAGGGGCCCGCTAAGTCCGTGATCGTGACACTTGAAAACTTGTTCCACATCCCTTTCGGATGGTGCTAGTACTAAGAGATCATCGACAAACACCAAAACAAATGTTTGCTTTTTAGACTCTTTTCCTTTCTTATATAGACATGTATCTACACTGCTTCTTTCGAAGCCAAGACCCTTTAACTTTTCGTCTATACACTGGTTCCAGCATCTCGCTGCTTGCTTTAGCCCGTATAATGCTTTCCGTAGTCGATACACACCAGTTGGAGTATCTTTTTCAAAACCAGGTATTGCTCTCATATATACATTGTCAGTCAGCTCTGCGTTTAAATAAGCTGTGGCAATGTCAAAGTGCCTTATAACATACTTTCTTTGCACACCGATGCCTAAAGCAGTCCTAATTGTTTCAGGTCTAATCGTTGGAGCATATACCTCATCATAATTTTGGTTGTAAATTTGACCAAAACCTTGTGCAACCAATCTTGCTTTGTACAATAATGAACCATCAACTTGTGTTTTCCTTTTAAATACCCACTTGCAACCAATTACCTTTACATCTTTGGTTACATTTGCTTGTTCTAAAACATTTAAAGAATGAAGTGAATCAAATTCCTTCTTCATTGCTTTTACCCAACAATCACGTTCATTTTTCGGTCTACGCAATGCTTCAGCGTAAGAATTAGGATCTTTCCACTCTATACTTCCTATTTGCGTAACTTGGTACTTGGCTGGTGGAATTCCTTTAGTGATACGTGTGGATCTCCTAGGAATCTCATCCTTAGTCTCCTCCACATCCCTAATCTCCTCTTGACAATGTCCATCAACCTCTGTTACAGATTTGGACACTAAGTCAGAGTTTGTGGCGCAAAAAATCATGAAAATTACTTTTTCAGATTGTTCCTTGCTTTCTTCCACATTTGCCTCATCTAATACCGCTACAACTTCAGATTCATTCTTTACTCTAGAAACACTTGGGGTTATGAACACTTCAGTGTTCGCATGAATTCTATCCCAATGAGTATTATTTTCGAACTTTACAGATCTGCAGACTGTGATCTTCTTCCCTGGAGAAGAGCCATTCCAGAATCTATAGCCTTTCGTTCCACCTTCATATCCAATAAATTGCATCTTTACCCAATGCTGATCTCTTTTGTCTCTTTGCTGTATAGGAATTAAAACATTTGCATGCGCACCAAATACTTGAAAATGATCCACTTTTGGATGTCTTCCATAAAACAAACAAAATGGGATTTCATTTACACTTGAGGTCCATAACCTATTCAGCACGTAATTGGCAGTGTTAGCTGCTTCTGCCCAAAAACCTTTGGACATTTGTGCATCCTCAAGCATTGATTTTACCATGTTTGAATTACACCTAAGCGACGCTCCGCAATTCCATTTTCTTTTGATACACACGGATTTGTTTTCCTATGCCAAATTCCTTTATCCTTAAAAAAATTCTTAAGTCTTTCATTCACAAATTCACCTCCTCTATCAGATTGAACTTGTTTAACAGTCAAATCAGGAAATTGGTTCTTCACAAAATTGTACCATTCAATAATTTTTCATATACCTGAAATTTACCTTTCAGAGGGTAAACGAAGCCAAATCGAGACCTATCATCTACTATTACTAGTAGAAATACATTCCCTCAATACTCTTTGGAAAAGGTCCAGCTAGATCCATGTGCACTAACTGTAACTTAGTTGTTACTCTATCACTCCTTTTGGCAACAGGATAAGCCTTTAACTTTGTTTTGTTACAGACAGCACACTCTAAATAATTTCTGCATTCTGGTATTTGAATGCCTACTAGCTGTGCAGTCTTTCTAATCATATTATAGTTCATGTGGCCAAACTTCCTGTGTAGCATGTGCAGACATCTGTCACCATGCAGAGGTTTCCCTTCCAAACTCTGAATACTATTTGTAGACATTTTATTACTAGCATTCATTCTATAGAAACCATTTTGAAATTTTACTTCCTTATACATACCTGTATTTTTATTACTCATTTTACATAACTCCCCTTCAAACACAATGGATAAACCATGGTCTGCAAGTTGTTTCACCCTAGAACATTGTGTTCTAGCTCAGGAACTAAATAAACATTGTCTAACTTTAGACTCAGTTGACCAATTTCAACTTCTCCCTTTGTTAAAACCTTGCACCTTTGACCATTGGCTAGACTCACACAACTTTGCATAGAACCAGATAAAGGTTCCTTCTCTGCTAACAATTTACTATCCTTAACAAAACTCTTTGCACTCCCAGAGTCAATAATCCAGGGTACCTGAGGAATAAAATCATTGTTACATTGTAAACTCATCAACAGACAGCCTGAATCAGAGTCTTTTCTTGAATTGTTGATCTGTTCTTTCTTGCTCTGTGCTGATTCACTCTTCTTAAACTTGTTCTGATGACATTGTCTAGCTTTGTGTCCGCTTTTATTACAAATGTAACAGATGATGTCACACTGGATTGTCTCTTTCCTCTTCATATTGAAGCCTTTGTTGACCGTCTTCTCCGTTGAAAGTTGCTGGGCATTTCTTCTGTAACAAGCCCAGTTCTCCAATCTAGTCGAAACTAAGTCGAAGTTGATGTCCTCTTCTTTCACAGATTGCATGGAGTCAATGAATGAGTTGTAGCTCTGCCCCAAACTGCTTAGTAGAATTAAGCCTCTCTGATCTTCTGTAAAATTGGTGCCCCTTGCTGCTAAATCATTAAATAGGCTCAGCATTTTACTCAAATGAGTCTCTCTGGCACAATCTTCTATTGACAGAAGCTTCAGTGAAAACAGTTCTCTGCTCAATAAAACTTTTGAGCCTCCAGTAGCCTGCTGATACAGCTTTTCAAGCCTTTTCCAACAGTCAGCGGCTGTTTCTTCCAGAGCTAAATATGTGAGGTTCCTATCGTCAACTGACAGGATGATGGTAGCCCTTGCCTTGCCATCTTTCAACCTTTCTGCATCAGAAATAGGTCGATGTGTTAAGCAAGATACCAGCTCCTCCTTTGCCAAAACTGCTCGCACTTTGGTAGCCCATATTAAATAATTTGAGCTGCCTCTGAGTTTTTCTAAATGATGCTGTGCTCCAAATAATGCCATCTTTCTTCACACTACAGATGCTCCTGGCAAAAATTCACTTCAGCTTTTTCTCTAACACTGAGGTAAACAGCGACTTCTGCTGCAATTTCTAGTGTTATTCAAAAACTTTTCTATGAATTATGGGTTATGTAGTATCTCTGTGCCTCTACAATTCTGGATTCTGGGTTCTGGGATCTGGGCCCATAACCTCTTCGGCGTCGAGTATTTATGTCACAGCGGATAGGCAACAGAAATATAGAAGTTTAATTCCTCATCGGCCCAAAAAACCTCCAGTCTCTGTTCATGTGAATAATGAAACTCTCATACAATTCACAAGGTAAATATATATCTTTGTATTGAATTGTATTTAACAATAACTGGCAAAACATCGAAAAACAACAGCCATCATAGCTACCTCTCTAAACATCCTTTCCTCACAGATATTCCAAACCAACTGTCACCAACTGTCACTTTGTAACTGACAAATCCTCAAGATTCCATTTATCAGTCTTGAGACAGCGCCATCTGGTGTCAAACATGTCACACTGCAGGTCATCTCAAACTGCGAAAGTATATCTTGTGCTGACTCATGAATTGCTATTCAAAATGCAATAATCTGACAGAGGAGGCCCAAAGAGCTCCCTCCCTCCCTGAAGGGAAAACAAGCCGCGGGGGCAGGCGCAAAGGAAGCCACGTTGCGCCCTGCACGCGGGGGAAGGCAGCACAACAAGGGGGAGGGGGCGCGGAGGAGGGGAAGGAAGCGTCGCCAAGGAAACCGCCGCTGAGGGACCCCTCCCCCCCTCACCCAACGTCCCACTGTTTTTAGATTGAATTGATTCGAGCCAGGCTCTTCCTTACCCATACTGCGGGAGCCCCGCCACAGGGCCAAAGCGCCAACGCCAACGCCGTCCCCAAAGAGCCCCGCTGGAGCCGAGGCCAAGCTCAGGCCGGGCGCGGCGGCTCTCCCATCCGCGGGGCGGGAAGCGAGGGCCCTCCACAGGAAGAGGACGGAGCCAGGAGGGGCTTTCCCTTCCTCAATCCCCTCCTCCCTCTCTCTGAGGGAATGGGGGCTGGCCTGGAAGCAGCCGCAAATCCCGTGGGACCCAAGATTTCGGCAGCTATCGCGAGACTACGCAGCCACAGATGGGATTTCGACCTCCCTGTGGCTGGCGTAGTCTCGCGATGCTTGCCTAAACCCGGAAGTAGGTATATTTTTATTTTATTTTTAATTTTTAATTTGTACTTTATTAAAACAAGTTAGGGGGCCGGAGGGAAGGGACTCGGGGGCCGTGTATGGCCCCCAGGGCCGCCTGTTGGACAGCCCTGGTCTAGAGCTAATGTGGTAGTAGTAATCTTTTGTGGGTATTCAGCCTCTCCCCTCCCAACATCCCGACATTCACATTCACGAGACAGTCCGTCTCATTGCTGCATGGTTTCAAGGCAACAGTGTAGTAGTGGTGAGGCCGAGGACCATATTTTCATTTTTGCAGATTACTGGTGGTCCACGGACCACAGATTGGGAACCACTGGTGTCGATGGAATGATTCACCCATTGAGGACTGTTCCAGTTAAACAGTGAGCTATGATTTATAAAAGCTCACTGAGTCAAACAACTTTGTAAAAAAGGGCTGGATCTGAAGCCCATTTTTTTAGCAGTGGGGGGTGGGGGTGGGGTGTGATTACTTACTTAGGCGATCCCTCGTAGCTCGAGGATGATGGTCTTCCAGATGTGGTATCTTGGTGGTGGGCCCATAGGTGGCTGTGGAGCCCTATTCTTGATCCACATGTTCTCCCGCAGTGAGGACATCTGTTTCCAGATGGAAGGTAGTTCTGATCAGGGTTGGCTTGATGTGCCTTCCTCTTGGCACATTTCTCCCTTTCGCCCTCCATTTGTGCCTCTTTGAATTCTGCAGCACTGCTGGTCACAGCTGACCTCCAGTTAGAGCACTCAAAGGCCAGGGCTTCCCTGTTCTCACTGTCTATGCCACAGTTTGAGAGGTTGGCTTTAAGCCCATCTTTAAATCTCTTTTCCTGTCCACCAACATTTCGTTTCCCATTCTAGAGTTAGGTGTAAAGTAGCTGCTTTGGCAGACGGTGATCGAGCATTTGGACAGCGTGGCCAGTCCAGCGGAGTTGATGGCGCCGGAGGATGATTAACAGATGATTACACAGTGGCTCAATCTTTGAGGCTACAATTGTTAGATAAACCTTAGAAACATAGAGTTGGAAGAAACCACATGGGCCATCCAGTCCAACCCCCATCTGCCATGCAGAAGAAGCACAATCAAAGCACCACTGACAGATAGCCATCTGTTTAAAAGCCTCCAAAGAAGCTACCACACTTTGAGGCAGAGAGTTCCACTGCTGAATAGCTGTTACAGCCATGTAAATTAGAAGTTCTTCCTAATGTTCTGGTTGAATCTCCTTTCTTGTAATTTGAAACTGCATTATATGACACTGTACATGGAGCCTTAGTTTGCACAAACTTAAGCTAGGAATAGGAGGAATTGGGACATTTATGAAGCAGCTGGAAAAAGTGGGACAAAAGAGGCTTAATTGGGACTGTGAAATCAGGACAGCAGGAGGGTATGCTGTTAAAATGAACAAAAGTGTCCGGAAATGTTTTTTTCAAAAAGTCTTAACCAATAAGGCTTTTTGTTGCAAGATTCTGAACATGTTCAAAGGGAAGGGAAAATCACCGTGACAATTGGCTGTCCTATTTTTAATTTTGTTGACTTGCCCACAAGTCTTTATGACACCAAGAGTCTCACAAAATCTTAATCCATAGTTCCCCCAGGAAATCTGATGACAGAAAAAATATTGCTACATGGCACTTATAGGTTGATCATCCTTTATCTGGAATTCCAAAAACTGAAATACTCCAAAATTCAAATGTGTTCACAAGTGTAGCTGTGATGGAAACACTTTATTCTCTGATAGTTTGCTGTACACAAACTTTGTCTCATGGACACAGTCATTAAAAATATTGCATACAATTATCTATAGGTACAAGGCTATCATCATCATTAAACAAGATCAATAATGAATTTCAAACTCGTTGCTTGTGTTCACTATAGTTTAATCATCATTCTGTGTATTTTAATATATGTATTTTGTGGAAATATGTTTAAATATGTGTAATTTATATAAAGTTTATGACGATTATGTGTTTTTAGCTATGTTGTAATGCACCTCAAGCCACAAGGATGGGAAGTTAAGAAATAAAATCATTACACTATGTAATAAAGGAGCCCTCGGTGGCACAGTGGGTTAAACCAGTCTTTCTCAACCAGTGTGCCGTGGCACACTAGTGTGCCGTGACGGACCTCCTGCTGTGCCGTGAGAAAAGCTCTCTGCCCCCCTTCCTCCCCCCTCCTGCTGCTTGGGGGAGGAGGAGGAAGGGCCGGGCAGTGGCGAAGAAAAGAAGGGAATGGGGCGCCGCCTCCTTCGGCTGTTTCCCCAGCCAGCCTCCAATCCGCCATGATTCCCACCATGACTCTTGCCCCTAGCTCGCTGAAGCCGTGTGGAGGAGGAGCCCTGCCCACTGAAGCCCTTCCACCGCTCATGCTCCTCCTCTGTAGGAGAGCTGAAGCTGGGGGGAGGGGGTGGGGCATGGCACGGTCTGTAGGTGAGCTGAAGCTGGGGGGAGGGGCAGAGCATGGTGCGGCCTGGCTCTGCCCCCTCCCCCAGCTTTGGTACTCCCAGCAGCTGCTCCAGCCTTGAGGGGGCAGTGCCAAGCCAGCATTGTGCTGGCTCTGGCACGGCTGGCTTGGCACTGCCCCCTCAAGGCTGGAGCAGCTGCTGGGAGAGGTGAAGCCGGGGTAGGGGCTGGGCATGGTGCAGCCTGGCTCCTCCCCCTCCCCGGCTTCGGCACTCCCAGCAGCTGCTCCCAGCAGGCCACCAACCCCCAACCGTTCTTTACTGTGTTAGAGTGTCATTTTGTGTCATTTTGGTTGGTGGTGTGCCCCCGGATTTTTTTAATGTTAAAAGTGTGCCGCGGCTCAAAAAAGGTTGGGAAACACTGGGTTAAACCACTGAGCTGCTAAACTTATCGATCGAAAAGTCACAGGTTTGAATCCAAGGAGTGGCGTGAGCTCCCG
The DNA here is from genome assembly GCA_030556195.1 of Anolis apletophallus. NCBI lineage: Eukaryota > Metazoa > Chordata > Lepidosauria > Squamata > Anolidae > Anolis > Anolis apletophallus. Next base: position 196,977,051 of record JARBWK010000001.1, on the reverse strand, counting down.
CTGTCAGCCCCAGCTTCTGCCAACCTCGCAGTTTGAAAACGCAAATGTGAGTAGATCAATAGGTAATGCTCCGGCAGAAAGGTAACAGCCCTCCATGCAGTCATGACCTTGGAGGTGTCTGTGGACAATGCCGGCTTTGGCTTAGAATTGGAGATGAGCACCACCCTGCAGAGTCGTACATGACTGGACTTAATGTCAGGAGAAAACCTTTACCTTTATGTAATAAAGTTTGAAATATTTTCTGTACCTGGTTTGAAAGTGTTTTTTCCAATTTAATTGTGTGGTACAGACTTTGAAAGTAGTTGTTAAACCGCCTTGAGTCGCTCTCAGGCTGAGAGGGGAGGTATAGAAATATTGTAAATAAATAAATAGTAAATCAATTGTTAATACTTCAGAAATTTCAGTTTTGTGGCTGCCATTGTTAACCTTCCAACGTGCCATTTTTAAACCTTTCATATGCTATTTTTGACCTTTAGTGCAGACCACAAAAACAAAGTTTTTGCAGTGTAATAAACTTTCCTCTTGTTTTTATGATAGAACCAAATAGAAAATGACATTGATAACCCAGGAACAAAACTTGTGTTATTGTTGTTACATAAAACACAGGTGTGCAGAAGTGTTTATTTTTTATTATAGGATTGAGGATTGAATATGTATGGAGATGTTTAGATGTTTAGGGAAGGTGCACTTCTTCAGTGAAGGCCCACCTTGGGGAAGAGTTGTCATAGCAACATGGCTGGAAGGCAGAGGTGGGAGGAGTCAACAGCTTTCTGCCACAGCCAAGAATAGAATTCTGGGGAAGTTTGAATTTTGACAGTTTAACTGTCAGCCCAGCTCTAGGAGAGAGCAGGTTCTGAGGGCAGTCTGGTTTTGGAGCTGTAGAGAGACAGTTCTAGTAGGCTGAGCTTGCGAGCCAGTCTGTTTGTATAGAGCCTGAGGGCTAGAGATAGGCAAGGTGCCTATAGGAGGAAAGAAGGTCTGTGTGTGAGATAGTTACATACTGATCTAACTGAGTAATAGTAACAGTCAAACATTTTAAACTTTGTATCTTCTACAATACCAACGTAACCATAATGAGTTGAGCCTCTAAGAAGTTATAACGTATCCATCACGCTTTTGTGCCAAGCTATAAATAAACTGTTATTGTTCTTTTCATCAACAATCTCTCTCTGTTTCGTATTTTAAAAAGTCAAGCCTCAGAGTAAAGCAAGACAGGAAAGTGTTTTTAACCTGTCTTGTTACACAGTTTGAAGTCCCACAATAATTGGTGACAGACCCTCCTAGATAACAGATAACAACAACAGTCCTCACAATCTGGTGGCTAATCTCTTCATATTTAAGGGATCCTTAAATTAAAGTTATACAACACCCTTTTACATTAGGTCAGATACGTAGTGACCTCATCGTTACAAATTTGTGGCAGCGGTGGGATCAGTAAAAGAGGGTCCACCCTGTCCAGCCGGTTCATTTGAATAGCCTCTTTACAACAGGTATTCCCAAATCCAAAATCCAAAATCCTTCTTGTTCCAAACTTGGCTCCCAAGCAGAGCCTGGGCCCTGCAGGGAGCCGTTCTCCCGGTTTGTGGCTCCGCCGGGCTTGGCGGAGCTGTGAACCGGGAGAAAGTCTCCCCGCAAGGAACAGGCCCTGCCTGGGAGCCGGGTTTGGCTGGCTCGCGTCTCCCGCCGGGCTCCGGTGCCGGAGAAGAGAGGTTTTCCCGCAGCACACCAGGTGACCGCTCACGGAACACTAGTGTGCTGCGGAACACCGGTTGGGAAACACCAGTCTAAATTATGCTGCTTTCCCCCTTCTTTAACCTCTGTGGTTCCCGAAGTGGGCGGTACTGCCCCCTAGTGGGCGGTGAGGCGATCCAAGGGGGGCGGTGGGAGGCTCAGGAGAATTTGGGGGGCACTGAAGCCCTGTAAGGGGGTGGGGCAGGATTCCAACTCGCAAGAGCATGAGTGTGCGCCTGCCAGTTGGAAACCCCGTGCAGCCGCTGCCAGGAAACTGCAGCGTGCACCCCCTTCCTCTCCTCAACTCCGCCCACGGTGCAGTCCTGTATCACCCCTTCCAATCCAGTGGGTCCCTTGGAAGGAAAGGGCAATAAGGGACTGCAGAGTTGAGGAGAGGAAGGGCACAAGCGCTGCAGTTTCCAAGCAACGCCTGCCCAGGGATTCGAACTGGCAGGCTGAGACAGTCGCGCGCTTGCAAGTGTGTGCCTGCCAGTTGGTCCAGCGGAGAAGGAAAGCCTCTGTGTCTGCAAACGCCCCCTGAGTCACTGTGGCGTCTGCAGGCACCTCATGGGAGATGGCCGTGGCATGAAGGAAAATGCAAGCAGCTCCCAATTTCCAAGGTCCAGTATACTCTATTGCTCAAGTTTAGTTCAATGCCATTGCTGTTGGGAGTTCAAAATGCTCTTTGATTATAGGTGAACTATAAATCCCAGCAGCAACAACTCCCAAATGACAAAATCATTCCCCCACAACTCCACCAGTGTTCAACTTTGGGTATATTGAGTATTTGTGCCAAATTTGGTCGAGATCCAGGGTTGTTTGGGTTCAGAGTGCTCTCCAAATGTAGGAGAACTACATCTTCCCTAAATCACCGTGGAGTCCTTCCAAACCCCTCCAGTATTTTCTGTTGGTCATGGGAGTTTGTGTGCCAAGTTTGATCCAGGTCTATCATTCATGGGGTCTCAGCTGTGGAAGTCAGAGCTGAATTGGTCGAAGGTACTGCAAATCCCATCATCCGTTGTCCATACTCCCCCAAACATATTGTTTTTGTGATTAATCACTATGCTTTAATTATGTTCAATTTGTAACAATGATAATACATCCTGCATATTAGATATTTGCATCAGAATTCATAAGAGTAGCAAAATTATTTATGAAGTAGCAACGAAAATATGGTTGGGGTCACCACAACATGAGGAACCTTATTTAGGGGTCACGGCATTAAGAAAGGTTGAGAACCACTGAATCAATACATATATATTTCTGTTTAATTGCTATTACATTTTTTAAAAAATTAAATTCTAGGGGGGGCAGTGAGTAAAAAAATTTCTGGAAAGGGGGCGGTAGGCCAAAAAACTTTGGGAACCACTGTTCTATCAATCTAATCTAATCTATCTATTTTATCTATCTATCTCATCTATCTATCAATTTAATGTTATCTGTCTTATCTATCTCATCTATCTATCTATCTAATCTTATCTATCTCATCTATCATCTATCAATCTATCTCATCTATTTTATCTATCTCATCTATATATCTATCTATCAATCTATCTATCTCATCTTATCTATCTCATCTATCTATCTCATCTTAACTATCTATCTCATCTTTCAATCTATCTCATCTATCTAATCTATTTTATCTATCTCATCTATCTATCATCTATCTATCATCTATCTATCTAATCTATCAATCTCACCTATCTCATCTATCTATCAATCTATCTATCTAATCTATCTATCTCATCAATCTATCTCATCTATCAATCAATCTATCTATCTAATCTATCTATCTCATCTATCTATCTCATCTATCTATCTAATTCATTTTATCTATCTCATCTATCTCATCTATCTATCTATCTATCTTATCTATCATTCTCACCTATCTCATCTATCATCTATCAATCTAATCTATCTATCTCATCTATCTATCTCATCTATCATCTATCAATCTATTTCATCTATCTATCAATCTATCTCATCTATCTATCTAATCCATTTTATCTCTCATCTATCTAATCTATCAATCTATCTATCTATCTCATCTATATATCATCTATCTATCTATCTAATCTATCTAATCTATCTCATCTATCTATCTTAAAGCGGAATTGATGCTTTTAGCAGAAGTACCGTCAGGAGAGAGTGATGCACAGCAAAGGCTTTAGTATAGCTGGCCTTAGAATAGTGAGACAGTTTGCCAAAAGCCATGACGAGAACAATCAGCTCCGATTGGCAGAAAGGCACAAGCAGTGATTCGCCAAAAGAACATCATGTGCCTCTAGATAAGAAGCAGCCTGATTGGCCCATAGTATACCATGCTGCGTTGTTTACATTGTATCTGAATGGTTAGAAAGCGCGCATGGGCAAATGAGGCTGTTCCCGCTGGCTGGCACAGGGAATGGCCGTAGAAATGTTGCGATCCAAAGAACATCTTGCCCATATGGCAGATAACATAGCCTGGGAAAGAGAAATTAATGCTGTGCCACAACTTCTAACGAATAAGAATGTAGTGCTGAACAATGCTTTGTTTAATTGGGTAATAAAATGGGTTCATGTGTGCCAGCCTATTGCAAGTTGTGAAGATGGGCGGGATCAAGAGACCATCGCCATTGAATGTATAAAACCTGAGTGTTGGTGTTTGTTCGGGGCTCTGCCATTTAGCAGCCTTATGCTAGGCAGACTCCGTCAGCTGATGTGAACAATAAAGTTGGCTTCATTTGGACCAGTATCAATTGTTGCGTCGTTCGTTCCTGTGCCCGCACGAAGGTCGCCGCCCGAGAGTCAGAGGTAATTGCCAGAGGAGTTTTGGAACTCCAAATTTCCGCTACAATCTAATCCATTTTATCTATCTATCTAATCCATTTTATCTCTCATCTATCTGATCTATCAATCTATCTATCTCATCTATATATCATCTATCTATCTAATCTATTTAATCTATCTCATCTATCTATCTAATCCATTTTATCTATCTATCTAATCCATTTTATCTCTCATCTATCTGATCTATCTGATCTATCAATCTATCTATCTCATCTATATATCATCTATCTATCTAATCTATTTAATCTATCTCATCTATCTATCTAATCCATTTTATCTATCTATCTAATCCATTTTATCTCTCATCTATCTGATCTATCAATCTATCTATCTCATCTATATATCATCTATCTAATCTATTTAATCTATCTCATCTATCTATCTAATCCATTTTATCTATCTATCTAATCCATTTTATCTCTCATCTATCTGATCTATCAATCTATCTATCTCATCTATATATCATCTATCTATCTAATCTATTTAATCTATCTCATCTATCTATCTAATCCATTTTATCTCTCATCTATCTGATCTATCAATCTATCTATCTCATCTATATATCATCTATCTATCTAATCTATTTAATCTATCTCATCTATCTATCTAATCCATTTTATCTCTCATCTATCTGATCTATCAATCTATCTATCTCATCTATCTATCTATCTATCTATCTATCTATCTAATCTATCTCATCTATCTATCTAATCCATTTTATCTATCTATCTAATCCATTTTATCTCTCATCTATCTGATCTATCTGATCTATCAATCTATCTATCTCATCTATATATCATCTATCTATCTAATCTATTTAATCTATCTCATCTATCTATCTAATCCATTTTATCTATCTATCTAATCCATTTTATCTCTCATCTATCTGATCTATCTGATCTATCAATCTATCTATCTCATCTATATATCATCTATCTATCTAATCTATTTAATCTATCTCATCTATCTATCTAATCCATTTTATCTATCTATCTAATCCATTTTATCTCTCATCTATCTGATCTATCAATCTATCTATCTCATCTATATATCATCTATCTAATCTATTTAATCTATCTCATCTATCTATCTAATCCATTTTATCTATCTATCTAATCCATTTTATCTCTCATCTATCTGATCTATCAATCTATCTATCTCATCTATATATCATCTATCTATCTAATCTATTTAATCTATCTCATCTATCTATCTAATCCATTTTATCTCTCATCTATCTGATCTATCAATCTATCTATCTATCTATCTCATCTATATATCATCTATCTATCTGATCTATTTATCTATATATCATCTATCTATCTAATCTATTTAATCTATCTCATCTATCTATCTAATCTATCAATCTATCTATCTGATCTATCTGATCTATCTATCATCTCTCTATTATAATCTATCTCATCTATCTATCTAATCCATTTTATCTATCTATCTAATCCATTTTATCTCTCATCTATCTAATCTATTTAATCTATCTCATCTATCTATCTAATCCATTTTATCTATCTATCTAATCTATTTAATCTATCTCATCTATCTATCTAATCCATTTTATCTATCTATCTAATCCATTTTATCTATCTATCTAATCCATTTTATCTCTCAATCTATCTATCTGATCTATCAATCTATCTATCTCATCTATATAATTTATCTATTTAATCTATCTCATCTATCTATCTAATCCATTTTATCTATCTATCTAATCCATTTTTATTATCTATCTGATCTATCTGATCTATCTCTCATCTATATATCAATCTATCTAATATCTCATCTATCTATCTATCTATCTTCAATCTATGTATATATCTTCCATCTATCTAACTATCTATCTATCTATATATCATCTATCATTTTATCTATCTCTATCTATCTATCCATTATCTATCTTCTATCTGATCTATCTGATCTATCAATCTATCTATCTCATCTATATATCATCTATCTATCTAATCTATTTAATCTATCTCATCTATCTATCTAATCCATTTTATCTCTCATCTATCTGATCTATCTGATCTATCAATCTATTTAATCTATCTCATCTATCTATCTAATCCATTTTATCTATCTATCTAATCATCTATCATCTATCTATCTATCTCATCTTTCTATCTATCTCATCTATCTAATCTATTTTATCTATCTCATCTATCTGATCTATCTATCTAATCCATTTTATCTATCTATCTAATCCATTTTATCTCTCATCTATCTGATCTATCTGATCTATCAATCTATCTATCTCATCTATATATCATCTATCTATCTAATCTATTTAATCTATCTCATCTATCTATCTAATCCATTTTATCTATCTATCTAATCCATTTTATCTCTCATCTATCTGATCTATCAATCTATCTATCTCATCTATATATCATCTATCTAATCTATTTAATCTATCTCATCTATCTATCTAATCCATTTTATCTATCTATCTAATCCATTTTATCTCTCATCTATCTGATCTATCAATCTATCTATCTCATCTATCTATCTCTATCTATCTAATCTATTTAATCTATCTCATCTATCTATCTAATCCATTTTATCTATCTATCTAATCCATTTCTATCTCTAATCCATCTATCTCTATCTATCAATCTATCTATCTATCTCATCTATATATCATCTATCTATCTAATCTATTTAATCTATCTCATCTATCTATCTATCTATCTCATCTATATATCATCTATCTATCTAATCTATTTAATCTATATATCATCTATCTAATCTATTTAATCTATCTCATCTATCTATCTAATCGATTTAATCTCTCATATATCTGATCTATCTGATCTATCTATCTATCTCATCTATCTATCTAATCTATTTAATCTATCTCATCTATCTATCTCATCTATCTATCTATCTATATCTATCTATATCTATCTCATCTATCTATCTCATCTATCTATCTATCTATCTATCTATCTATCTATCTATCTATCTATCTAATCTATCTATCTATCTAATCTATCTATCTAATCCATTTTATCTCTCATCTATTATCTATCTATCTATCTATCTATCTCATCTATATATCACATCTATCTATCACATCTATCTATCCCATCTCATCTATCTATCTAATCCATTTTATCTATCTATCTAATCCATTTTATCTCTCATCTATCTGATCTATCTAATCCATTTTATCTCTCATCTATCTGATCTATCAATCTATCTATCTCATCTATATATCATCTATCTATCTATCTATCTTATCTATCATCTATCTATCTAATCCATTTTATCTATCTATCTAATCCATTTTATCTCTCATCTATCTGATCTATCAATCTATCTATCTCATCTATTTATCATCTATCTATCTAATCTATTTAATCTATCTCATCTATCTATCTAATCTTTTATCTATCCATTTTATCTCTCATCTATCTGATCTATCTGATCTATCATTTCTATCTCATCTATCTATCTAATATTTTATCTATCTATCTATCTATCTCTCATCTATCTCATCTATCAATCTATCTATCTCATCTATATATCATCTATCTATCTAATCCATTTTATCTATCTATCTAATCCATTTTATCTCTCATCTATCTGATCTATCTGATCTATCAATCTATCTATCTCATCTATATATCATCTATCTATCTAATCTATTTAATCTATCTCATCTATCTATCTAATCCATTTTATCTGTCTGTCTGTCCATAGCTTTTCATTGTCCAAAGAGCAAGAGATTGCATTCAGTTTCCAGTGATTCAATGTCTTCTAGACTTCAGGCTGCTCCAAAGGGAAGCAGCACGGAAGAATGTGAGGTGCTGCACTGCCAGGCCTCTGGTTCGGCTTCAGTCACGTGACGGAAAACAGGCATTCTCGCTATGGTGGAGTAAGTCGCCCAAAGAAGAATAGCGGTGTAACACAAAAAGGACCCCCCCTGGAAACATAAACCTGTTATCCTTGAGAGTTCAAGTCCTTCTTCGCCTTCTCCTTAAAAGCAGACCAGGTGAGAACTCCAGGTTTTAGATTAGGAAGGAAAAAATAATGAGGCTGTAGTATTTAAGGAAGTGGAGGAATTGGTTAGAGAAACCTTTAAACAAGACTATTTGTGGATGGGAATGGGAAAAGGGTGGGTGCATGTTTTCCAGTGGATCAGCAAGGCTTTTAAATTCTCAGGGTGTATCTATACTGTAGAATTAATGCGGTTTGTCAATGCTATGGCATCCTGGGAGTTCTAGTTTTACAAAATCTGCAGTCTTCTCTGCTAGAGTGTGGTGATACCTCCCAGGATTTTGTATTATTGAGCCATGGCAGTTAAAGTGGGGTCTCTCGGCATTACTTCGCGAACGAAGATTCTTTAGGAAGGACTCATCCCACACTTTCTACAAGCGCGTTGATGACTAAAAAGGCCAATCTGAGATAGGCAAGTTCGGTTGCAGAAAGCACAGCAGAAAGAATCTTGGGTGATGTCGTTTCCAAGTTGGGGTTCTTTCTGCGTTGTCGTTTCTCTTCGAGACCCATTCGGCGTGTCTTCTTGAAAGAGGCTGCAGCATTGAGGATAGTGCGTCTCCATGCCTCCCGAAGTGAGGCCAGGGTGGACCATTGTTGATGATCAATCTGGCCGAGCCTGAGATGTTGTTTCAGGGAGTCCTTATATCTCTTTTTGGGGGCGCCTCTCTTGCGCTGACCCGTGGCGAGTTCACCATAGAGTAGTATCTTTGGGAGGCGGTTGTCCTCCATCCTAGAGACATGTCTTGCCCAGCGCAGCTGTGTTCTCAATAGCATGGCCTCAATGGTGGTGATCCCTGCTTGCTCAAGGACAGCAACATTAGTCGCATAGTTGGTCCAGTGTATATTTAGGATTGTGCGAAGACAGCGCTGATGAAAGCGCTCGAGGAGTCGTAGGTGTTGGCGATAGGTGACCCATGTTTCAGACCCATAGAGGACAATGGACTGTACGATAGCTCTGTACACAATGATTTTGGTGCTTTGCCTCAGGTGCTTGTTGCTCCAGACTCTTTTGTGAAGCCTTCCAGATGCACTCTATGCCTTTGCTAATCTGTGATCTATCTCTTTATCAATCTTGGCGTCTGAAGAGATGATGCTTCCCAGGTAGGTGAACTGCTGAACGGACTTAAGCACAGATGTGCCTATGCTGACGTGGGGATGATGGTGTTCTTCCTGTGGTGCGGGCTGGTAGAGAACTTCCCTTTTCTTCAGACTGACTTCCAGCCCAAACAGCTCTGCAGCTGTTGCAAAGCAGGATGTTAGGCGCTGCAGGGTTGCATCTGAATGAGCGACAAGGGGTAAAACTGCATTAATTCTGCAGTGTAGATGCACCCCTATTTGCAGGTTGAGTGTTATGGATTTTGGATTCAGGGAAGATTTTTAAAAATATTTGTATTTAGATCACGAGATGATATATAACATATACACGTAGCCTGATAGTCATTTTATACACAATACTATTTTAATACATAATTTCATGTATGAATCAAAGTTTGTGTATATTGAATAATCAGAAAAGAAAGGTGTCCCCATCTACACTGCTATTTAATCCAGTTTCTGAACCCAGATCTACTTTGAACTGGATTAAATGGCAGAGTAGACTCATATAATCTATTTCAAAGCAGATAATCTGAGATCGGATACTGGATTATATGGTAGTGTAGATCCACTCTCAGACGCACATATGGATGATTTTTGGATTTGGGAGCATTTTACGAAAGCTAAGCTTTATCTGTATTTAACAATCAGAGCAACAGTACCTCCTGTGACTCTATAAATAATAATGATGAGATGAAGAAAGCTTTCTTGTGACCACAAATTGTTTTGTTTTGTTTTGTTTGGAGAGAGACAGTGATCACAATTCAGTTTGGATAATCCATTTCAAATCACAAGAGTTGTTCTATTTTATCCTTTTTCCTCTCTTGTTATATCAGGCTTCATATGATATATTTTTGGGTCAATAGAAATGTGCAGAGAACTCTAAAGGCACCAAATCTTATCTAGTCTTGGAAGCTAAGCAGGGTCAACCCTGGTTAGTATTTGGATGGAGGGTAGCCAACAATACCAGGTGGTGTATGTTATATTTTAGCTACAGGAACTGGCAAAACCATCTCTGAGGCCCCTTCTACGACACTGTCATATAAAATCCAGATTATCTGCTTTGATGTTCTGTATTTATTTAAATTTAAGGTAAAGGTAAAGGATAAGATCTCTACTGATCAGAAGATTTTGAGTTCGAGGCCTGCCCGGGTCGGGGTGAGCGCTCGACCATTTGTGTAGCTCGTTGTCGACCTTTGCAGCCCAAAAGACAGTTGCATCTGTCAAGTAGGAAATTTAGGTACCACTTTGTGGGGAGGCTAAATTTAACTGATTTCTGGAATATTAAATTGCCTCTATGTCTTTCTATATATGTTGTATGTAAATGGCATTGTCGACCTTTGCAACCCGAAAGACAGTTGCATCTGTCAAGTAGGAAATTTAGGTACCACGTTGTGGGGAGGCTAATTTAACTAATTTATGAGGCCATAAATCTCCAGGAAATCTGTAAAAGGAGTGAAGGAGTGTGACAGCTCCCCCTGGTGGCCAAGAGCTGTAATGTTAAATTGCCTCTGAGTGTCTTGTCTTACATGTTTGTATGTCAAAGGGCATTGAATGTTTGCCTGTATATGTGCATTGTGATCCGCCCTGAGTCCCCTGCGGGGCGAGAAGGGTGGAATATAAATTATGCAAATAAATAAATAAATAAATTCCCCTTGACATTAAGTCTAGTTGCATCTAACTCTATGGGGTGGTAATCTCCATTTCTAAGCCAAAGAGCTGGTGTTGTCCATAGATGCCTTCAAGGTCACGTGGCCAGCATGACTGCATGGAGCGCCGTTACCTTCCCGCAAAAGCGGTACCAATTGATCTACTCACACTTTTTACATGTTTTTGAACTGCTAATTTGGCAGAAGCTGGGGATAACAGCAGGAGCTCCCCCCACTCCCCGGATTTCAACTGCCGACCTATTGGTCAGCAAATTCAGCAACTCAGCACTTTAACCTGCTGCGCCACCGGGGACTCTGTTTAAATTTACACTGGCATATAATACAGATCAAAGCAGATAATCTGGATTTTATATAGCAGTATAGAAGGGGGCCAAGAAAACCCTATGAAAATCATGGGGTCAGCATAAATCAACAGGTGACCTGAAGGCACAAATATACAAATAGAGAACTCTTAACAAATTATGTGTTTCTGGAATCAAAACCTGATATATCTGAACCAAAAGAGTTCTCCTTCTAGGCGTTGCATTTATTTTTCCCCTTTGGGCTACAGTCAGATGATTGTTTTCTTTGATGTGGTTTAAAAGTTTGAAAGACGGGGTGTAGCTATTTGCTTTGTGATTTATTACTCTTGGGCCTCTGGCAAACATTTAGAGATCATCCCCAAACCAAATCAATCATAACTGAGCTGATAAAAAAATAAAACAAAAGAGAGTTGTATATGAAGTGAAAGAAACCGCTGTCCTTTTCCAGCCAGCGGCATCTTAAAGACTAACATTTTAATTATAGCAGAAGCATTTTGGACGTTGTTGGTTTACAATGCCTCGGGTTAACATTTCATGCATCTGATGAAATTTGCTGTAGTTCAGAAAAATGTATGTCAAAATCAATGTGCATGTTTTTGAGGTTTCAAATCCTTACTGTTATTACCATATTACCATGCTAGTTCAAGGGTGCATGTACACCAGCAGTTCTCAACCTGGGGTTCGCACCTCCAAGGGGGGGGGTCGACTGGTCATTTTTGAGGGGTCACCACATCCTCCTTCGATGCTGCCTCCTCCCTGGAATGACTGCCTGGCTTTTCTGGAGTGTCAGGTCAAGAAGTTTGGATCCACAAAAAAACAGCAATGACAACAATGGGGTGGCAGCAAGCCCACAAGGAAGGCCGGAGAGGGAAGGCAGTGACAGGCCTCCCACCCGACCTCCCTGCTTCCCAGCCCCTTGTGGGGAAGGTGCACTCACGAAGGGCAAGGTACAAGTGTTATGCAAAATATCAGTATAGATCAAAGTGTATTTAGCATATTAGCATAAATAACCATGTTAGGTGAAACTGCGTTCTGTCGAAGATATAGTTATACAAAACGGCGATGGAGGAAAGTCCGGATTATATATAGAACTAATGAATTGGAGAGTCCCGATCAGTTCATATTGTCCAAAAGTAGTTACGACAAGGGAAATAATCCACAGTCCATCGAGAGTCTATTGTAATCCATATCCAAAATGTAAACAAAGTCCGGAGTGTAAACCAGGTCCGGATAAATAGGGAACGCAGGAGAACGAAGTGTAAACAATACAAAAGATCCCAGAGTGATGCGCCACGGATATGAGTGATGCTCATCATGGGGACTTTCTCCATATTTTAGATATCCCTAGGATGGCACCCTTTAACATTGATGATTGTAGGTTTTGAAAAAGCGTTAGTGTTCAACGCGAAACGGAGCGGGATCCTTTTGAAAAGTCTTCCGTCAACCTGGCTCCGCACACAGGATTATCCGTGGCACATCACGCTGGGATCTTTTGTATTGTTTACACTTCGTAGTCCTGCGTTCCCTATTTATCCGGACCTGGTTTACACTCCAGACTTTGTTTACATTTTGGATAGGGACTACAATAGACTCTCGATGGACTGTGGATTATTTCCCTTGTGGTAACTACTTTTGGACAATATGAACTAATCGGGACTCTCCAATTCATTAGTTCTATATATAATCTGGACTTTCCTCCATCGCCGTTTTGTATAACTATATCTTCGACAGAACGCAGTGAGTTTCACCTAACATGGTTATTTATGCTAATATGCTAAATACACTTTGATCCATATTGATATTCTGCATAACACTTGTACCTTGTCCTTCGTGGTTTGTTTGTAGTCTGATTAGAGCAGACAACCCCCCCCCCTTTTTCGTATTTGAAGGTGCACTCACCTCAGCCTGGTTGCCAGGCCTGGGACGTATGAGTACCTTGCAGCCGCAGCCGCTAGGTAGCCCTCATCTGGAAGGGAAGCGGCCACCACAAGCCCCCCACCCCGGGCTGCCTGCAGAATGACCGGGCTTCTCCCTCTTTCCCTCACACCCTGTCATGGCCCTGCATCATCTCCACCTGCCAAGCTTAGCAGAGAGGGCTGGGGGCGATGGGAAGATACCTCTAAAAAGTCAGTAGAGGCACCCTCCCATCGCTCCTGATGAGCCCAGCAGATGGAGGTGCTGGGAGCAATGGGAAAATTAGGGAAACATGGCCTCTTTAGGTCATCCCTGCTACTTCTCTAATGCTTACTTCAAGCAGGAGTGGTAGACCTGTAACCGTGCAACTGTTGGGGTTTCACAAATGGTCATGTCTCCTTCATCCATGATAGCACAGTGACATGATTGTCTAGGTTTTGTACAGGTCTTTCTCCCCATCCTGAATATTTGAAATGTTAGACCACACCTGGAATCACACTGTGTCCAATTTTGAGCACCAGAATTGAAGAGAGATATTGATATGCTGGGATGTGTCCAGATGAGGATGATTAAAATGATCAAGGGATATGTCTTTCATTGGAAGTTGACCATAAGGACATGCTGGGGACCTGGAGATCCCAGAAATGTGTTCTCTCGGGTTTTTAAAAAAATGTATTTTCCCCACTTTTGTGGTGATCCTATGTCCCTAAAGCATTTAAATGTGGAAGGATGTCTATGGAACAAGCCCTATGAGGAGCGGCTGGAAAAGCTGGACATGTTTAGCCTGAAGAAGAGAAGGCTGAGAGGAGACATGATGAGGGCCATGTATAAATAGAGAAATTCATAGGGAGGAGGGAGAAAGCTTGTTTTCTGCTGCCCTGGAGACTAGGACACGGAGCAATTGCTTCAAACTACAGGAAAGGAGATTACACCTGAACATTAGGAAGAACTTCCTGACTGTGAGAGCCGTTCAACAGTGGAACTCTCTGCTCTGGAGTGTAGTGGAGGCTCCTTCTTTGTAGGCTTTTAAACAGAGGCTGGACGGCCATCTGTCGGAGGTGCTTCGAATGCAATTTTCCTGCTTCTTGGCAGGGGGTTGGACTGGATGGCCCATGAGGTCTTTTCCAACTCTATGATTCTATGAACAAGTCAGTACCTGCCGCATACCAGTACTGCCATCTGTTGAGGAGTTACAATGGTGGAAGCATTACTTCAACCCTCATAGATCTTTGAAAACTATTTATTTATTTAAGTCATTGGCATGCTGGCTGATATCCAAACAGGGATGAGCTGGAGATGTCCCTCCTGTGTGAAACACAGGCAGTTTGAGTGGTCCTGCTTTGACCATATTCCAGGAGATAAATCCCATCCAATCTTTCCTTTCTCCCTGAGCAGGTTTTCCAGCTGCCAAGCCCATCTTGAACTACCATCTGGAGAAAGAGGAACACCCTTGATTTCTAGATCAGTCAGCCATGATGGAAAAGGGAATGCTATCAGAGCCTGACCCAGGTAGGAATTTGGATCATATAGTGCAGTGTTTTTCAACCTTTTTTTTTTTTGAAGCGCGGCACATTTTTTACATTTACAAAATCCTGGGGCACACCACCAACCAAAATGACACAAAATGACATTCTAACACAGTAATACATATAGTTAATATGTTTTTAAATGTATTTATACACTCACTTAGTGTGAAACCTGGACCTGTTTCGATGAACACAACATAGATATCCTGGCAGGAATGGCAGAAAGATACACACGAAGGTCTTGCTCAACAGCTGGGAGTTATCATTCACCCGCAATCAAAGAGCATTCTGAACACCACCAATGATGGAATGGAATCAAACTTCCCACACAGAACTCCCATAACCAAGAGAAAATACTATAAGAGTTTGGTGGGTATTGACCTTGAGTTGTAGTTCACCTATATCCAGAGAGCACTGTGGACTCAAACAATGTTGGATCAGGACCAAACTTGGCATGAATACTCAATATGCCCAAATGTGAACACAGATGGAGTTTGAGGAAAATAGACCTTGACATTTGGGAGTTACAGTTTCTGGGATTTATAGTTAACACACAATCAAAGAGCATCCTGAACTCTTGCAACAATGGAATTGAACCAAACTTGGCATATTGAACCCTCATTACCAACAGAAAGTACTGAAAGGGTTTGCTTGGGAATTGACCTTGAGTTTGCCGCCATTTTGATCCAAGGGGGCAGCGTGAGTGTGTTCAGTAGGGGAGGAGGGAGGGGAGGGAGGAAGACATGGGGCAAGTCTGCGCAGTAGTCACGTCTTCCTCCTTCCCCCTCGCGCAGAAGTGGCAGCGTGAGCAAAGTGAGGCAAAGCAAGCAGAGCGAGGCTGGGAAGAAGGGAGCCCCAGTGGAGAAGAAAAAGTGTTCAGCAGGAGGGGGAAGAAAGGGTATTGGAGGTCCCCATTTCCCACAGCACACCTGATGATCATTCACGGCACACTAGTGTGCCACGGCACACTGGTTGGGAAACACTGATATAGTGGACATGTGTGTAAGTTGGGCTCTTCATGTCCCTTGTATAATCCAATGTGCCTTTTAATTATGTTCCCTTGGCACCTTGACTTTGAACAGAATTTCCTGATGTCATCATAAAGCTGGAAGAAGAGGAGGAGCCATGGGTCCTGGGTCACCAGAGGTGCGAAGATAGTCAAATCATCCAAGGTACCAACTCAGGTAAAGAGTTCCAGAGAATGATAAGTTGACATACTTATTTAGCAGTTCACTATCTTATTCCTTGACATTTATCATATAATTCAAGGTAACGTACTCGGCTATATACAAACTCAAGAGTGGAAAATAAATTCGTAAAAATGATTTTAAAAATTCAGTGTAACACAACCCAATGAAAAGACCTTCTGCCACAGGCAGTTAACACTTGGAACTGTTTTGCCTCCCAGCTGAAAGAGAACAAAAAAGGGTCCCACTCTTGCCAACCAGTTGGGCTGATTTTCCCATGCAGGCTGTTAGAACGTAACATATGACTTCGCTGTTTTGTTTTGTCTTTTGATTCAGGATATCCTAACACAGAAATAAAGCAAGAGCAGGAAGAAGCGCCATGGATGTTGGCTCAGTCAGGATTTGAAGAAAATGCTAGCACTGCAGATCAGTTAGGTGAGTCAACATCTCATGTTGAATCAGGTTTTCTCATAGACTTTTTCTGTGGGTGTTGTATCAGAATTAAGACAAAACATCAAACAGAAGCATCAGTTTCCCATTTCCTTGGGGGCAAACAGATGGATCATTGCTTGGGATATGTATTGAGCTGGTGGGGCGAATAGGGCATGGATACAGATGGTAGCTATTAAAAAGAGGTATAATGGTAGTATTACCAAACTCCTCTTTCTCCCCCTCGTAAGCCAGTGAGCAAAGGTACATCTTCAGCTGATTCTTGAAAGCGGGGAGGGAGGGGGTCATCTTGGTGGTGTCAAATTGCATTAATTCTACATTATAGATCAGGGGTGGACAATTATTTTTTCCAAGGGGCCACACGAGAGCCAAAAAATATTATGGAGGGCCGCACCTAAAGGCTGAACTACATTCTAATCTACATTATTTATTTATTTATTTACTATATATTACACATCATTAATATTACCATATTAATATATCAAGAAATATTTGTATATTATTAGTATTAATATAATTATTATAATATAGTATATATATTTAGACATTATAATATATTGAAATTATAATATAATATAACATTATATTATATTATTTATTATATTATTATTATAAAATTATTACAAAATAATAATAAAAACACTAAAATAAAATGAAATGAAATTCAAGAAGACAAGGTGCGAACCAAGATAGAGGCTGACATCCTCAAGAGAGGAAGGATCCCAAGATGGAATGGCCCAATGGACCCAGCCGCTGCAGCAGACAATCGGAGGCTGCAGGCCTCCGCCCACTCTCGCCCCCAGCCGTTCCCCAGCTGATCGCCCTGCCATGGAGTGCCTGCCATCCTGGCTTTGGAGTGCCTGCCATCCTGGGAGGCGATCCGGGCCTGCAGCGGGAGCAGTTGGCGAGCTGTGGCGGGTGATCGCCCTGGCGAACCGGAAGACGATGAAGTCTTCCAGGTTGCCAGGGCGATCAGCCGGCACAGCTCGCCGACTGCTCCCGCTGCAGGCCCGGATCGCCTCCCAGGATGGCAGGCACTCCAAAGCCGCCACTCCTCCGATTGTTCTCTGGAGCGCCGGGCTGTCTGCCAATGCAGGCCCCACAGCCTGCGATAGGATGGCGGCAGCGGCACCCCTTCCTCTTGGCCCCGCCCCCCCGACGCCCTTCTCCCCGGGCTGGACAGAATCTGCTGCTGGGCCGCATCCGGCCCATGGGCCATAGGTTGCCCAGGTCTGTTCTACATTATAGAGGTGACCACAAAAGTCATTAACATTACGTCGGAATATTCCTTGTTTCATAATTTTTGCTTATTTTAACAGGCCATCGACATATGAAAGAAGACAATCTTCCATGGGAAATCACTAATGAAGTAAAAACAAATAACATATCTTTGGGAACAGTCAATGGGACTCTCTCTCATCATCCAAAGAAGGCGTTTGTTCCTGTGAAGGAAGGCACAGCAGAAAGGCAGCAAAGAAATGCCTCAGAGAAGCAAATAGGAGAGGCGTTATCTTGCTTGGGGAAGGGAACTAAGAACACTAGGTTCCAAATTAAAGACCGTAAACCTGGAAAAATACTTCCAAAAGGGAGGGAACCGTTCAGACACTTAGATGGTGAGAAAAGATCCGCTTGGAAATATTACCTAATAACCCACAGAAAACGCCATCCAAGAGATAAGCTGTATGCTTGTCTGGTCTGTGGGAAAAAAATTCTATCAGAGGTCACATCTTATCAGACATGAGATAAACCATACAGGAGAGAAACCGTATCCATGTTTAGTCTGTGAGAAAAGCTTCAGTCAAAGATCCCATCTGATTAGCCATGAAAAGACCCATACAGGTGAAAAGCCATATCAGTGCTCTGTCTGTGGCAAGAAATTAAGCCGTAAAGCACTCCTCATGAGACACGAAAGAATTCATTCCGGGGAGAAACCCTATAAGTGTTGCATATGTGGCAAAAGCTTCTGCCAGAGCTCCGGCCTTATTGCGCATCAGATCACCCACAGAGGGGGGAAATTCCATGTATGCGCCGTCTGTAAGAAAGGCTTTAGTCGCAAAGCAAGCCTTATTAGACATGAGCGAATACATATGGGAGAGAAACCATGTACATGTTCGGTCTGTGGCAAGATGTTCAATCAGTGCTCTTGCATTCTTCAGCATGATACGGGCGAGATCCCATATACATTCTCAGTCTGTGGGAAAAGTCTTCTGGGACACGAGGGGATCCATACAGGGGGAAAACCATATACTTGCTCAATCTGTGGGGAAAGCTTCCACTGGAAAAGATACCTGGCTGTCCACGAAAAGAGCCACCATGAAGAAAAATCTTACATCTGCTCCGCCTGTGGGAAAAGCTTCGACCAAAGATCCGATCTGCTCAGCCACGAAAAAGCTCACACGCAGGAAAAGACCCACAAGTGTTCCGTTTGTAGCAAAGGCTTCGTCCACAAAGTCAGCCTGGTTCGGCACGAACGCGTCCACACGGGAGAGACGCCATACAAATGCTCTGTCTGTGGGAAAGGCTGCAGCGGGCGAACCAACCTGGTTTCCCACGAAAGGACTCACACGGAAGAAAGGCCGTACCCTTGCTCCTTCTGTGGCAAACGCTTCAAGCAGCGATCCAACCTGACCAGCCACGAAAGGATCCATACGGGAGAGATGCCTTTTGCGTGCCCCCTTTGCGGAAGGAGCTTTGGCTGCAAAGCAAACCTTCTTGGGCACATGAGAACCCACACGGGGGAGAAGCCGTACGCATGCCCCGCTTGTGGGAAGAGGTTTGGAAACAAATCGCAGGTGGTGATCCACGAGAGAATCCACACGGGAGAGAAACCCTACACTTGCTCGGTATGCGGGAGGAGATTCAAACACCGAACGAGCCACACCGAACACCAAAAAATCCACACGCAGGAGAAACCCTTCACGTGCTCCGTCTGCGGCCGACGGTTCAGTCGCAAGGAGCACTTGATCATCCACGGGAGAATCCACACCGGAGAGAAGCCCTACTCGTGCTCCCTCTGCGAGAAGAGCTTCAAGCAGAAAGCAAGCCTTACTTCCCACGAGAGGAACCACACCGGAGAGAAGCCTCACGTCTGTTCTGTCTGCAGTAAAAGTTTCAATCGAAGATCGAACCTTATCTATCACGAGAGAATCCACACGGGAGAAAAACCCCATCTGTGTACAGGCTGTGGGAAGAGTTTCAGGAGTAAAGCATATTTGAAAAGGCATGAAAAAATGCACCTGAGATAAAGAACGCACGTGAAAAATGATCTGTGAACTTGCAGTGAAAGTTACGGTCAAGAGAAGAGAGAATCATAGAGTTGGAAGAGACCTCGTGGGCCATCCAGTCCAACCTCATTCTGCCAAGAAGCAGGAAAATCGCATTCAAAGCACCCCTGACAGATGGCCATCCAACCTCTGTTTAAAAGCCTCCACCACACTCCAGGCAGAGAGTTCCACTGCTGAACAGCTCTCACAGTCAGGAAGTTCTTCCTCATGTACTGCGGGAATCTCCTTTCTTGTAGTTTGACGCCATTGTTCTGCGTCGTATGTCTCCAGGGCAGCAGAAAACAAGCTTGCTCCCTCCTCCCTATGACTTTTTCTCTCATACTTGTATATGGCTATACTGTCTCAGCCTTCTCTTTTACAGGCTAAACATGCTCAGCTTTTTAAGCCGCTCCTTATAGGGCTTGTTCTCCAGACCCTTGATTACTTGAGTCGCCCTTCTCTGGACACATTCCAGCTTGTCGATATCTCTCTTCAATTGTGGTGCCCAGAATTGGACACAGTATTCCAGGTGTGGCCTGACCAAGGCAGAATTGAGCATGGGGAGCATGACTCCCTGGATCTAGACACTAGACTCCTATTGATGCAGTCCAAAATCCCTTTAGCTTTTTTTGCCGCCACATCACAATGGTGGCTCATGTTTAACTTGTTGTCCACGAGGTCTCCAAGATCTTTTTCTAAGAGTGCTGTGAGTTTTTTTGGGCTGTATGTCCCGAAACCTGTACGGTTCTGACCCAGATTATCTGTCCGAACTAGGGTTGCCATATGAATAAGGGACAGGTACCTAAAAATAGGGAATTTTTCACAAAAATAAGGGATATTTCCTAAAAACTTGAAAATCAATCGATGATTTCAAAGTTTTTAGGAAGTGTCCCTTATTTTTTGTGAAAAATTCCCTATTTTAGGTACCTGTCCCTTATTCATATGGCAACCCTAATCCGAACGTATCTCCCGTTACAAACCATCACGAAGTTTAATATCAGCTGGAGAGGCCCTGCTCTCAGTCCCACCACAATAGCAAACCAGCAACTGGGAATAAATCTATTACAATCTCATCAATAATCACCACAATAAACACATCAATGCTAAATATCTATTCAAAATATTCAAAAAGTGTGAGCCCAAAATCATCACACACATCAATATATCAAAAGCATGAGATGATAGGTCATTTGATATGTGCTTTTGATATATTGAGGTGTGTGATGATATTACATCTGTGATTCTTCAAGCCCTCATATTTTGGGCTCGCACTTTTAGAATATTTTGAATAGATATTTATCATTGATGTGTTTATTGTGGTGATTATTGATAAGATTGTAATAGATTTATTCCCGATTGCTGGTTTGTTATACTACAACAGATAGCCTTACAGTTCTGCCTTGTGTTGTGTTCCACCACAATAGCAAACACGACTGATGGAGATGAGAGGCAAGGCCTTCTCAGTGGTGACCCCCCCACCTGTAGAACTCACTTACCAATGAGATCAGACAGGCACCCTCCCTCCCTCCTGTTTTTTTTTATAAAGAAACTTAAAACCTGGTTATGGGCCCAAGCGTTTGAGCAATAGAAGCTACAATTGGGATGATTTAATGTGATATGAAGGACAATGGACAGACCCAAGCACTGATTTTAAACCGACGTGATTTCAAACAAATGTTTTTATTAATATAATGTATTTTTAAATAAATTGTTTTTAACTGTATGTTATATTTGTGATTAGCACTAAAATGAGTGCTTGTTGTGAAACCGCCCTGAGTCTCGTCCTGTCCTGTCCCCCCCTCCCCGGGGTGAGAAGAACGGAGTACAAATGTATTAAATAAATAAATAGGAGAAGGAAAACTCTGATTTCAAAACCGGGCAGATGGTGCTCGTCTAACCCTGTAAGGTCAACCATCTAAAGAAGGAAACTCGAACCAAACCTACGACCTGAGGACCTTGCTGCCACCATCCCAGCTTGCTAGGCCCCGGCAGACGAACCTTTGGTTTAAAGCAGTGGTTCGCAAAGTGGGCGGTGGGGCGATCTAGGGGGGCACTGGAAGGCTCAGGAGAATTTCGGGGGCGCTGAACCCCTGTAAGGGGGCGGTGGGGGCGGTGGCGTGAGCCAGGTGACAGGCTACCATCAATCTCTGTGTGTGTCTCTCTCTCTTCTTCCCTCCTCCTGCTCCCTCCTCCTCCTCTCGCCAACCTCTCGCCAACCTTTGGGTTTCCCTTCCAACTGGTTGAGTCTTATAACAATAATAATAATGTCCTTCAACATATTTAGTGGAACGTGGATTCAGTGCGGTAACCAATTTATTAACAAAAAAAGAAGCCGATTGCAAAATAGTCAATGGCGATGATTTGAGATTACGGCTGACAAAAATAGAGCCGAGGATGACTAGATTGGGAGCAGCATACCAGGTTCATCTTTCTCATTAAGATGACTTTGAATGTTTTAACTTTTTTTGTATTACCTTTCTATTCTGAGTTCAATAAATAGTTTCATAATTTCAAACTTCAATGTTTCTAATTTACAACTTTCTTAATTATATTTTACAAAAAAATGTAGAAATATTAATACATATATCTTTCTGTTTAATTGCTATTAAAATTTTAAAAAATTTCTAGGGGGAGGCGGTGAATTTTTTTTTTTGGAAAGGGGGCGGTAGGCCAAATAAGTTTGGGAACCACTGGTTTAAAGGGTGAGGCCAGTTCTGTGCACGCTGCACTCCACCAGAAAAATCCATTGCACAGGCTCGAAGGACACATCCAACCTCCAAATCATCAATGCGCTTGTAGAAAGTGTGGGATGAGTCCTTCCTGAATCTTCGTTCATGAAGAAAAGCCAATAAATAAATAATAGCTACTGGAACATGACCATACAGCCCAAAAAACTCACAGGAACCCAGTGATTTTGCCGATAAAAGCCTTCGACAACACGGGTGCTATAAATGTACAAGTAATGTCTGCCTCTGGGCATAGCACTTAATCAGATATGAGAATGAGCCTTGGCCAAACCTTTTTCTCCAATGGTTAGAGAGCAGGTTAGAGGACTCTCTATGAAGATTACATTTTCAGTAGCTGCAGCTATCCAGTTTGCCTTTTCCAAGTCCATATGCTTAGGCCATATAATCCAGTTTCTGAATCCAGATGATTTGCTTTAAACTGGATTATATGGCAGTGTGTATGTTTATAATTGAGTTCAAAGCAGATAATTTGGATTCAGAAATGCCAATTTAGGCTTGGAGATTGAGCAGAAAAAGGAGGAAGTTTACCAACAAAGAAAGCTCTTCGGGAGGGAGATGGAGCGACCACACAGTTGGCTGGAACCGAGCATAGATGCCGAAACATGGGAAAAGTGTATATATACCTCTACGTTGTCTGTCTTGTCACTGTTATCATCAGCATTGAATGTCTGCTGTATATGTGTTCTTCGGGGGTGTGAAGGGCAGAATATAAATAGTGTAAATAAAATAAATAAACTGGATTATATGGCAATGTAGATCCAGCCTTAGAGTTATTTAGGAATTTGGCAATGGGTGCAGAAAATATAGCCTGTTAGCTGTGTTTAACCAAATTCTCAGGTCTGCAATCTTGGGTCCTCCACATGTTTTGGACTTTGGCTACCAGAATTCCTGACCATTGGGACCATGCTAGCTGGAGCTTCTGTGCCTTCCCCAGGGATCGCGCTTGGTCTGACCTCCATGCCACGACCACGACCTAGTTGGAGCTAGGAGGAATTGTGGTTCATCCTAACCATGTTGCAGAGAAAACCAGTCTCTAAATGTGGTGTCTCCAGCAAAGGATCGCTGCCTTGTCGTGGCGCTGGAGCACCTCAATGATGCCCCGAGCGAAACCATGAAGAGACACCCAAGACGGGACAGACAGGCTGTTGACCCAACTGAAGAAACATATAATACAGCAGATTACCATACTCCCACAAGGCAGGCTGCTCAGACGCAGGTAGAAGGAGAAAACAGACAACAGGATTTCTCAAAAGCTCAGTTTACTTTGTTTTCACAGCTGCGAGTCCGTCCCTGCACAACATGGTGCTTCAAGGGAGCGGCCCCTCCCTTGTGAGGCACATATTTATACAAGCATCAGGGTTCAACTTATGGTTGCCCAAAATCTTATTATTGGTTAAAAGTTATGTCGCAGCTAAAATTGCAGCCTATCATAATGTAACACGGACTGTCCACGTTTCATTCTTGGAGATACAGTGTTTCTTATCTTTTGCATTCTTGCACATGCTCAGTCTGACTCCCTTAGTATAGCTCCTTCTCTGTTCTGCTGTCTCTGGGCAGATTATTGCTAACTCTGCCTTCTTCTCTATGCCTATGCCTGGGTAGCATTCTCTCCTGACGTTTCTTCTGCAACTCAATGAGTCTCCTTCAATACAAGGGGCTGCTGATAAGTCTTTGGCTTAGTGTTCTCCTTTTTTTTGTTTCTATGGTAACAAATGTTACATCACATATGAAAGCCTTATGTGTCCAATATATATTTTCAAAATTTTATGTTTGTAGCTTATGGCAACAGTGATCTAGGCATGCGGGAAAACAAAATGGCAGAATCTAAGGCGATATTTACAACAAATGAGAGCAGAGGAGTGATAAAATTATTGTTTCTTTAAGGAAATTCCACGAAGGTGATATGTCGCAGACATTGGGGGATCAATGCCCTTCATATTCTATAGTTAAGAACTGGGCTGCCAAATTTAAAATGGACCACTTCAGCACCAATGATGAGGAACGTCCTGGACGACTGAGTGGTTGTTGTTCCGGAGATCGTCGATGCTGTGCACAACCTCATACTGGAGAATCAGTGAATTTCAGCTAAAGGAATAGCAGACATCATGGGGATTTCTCGTGAACGTGTTTGTGTCATTATCCAGGAACATTTAAACATGAAGAAGCTCTTTGCAAAGTGGGTTCCCAAATGTTTGACAACAGATCAGAAAAGCATATGAACGAAAACTTTCTGGTCCATTTGTCAGTGTTTCCAGGCTGATAAGAACTTCCTGGATCGACTGGTCACTATGGATGAGACCTGGATTTATTTGTATGACCCTGAAACCAAGCAGCATCCAAAAGAGTGGAGGCACCCTGGTTCTCCTTGTCCAAAGAAGTTCGGGGTGCAAAAATCAGACACGAAGGTGATGACGTCTGTGTTCTGGGATAAGGAGGGCGTACTGCTAGTGGACTACTTTCAAAATGGTTCCACCATCAATGCAATGTGTTACATTGAACTTTTGGACCAACTGAAGGCAGTTCTGAAGGCCAAAAGCTGTCCAAAGGAATCTTGTTCCTGCAAGACAACGCCTCTGCTCACACTGCACAAGCGACCATGGCAAAACAGGTGGAGATAGGCTTACAGCTGGTTGACCACCCACTTTATCTAGCTCCTTCCGACTATTATCTGTTTCCAAACCTGAAGAAACACCTCAAGGGTACCAAACTTCACACCATTTCTGATGCCATAGCTGCTATGGATGACTGGTTTGAGGCACAACCAAAATCTTTCTTTTTGAAAGGCTTACAGAACTTGGAATACCAATGTAAGAAGTGTGTTGATATCAGTGGAGAGTATGTGGAATAAATGTAAAGTTTCATCTTCCTATCTCGTTTCGTTCTGGGTAAAGCCAAAGACTTATCAGCAGCCCCTCGTAACTCCCTCTAAGCCTCCATGAACCCAGCTGGACTTATTTGCTTTTAATTGGACATGTATGTTATCGAGCCATGCCCCCTCCCCTCACCAAAGTTTATAGATCACCAAGCAAGATATATGATTTTTTTTCTTTATTATTAAAACATTTTCCATGGCTCCAAAGCTGCAAAATACTAAAGAACTAGAGCAGTTTCCTAAACCTTTTTGGCCTACTGCCCCCTTTCCAGAAAAAAAATTACTCACCGCCCCTCTAGAAATTATTTTTTTTTAAATTTAATAGCAATTAAACAGAAAGATATATGTATTAATATTTCTACCTTTTTCATAAAATATAATAAAGAAAGTTGTAAATTAGAAACATTGAAGTTTGAAATTATGAAACTATTTATTGAACTTTGAATAGAAAGGTAATACAAAAAAGTTAAAACATTCGAAATCATCTTAATGAGAAGGGTGAACCTGGCATGCTGCTACCAATCTAGTGATCCTAGGCTCTCTTTTCATCAGCAGGAATCTCAAATCATCGCCATTTACTATTTTGCAATCGGTTTTAAAGGAGAAATTGATGCTTTTAGCAGAAGTAGTGTCAGGAGAGAGTGCTGCTCAGCAAAGGCTTTAGAATAGTGGGGTAGCTTGCCAAGTAATAATGACGAGAATAATACATTCTGATTGGTGTACAGGCACAGGCTGTGATTCGCCAGAGAACATCATGTGCCTTTAGATAAGAATACGGTCTTGGTTGGCCTAGCAGCCCCATGTGCGTTTGTTTACAAGATAAGTGATTGGGTAGGAAGCGCGCATGGCAAATGAGAGCTTTCCCTTGGCAGGCCACCAAGTTGAAGGCACAGTAGAAATGTAACAATTTGGGAACACGCCGCTCATAAAGCTATAACACAGAACAATGATGGGAATTAACACTGCGCCACAGTTCTTTTAGGAAATAGAAGTAAGATGCTAGAATGCTTTGTTTAATTGGATAAGATAAAATGGGTTCATGAATACTAGCCAGTAATGTGCATGAAGAAGGGAGGGACTAAACGTTGACTCCATTGATGGTATAAAACCTGTATGCAAGAAATGTTCAGGGCTGTTCGCCAAGCGGCTCCGGTTTCCGCATAGGGTGGACAGACTCATCAGCTGATGTGATACAATAAAGCTGGTTTCCTGGACCCAGTATAAGATTGTCGCGTCATCTCTTCCTTTGCGCCCGCACGTTCGTGGCCTGAGTCCCCTGGGAGTTTTGGGACTCCAAGTTGCTGCTTCAGTTTCTTTTTTTGTTAATAAATTGGTTACCGCACTGAATCCAGGTTCCACTAAATATGTTGAAGGACATTATTATTGTTGTTATAAGACTCAACCAGTTGGAAGGGAACCCCAAAGGTATTATTATTATTATTATTATTATTATTATCCCTTGCTTGGCGAGAGGAGGAGGGAGCAGGAGGAGGGAAGAAGAGAGAGACACACACCGAGATGGATGGTAGCCTGTCAATTGGCTCATGCCACCGCCCCACCGCCCCTTACAGGGGTTCAGTGCCCCCCAAATTCTCCTGGGCCTTCCAGTACCCCCTAGATCGCCCCACCGCCCACCAGGGGGTGGTACCGCCCACTTTGGGAACCACTGCACTAGAGGCTCTGGAATGAACCCAGCAGCAGCTGTACTGTACAAACTCTATCACATCTAATCTTTTAATAAAATGTATCAATTTGATGATTTTTGTATAATTTGTATATTTTATGTACTGTGCCAATTCCTAAAAGTATAAACTGTATAAACTGCCATGTCCCAAGTAAAGCAAGATCATGATCTTGAGGGATTGTTGACATCATTAGAGCTCAGCCAATCCCTGTGGTTCCTGTTAGGAGGCTGGCCCACCATTTCCCTGGGTCTTTGTGATATCAGAGAGCCCTAGCAGCCCATATTTAAAGGTTGCTCAGCACTCAGACGGACCACATCCAGCTCAGACACCAAGGGAGAGGATGCAAAATGGGACAGGAGGGAGCTGATCTTGCAGAGCCAAGGATGGCCTGAGAAGGCAAGTCCCTTCTCAGTTTTGCGTCTGCAAAGAACTGTCCGGCGGAGCTGTTCCGAGTAGTCAGAGGGTTGTTATAAAACCGCTGTTGAAGAAACCATCACTGGACCTCACTCAATTCATCAACTATCGTCCAGTTTCCAATCTCCCATTTTTGGGGCAAAGTCCTGGAACGTGTGGTGGCCTTGCAACTCCAGGAGTTATTGGAAGACACGGATTATTTA
Organism: Anolis apletophallus; assembly: GCA_030556195.1. Taxonomy (NCBI): domain Eukaryota; kingdom Metazoa; phylum Chordata; class Lepidosauria; order Squamata; family Anolidae; genus Anolis; species Anolis apletophallus. The sequence continues at coordinate 196,949,146 of JARBWK010000001.1, read as the reverse complement.
GATCCGGCACAGTCTGGCACCCAAATGACAAAATCTTTTTTTTTTTTTGAGTGATGGTCGCTCCTTGGGTTAGTAGGTGTCTTGTATCCAAATTTGGTGTTAATTCGTCCAGTGGTTTTCGAGTTATGTTAATCCCACAAACGAACATTACGTTTTTACTTATATATAGATATATCTATATAGAGGCTTACAACATTATATATGAGATAACATAAAAAGAGTATATTTTAATACTACTACTAATTATTATTATCATAAAATATTGTATCACTCTATATATATATATCATATCTTTATTTCTCTCTAAATATGAGGCTCAAGGAGGTTTACAACACTAAAACTGCATATTTAATAGTACTACTACTTATTATCTGGCATTACTTCATGAACGAAGATTCTTAGGAAGGACTCATCCCATGCTTTTTACAAGCGCGTTGATGACTAAAAAGGCCAATCTGAGATAGGCAAGTTCGGTTGCAGAAAGTACAGCAGAAAGTCTCCTTGGGTGACGATGTTTCCAAGTTGCGGTTCTTTCTGCATCGTCGTTTCTCTTCGAGACCCAATCGGCGTGTCTTCTCGAAAGAGGCCGCAGCATTGTGGACAGTGCGTCTCCATGCCTCCCGATGTGAGGCCAGGGTGGACCATTGTTGGTGATCAATCTGGCCGATCCTGAGACGTTGTTTCAGGGAGTCCTTTTTTCTTTTTTGGGGCGCCTCTCTTGTGCTGATCCGTGGCGAGTTCACCATAGAGTAGTATCTTTGGGAGGCGGTGGTCATCCATCTTAGAGACGTGCCCTGCACAGCTGTGTTCTCAATAGCATGGCCTCAATGCTGGTGATCCCTGCCTGCTCAAGGACAGCGACATTCGTCACATAGTCCACTGTATATTTAGGATTGTGCGAAGACAGCGCTAATGAAAGTGTTTGAGGAGTCATAGGTGTTGCTGATTGGTGACCCATGTTTCAGACCCATAAAGGATAATAGACAGTACGATAGCTCTGTACACACTGATTTTGGTGCTTTGCCTCAGGTGTTTGTTGCTCCAGACTCTTTTGTGAAGCCTTCCAAATGCACTATATGCCTTTGCTAATCTGTGATCTATCTCTTTATCAATCTTGGCGTCTGAAGAGATGATGCTTCCCAGGTAGGTGAACTGCTGAACGGACTTAAGCATAGATTTGCCTATGGTGACGTGGGGATGATGGTGTTCTTCCTGTGGTGTGGGCTGGTAGAGGACTTCCGTTTTCTTCAGGCTGATTTCCAGCCCAAATAACTCTGCAGCTGCTGCAAAGCAGGATGTCAGGCGCTGCAGAGCTGCTTCTGAATGGGCGACAAGGGCAGCATTGTCAGCAAAAAGCAGCTCACGGACTAGATAGTTTAGAGCAGGGGTGCAAACTACTTTTAAAGCAACGAAGTCGAAAAGATCTACCTGCCCCCACCCCGTGCGCTCCCGTCGCCGCCTTCTGCCTGCGTGGCCCCGCCTCACGCTCTGCCCTGCCTCTCTCGCCAGCAGCAGAGGCTGCACGGCTGCTTCCGGACAAGAGAGAGGCAGGGCGGAGCGCCTTGTGCTCCCTCTGGAGGCCCGGCCTTGCGCTCTCTCCTTCCCGCAATGCCCCACGGGTGGAAGAAGCGCCACGCGGGCGGAAGGCGGCGGCAGGAGCACGCGCGGCGGTAAGAACACCGCGTGCACGCTGCACGCGCGTATGGCAGAAGCGCCCCTTCCGGCGATCAACCTCATTTGGTCTTGCGATCGATTGACTTCCTGGGCAGCCCTGGTTTAGAGTCTTAGTGCGAGCCTTCAGACGTCTTAAGTTGAACAAGCTGTCATCAGTACGGTAGCATATATATATGCCGTCTTCTTTGAGATATGCAGTAGCCCTTTCGAGCATCATGCTGAAGAAGATTGTAAATAGTTTTGGTGCAAGAACACAACCTTGTTTCACTCCATTAGTTCTTAGAAAGGGCTCTGAGAGACTTGACCGTGCTGGCCGTCATGTAGTAGGATAATCATTTTGAGGAATTTGGGGGGACATCCTAGTCGTTCCAGAATCTATATATTTAATACTACTACTACTTATTATTATTATTATCATAAAATATTGTATCACTCTATATATATATATCATATCTTTATTTCTCTCTAAATATGAGGCTCAAGGAGGTTTACACTAAAACTGTATATTTAATACTACTACTACTTATTATTATCATAAAATATTGTATCTATCTATATATATATATCTCATATCTTTATTTCTGTCTAAATATGAGCCTCAAGGGGGTTTACAACACTAAAACTGTATATTTAATACTACTACTACTACTACTTATTATTACTACTATTATCATAAAATATTGTATATATCTATCTCATATCTTTATTTCTCTCTAAATATGAGGCTCAAGGAGGTTTGCAACACGAAAACTGTATATTTAATACTACTACTACTCCTACTTATTATTACTCCTATTATCATAAAATATTGTATCTATCTATCTCATATCTTTATTTCTCTCTAAATATGAGGCTCAAGGAGGTTTACAACACTAAAACTATATAATTAATACTAATTATTATTATTACTAGTATAATAAAATATTGAATATCTCTATATATCTCATATCTTTATTTCTCTAAATATGAGGCTCAAGGAGGTTTACACTAAAACTGTATATTTAATACTACTACTACTTATTATTATCATAAAATATTGTATCTATCTATCTATCTATCTATATATATATATCTCATATCTTTATTTCTGTCTAAATATGAGCCTCAAGGGGGTTTACAACACTAAAACTGTATATTTAATACTACTACTACTACTACTTATTATTACTACTATTATCATAAAATATTGTATCTATCTATCTCATATCTTTATTTCTCTCTAAATATGAGGCTCAAGGAGGTTTGCAACACTAAAACTGTATATTTAATACTACTTATTATTACTATTACTATAATCATAAAATATTGTATCTCTATATATCTCATATCTTTATTTCTCTCTAAATATGAGGCTCAAGGAGGTTTACAACACTAAAACTATATATTTAATACTAATTATTATTATTACTAGTATAATAAAATATTGAATATCTCTATATATCTCATATCTTTATTTCTCTCTAAATATGAGGCTCAAGGAGGTTTATAACACTAAAACTATATAATTAATACTACTTGTTATTATTACTACTACTATCATAAAATATTGTATCTATCTATCTATATCTATATATCTCATATCTTTATTTCTCTCTAAATATGAGGCTCAAGGAGGTTTACAACACCGGGAATGTGGCGCAGCTGGCTAAGTGTCAGCTGCATAAGATCTCTCTGACCAGTAGGTCATGAGTTCGAGGCCTGCCCGGGTCGAGGTGGGTGCTCGACCTTTAAGTGTAGCCTGCTGTCGACCTTTGCAGCCCGAAAGACAGGGTGCATCTGTCAAGTAGGGGATAAAGGTACCACATCAAGTGGGGAGGCAGATTTTGACTGAATTATGAGGCCATTAAAGAACCCCAGGAACGCTGAGGAATGCAGAAGGAACAAGAAGGGACGCTGGGAACGCTGAGAGATGAGGAGTACGTCAGCTCCCCCTGGTGGCCAGAGTTTGCCTCTGTTCGTCTATATGTTGTATGTTGAAACAGCAGGGATTGTCTAATAGTATGTGTACTGTAATCCGCTCTGAGTCCCCTTCGGGGTGAGAAGAGTGGAATATAAATAAAGTAAATAAATAAAATAAATTAAAAAAATGTATATTTAATACTACTACTACTTATTATTATTATAAAATATTGTGTGTTTTAATACTATACACATTTAATATATATTATTGATTTAATATATATGTGTGTGTATAATTATTATATTATATATATGATTACTTTTACTCTGCCAAAGGACAGCTATAATTAAAAACCACAGCAATATCATTAAAAATACCATTTACTATTTAGAACACTCTTATCTTTCAGGACCTGAAAGACAAAGGGCAGCCTAGGATGCCTCTTCCTTCCTAAGCACTGCTTTTGCCAGGAGGCTGTTGCATCCTCCCCTTTGCCAGGAGGCTGGCTTGGCTTCGCCCTCGGGACTGCGCATGACCGGAAGCGGGAGGCAGAAACGCACTTCCGCCTAGGAGAACACAGCACAGGAAGGCGAGAGGCGGACACCATTAAAAGGGATCCTGGCTGAGCGGGTGATGGGCGGCTCCTGGAAGTGAAGGAAGGGGAGAACAGGCAGGTTGGTGTACATAACAGAGAATGGCTTGGAGGCAGGGAACAGGAGGGAAGGGGGTGGGAGAGGGAGGCAAAGGCCTCGCTCCCTCTGGACACATTAGGCCGAATTAGGCCCTTTTGAGGCCTAACCCCAAGGAGAAAGCCTGACCACAGGCATGGGCAAACCTCGTCCCTCCTCCAGGTGTTTTGGACTTCAACTCCCACAGTATGTTTGGGGGAGTATGGGCAACGGATGATGGGGTTTGCAGTACCTTCGACCAATTCAGCTCTGACTTCCACAGACCACTGAGAGCCTCCAGGAATGACAGATCTGGACCAAACTTGACACATAGAACTGCCATGACCAACAGGAAATATTGGAGAAGTTTGGGAGGACAGTGATTTAGGGGAGATGTAGTTCACCTACAGCAGTCTTTCTCAACCAGTGCTGTGCCGCAAGAAAAGCTCTCTGCCCCCCTTCCTCCCCCCTCCTGCCGAACTCCTGCTGCTTGGGGGAGGAGGAAGGGCTGGGCAGTGGAAGGGACCGGGGACCGGGGCGCCGCCTCCTTCGGCCGTTTCCCCAGCCAGCCTCCAATCCGCCATGACTCCCACCATGACTCTCGCCCCTCGCTCGCTGAAGCCGCGTGGAGGAGGAGCCCCGTCCACTGAAGCCCGTCCACCGCTCATGCTCCTCTCTGTAGGAGAGCTGAAGCTGGGGAGGGGCGGGGCATGGCACGGCCTGGCTCTGCCCCTCCCCGGCTTCGGCACTCCCAGCAGCTGCTCCAGTCTTGAGGGGACAGTGCCAAGCCAGCATTGTGCTGGCTCTGGCACGGCTGGCTTGGCACTGCCCCCTCAAGGCTGGAGCAGCTGCTGGGAGAGGTGAAGCCGGGGGTAGGGGGCGGGGCGGGGCAGGGCACAACCTGGCTCTGCCCCCTCCCCGGCTTCGGCACTCCCAGCAGCTGCTCCCAGCAGGCCACCAACCCCCAGCCGTTCTTTACTGTGCTAGAGTGTCATTTTGTGTCATTTTGGTTGGTGGTGTGCCCCCAGAATTTTTTAATGTTAAAAGTGTGCCGCGGCTCAAAAAAGGTTGGGAAACACTGACCTACAGTACTTCGGCCCGAGAAAGGCAGCTTAGAAATAGCGTAAATAAATAAGTAATAAATAATACTGGGGGGGTTCCACTTCCTGGCCACCAAGGTTATGCAGAAGTTTCGAACAAGCTAGACCTGACATTCTGCTTTTTTTGAAATGTGCCCTTAACCCAGATATGGGCAAACTTCGGCCCTTCCTCCAGGTGTTTTGGACTTCAACTCCCACCATTCCTAACCGCCTCAGGCCCCTTCCTTTCCCCCCTCAGCCGCTTAATGGAGGGTGACCAGGCATGGGCAAACTTGGGCCCTTCCTCCACGTGGTTTGGACTTAAGCAGCTGAGGGGGAAAAGGAAGGGGCCTGAGGCGGTTAGGAATGGTGGGAGTTGAAGTCCAAACCACCTGGAGTTCCCAAGTTTGCCAGAGAAGCACCTCTGCAGCATGGCTCCCCACAAAAGGCCAACGTAGGGCAGGCGAGCCTATAGGTGGACAATTACCGGCTCTCCAGGTGTTTTGGACTTCAACTCCCAGAAATCCTAACAGTTGGTAAACTGGCTAGGATTTCTGGGAGTTGAAGTCCAAAACACCTGGAGGGCCAGTAATTGCCCACCCCTGCTATGGGGTCTCACCCTGCAGGGTCTGTCAGGGAAGAAGACAGCCAGCGGAAGGTTGCAGGCGATGGGGGCAGAGGGCAGGTCCTGCAGCAACATTGCCGTCTCCATGTCGATGAAGGTCCAGTCCAGAGGCTCCTCTGCGACCTTGGCCTCTCGCCGCCTCCTGACCTCCTCCTCCTCTTCTCAACGCCATTGCTGCTGCCAATTTCTCTTCCTCTTGCATCGCCTCTCGAGCCCCCCTCCATGCCGGGCTGAAGGGGAGGAGCCGGAGGTGGCGCCTCAAAGAGAGAGGCAGGGGGCAGGCCCTGCGGGGAGCCTGTCGCCTGGCTCACGCCGCCACCCCCCTTACAGGGGCTCACCATCCCCCAAATTCTCCTGAGCCTCCCAGCGTCCCCTTGGATCGTCCCACCGCCCACCAGGGGGCGGTATCGCCCACTTTGGGAACTACTGGTGTACATGGATACACTCACGATTTGGTGCCTCATACTAATTTATTTATTTATTTATTTAAAACTTTTATATCCCGATCCTCTCACCTCAAAGAGGGACTCAGACCGGCCTTACAGCAAAATTCAATGCATATCATATACATTAAAATATATAAATAAAATACATAGATAAAACATTCCAATACATTAAAACCAAATCACCAGATAAAATCAACTTCAACTCAAGCTAATGTATGTGGTCATTAACTCAATCTCGGTCCTCATTCTGGGAATGCTCCCTTCCAAAGCCAGGATTTTACTAGCCACTTAAAGAACAGGAGGGAGGGGGCAGACCTGATCTCGCTCGGGAGAGAGTTCCATAGTCAAGGGGCCACCACAGAGAAGGCCCTGTCTCGTCCCCACCAGACACGCTTGCAAAGATAGCGGGACCGAGAGCAGGGCCTCTCCGGAAGATCTTAGCGTCCTTGATGGTTTGTAGGGGAGAACACGTTCGGACAGGTAAACTGGGCCAGAACTGTATAGGTTAAAACCAGCACTTTGAATTGTGCTCAGAAGCTAATTGGCAACCAGTGGAGCTGGTGTAACAAGGACGTTGTGCACTTCCTATACCCTGCTCCCGTTAGTAACCTGGCTGCTGAGCGTTGAACTAATTGCAGCTTCCAGGCAGTCTTCAAAGGCAACCCCACGTAGAGAGCATTGCAATAGTCTATTCGGGATGTAACCAGAGCGTGGACTACCGTGGCCAAGTCAGACTTCCCAAGGTACGGACGCAGCTGGTGCACAAGTTTTAACTGTGCAAAAGCTCTCCCGGCCACCGCTGAGACCTGGGGCTCCCGGCTCAGCGATGAGTCCAGGATCACTCCCAGACTGCGAACCTGTGCCTTCAGAGGGAGTGTAACCCCATCAAGCACAGGCTGTAACCCTATGCCCTGTTCGGCCTTACGACTGACCAAGAGTACCTCTGTCTTGTCTGGATTTAGTTTCAATTTGTTCGCCCTCATCCAGCGGCCAAGCACCGGTTCAGGACTAACAAGAACAGGTCATAGGGAGGTTTAATCGTTTTGATGTCTATAGGTATTATGTTTTATATGCCTAATTATAATATAGTTTATATTGATGTATTTTTGTTTTTCTGCCTCCCCCCAGGGAATGTTTTTATTTTTTCCATGTACAACAATTTTTTATTTATTCAAATACATAGGTACAGGAATGCTCTTGAACCAGCATATAATCATTTCCCCCTAGTTTCTCCGGCTGTCCTATAGTTTAAACATAATAAAAATTAATTGACCGTAACTAAAAGTCTCATTTATCTCATACATGACTACAGCCTGAAAGCACAGGTTTGCAGTTTGGGAGTGATCCTGAACTCATCACTGGGTCTGAAATATCAGGTTTCGGCAGTGGACAGGGTGCTTTTGCACAACGAAAACTTGTGCACCAGTTGCGCCTGTACCTTGGGAAGTCAGACTTGGCCACGGGGGTCCACACTCTAGTTACATCCCATATTTATTACTGTGACACACTCTACATGGGGTTGGCTTTAAAGACTATTTGGAAGCTTCAATTGGTCCAACGTGCAGCAGCCAGGTTGTTCACCGGAGCGGCGTACAGGAAGCATACAACTCCACTGTTACGTCAGCTCCACTGGCTGCCAGTCTGCTACCGAGCACAATTCAAAGTGCTGGCTTTAGCCTATATAGCCCTAAATGGTTCCGGCCCTGTTTACTTGTCTAAGTGTATCACCCCCTATGAACCACCTCGGAGATTAAGGTATTCTGGGGAGGCCCTGCCCTTGATTCCACCCCCCCTCCCCTTTTCAGGTGCAACTGATGGATACGAAAGACAGGACCTTCTCAGTGGTAACCCCTCGGCTGTGGAACTCCCTCTCAAGCGACATATCAGCCCCCTCCCTCCTAGCTTACAGAAGGAGAGTAAAAACCTGACTCTGGGAACAGACTTTCAGAAAACAGTGCAGTGCAATAATATAATTGGAATAGGTGCAGTGACTACGGAACGGCCTTAGACTATGATTTCTGGATGGCCTTAGACTATAATTCTGAATGTAATTTTAAATGTTTATTATACATTAATTTTAATTCAGTTAATTTTAATGCTTGTATGCGTTTAAGGCATTGAATAGTTGCCGTATGTAAGCTGCCATGAGTCCCCCTTGGGGTAGAGAAAGGTGGGGTATACATAGGGTAAATAAAGAAATAAAGGTTCTGGTCCAACTTACCTGTCTGAACATATCTCCCTTTATGAGCCAGTTAGAACCTTAAAATCTACTGGGAAGGCTTTGCTCCCGGTCCCACCTCCGTCGCAAGTATGACTGGTGAGAACGAGAGGCAGGGCCTTCTCAGTGGTGGCCTCTTGGCTGTGGAACTCCCTTCCCAGTGAGATCAGCCAGGCCCCTTACCTCCTAGTCTTCAGAAAAACGTTAAAGACGTGGCTTTGTGCACAGGCATTCAGAGAGTAGTGTAATATGGAATCCGACTTGAATGTAGCAGCTTGAACAACAACTATGGGACTGTGCACTATGTTTTAATTTGCTTTATGGTATTTATATGTTTTAATTATTTTATAATTTGAGATGTTTATTTATTATTTGTATATATGTATAATGTGGCATTGAATTTTGCCATAATCTGTAAGATGCTCTGAGACCCCTTCGGGGTGAGAAGAGCGGGGTATAAATTTAATTAATTAATTAATTAACCTAATGTTCTCAAAAGTATGTGAAACTAAAGGGTATGCTTTTCTACATTACCAAAGCCCTTTCCCAGGCACTTCTTACAAAATCCCAGATTTAATGTTGAGTTATGGCCTGCTGCATTGATTTTTGGTCTTAAAACTTTTTAGCTGCTTTGATATTTACGGGACATTATTATATCTTTTGTTTTCCTTATTGTTTACTTCATTTCCCCTTTCTCTCCCTTCCCCCTGGGAACAGTTTACCAATTTTTTCTATGCTTATGATTGTTCAATCATGAGGATAATTGTGTTTAATTCCTTATATTTATCTTTCCCGTTTATTCTAGAAATAAGACCTTTCCATTTTGCCTCCCAGGTCTTTTCCGATTTGGTTTATATTGATATGTGGCATTCTTGAGTTCTACTCCTTCCTATTTATTGTGACTTTTATTTCTGGTGATTTCACTTTGTTTGATAAGTTTTATTATCATTTCTACTGTTGCTTTGTTGTTCCTTTGGGAGATAGGGTGAGATATAAATAAATCTTCATTCTTTCATTAGCCCTGTTTCTGGCTATATTGGACCTGCTGATTCCAAATAAGAACAATAACAACATTTTTATTTATATCCCACCCCATCTCCCCAAAAGACTTGGGGCAGCTTACAAGGTCAAAGCTGGTGCACAAGTTTTAAGTTGCTCCTGACTACCTCCAACACCTGGGGTTCCAGGGTCAGCTATGAGTCCAGGATCACCCCAGACTGCAGACCTGTGTTTTCAGAGGGAGTTGGACCCCATCCAACACAGGCTGAAGTCCCACACCCTGATTCACCTTCCAACTGACCAGGAATACCTTTGGATTAATTTCAATTTATCCCTCGTCCAGTTCATCACTCGTGATGGGTACTGGTTTAGGGGCAGAATGGCATTCTTGGCATCAGGTGGAAAGGAGTTGGATGTCGTCTTCATAAATTTGATTCCGAACTCCAAACCCCGGGTGATCTCTCCCAGTGGTTTCATATAAATGTTAAACAGCATGGGGAACAGAATTGAACCCTGAGGGACTGCACTGGCCAATGTTTATTATGTTTATAAAGTGGATGCCCCTTATTTGAACTCCTGAAAGATTGTCCTTTATGGAACTAATTGCATCTCTTCTTATAAAAAATGGATGCCCTTTTAGTTGAGCTTCTGAAAGCTTATGCCTTATGGCAGTGTTTTTCAACCTTTTTTGAGCCGCGGCACATTTTTTACATTTACAAAATCCTGGGGCACACCACCAACCAAAATGACACAAAATGACACTAACACAGTAATACATATAGTTAATATGTTTTTAAATGTATTTATACACTCAGTGTGAAACCTGGGCCTGTTTGGATGAGCACAACATAGATATCCTGGCAGGAATGGCAGAAAGACACAAACTTCCCACACAGAACTCCCATAACCAAGAGAAAATGCTATAAGAGTTTGGTGGGCATTGACCTTGAGTTTTGGAGTTGTAGTTCACCTATATCCAGGTAGCACTGTGGACTGAACCAATGCTGGATCAGGACCAAACTTGGTATGAATACTCAATATGCCCAAATGTGAACACAGATGGAGTTTGGGGAAAATAGACCTTAACATTTGGGAGTTATACTTTCTGGGATTTATAGTTAACACACAATCGAAGAGCATCCTGAACTCTTGCAACAATGGAATTGAACCAAACTTGGCATATTGAACTCTCATTACCAACAGAAAGTACTGAAAGGGTTTGCTTGGGAATTGACCTTGAGTTTGGAAGTTGTAGTTCACCTGTGGACTCAAACAAATGTTATGTTGTTGTTTGTTTTCTATCCAGAATCACAACGTTGGAAGGAGGCTCACCACTTTAAGGTTCCTAAAACAGGCATAAGAAAACGTTGGCCCTCTGGGTGCTTTGGACTTCAACTCCCACCATTCCTAACAGCCTGATGCCCTTTCCTGCTTAAGTGGCTGAGGGGGGGAAAGGAAAAGGGCCTGAGGCTGCTAGGAATGGTGGGAGTTGGAGTCCAAAACACCTGGAAGGTCCAAGTTTGCCCATGCCAGCTTTCGACAGAGACCTTTTCCTCCCTCTTCGCGCCCTTTCTTCCCCCTTCTGCCGAACACTTACTTTTTCTTCCACACTGCCGCTTCTGCTGCCATTTTGATCCAAGGGGGCAGCGTGAGTGTTTTCAGGGGGGAGGGGGGAAGACGTGACCCGTGCGGGCGCTACTGCGCAGACTCGCCCCAGAGCAAAGCGAGCAGAGCGAGGCTGAAAAGAAGGGAGCCCAAGTGGAGAAGAAAAAGTGTTCGGCAGGAGGGGGAAGAAAGGGTATTGGAGGTTCCAATTTCCCACGGCACACCTGATGGTCGCTCATGGCACACTAGTGTGCCATGGCACACGGGTTGGGAAACACTGCCTTATGGGACTGTCTCACTCTCTCCCTGTTGATTTATGCCTTCAAGTTGTTTCTGACTTATGGTGTCCCTATGACATGGTTTTCAGAGTCTGAGAGTGTGTAATTCTTTAAATGTGGAATTCCATGACCAAGGGGAGAATCAAACCCTGGTCTCCAGAGTTGTGCTCTAAAACTTGCACACTGCGCCACACTGGTTCAGACACATATTTATTTTATTTATTTTTCAGTTTTGTATGCCGTCCTTCCCCAAGGGCTCAGGACGGCTTCTAGAGAATATAAAACACACACTTTAAAACAACCAAAAGAATTAAACTCTTAACTAAAAACTATAAAACTATTTACAGCTGATTCAACCAGATCAGACCCCGAAAGCCTGCTGGAGTAAAAATGTCTTGCACACTCTGTAGAACTTTGTTAGATCTCTCAACGCTCGCACATCTTCTGATGAGCGTTCCAAGGAGTTGGAGCTATGATCATAAAGGCTCGCCGTCTTGTCGATGTCAGCCGATATGAGTGGCAGCTAGGAATCATCAAAAGATTTTGGTCAGTGGAGCGCAGTGACCTCTGGGGCTGATATGGGGTGAGACGGTCCCTCAGGTACGACGGCCCCTGACCATATAAGGCCTTGAAGGTGATATAGACACAGATACACACACACACAAACACACTAGCCCGTGTATCTGCCATTGCCAAGGTATGCATTTTCTAATATTACTTTCATAAAATTCTAAAGCTATGTATGAATATTTCTAATAAATAGCTTTTTAAAGTGCATGCCTGGGCAATGCTGGGTACATGAGCTAGTTATTAATAAATTGTTGTCTTGAGTGAGTCACAGTGTCTCGGCCTTGAGTCACATTCTCGGCTTCTGAGAAAGATGCATGCAATCCTGTATTAAATAAATTCTGAAATAAGTTGCCTTGAGCAAGTCATACTGTTTTGCCTTTGAGTCGTGCTCTCTGAGCCTCAGAGAAAGGCACAGGCAGTGCTTCAAAATGATTTTTTTTGTTATCACCTCCCTTTTTAAAAATACAGTTTAATACATTTATTGTTTTCTTGATTGGTGAAGTCGTGGACATGGCTTTCGGAGCCTTTTTTTTTTTGGCCTCATGCTAGGCTTTTTCTGGAGGAGGCCATTCTGTCTGCGGTGTTGTGAATTGTCGTTTTGCTCCTTAAGGGTGAATAAAATGGAATGGGAAACCTTTTGCTCCATTCCTGATCCATTTGAGCTGAGCATGGATCAGAATGTCAGCAGTGACCTGGTGAACACCATATGACATGGGTACAGATTACCAACCAGTGGGATGCTGACCTCTCTGTCTTGATGTAAAGCTCTTCCTGTGGTTTTGCAGCTCCTATTACCCAAGTACCTATCTGGTAGACCGTAGTAGATAGGCAGGTATTTCTTCGTGTCTAATTCTAGGTTTCAGAATGCTCTATCAAACGAAATTACAAAATCCTATACGGTTCCGACCCAGTTTACCTGTCCGAATGTATTCTCCACTATGAACCATCAATCGTGTTAAGATCGTCTGGAGAGGCCCTACTCTCGGTTCCATCACCTTCGCAGGCACTCTGGTGGGGAGGAGAGATAGGGCGTTTTCTGTGGTGGCCGCCTGGCTATGGAATCCCCTCCCAAATTCCCCCTCCCTCCTGACCTTTAGGAAGCTAGTGAAAACCTGGCTGTGGAATGAGGCTTTTATTTATTATTTTTTATTTATTTATTAAGTTCAACTTAATATACCGCTCTCTCTGGCGCCCAGAGCGGTTTACAAGATTAGTGCAAGTAAAAACAAGTAAAATACATTAAAATACAGTAAAACAGTTAAAACACCCAAATTAAAACATATTGCCAGCCAGAATGATGAAGAATGATGGCGGAGAGCGGTAATCCGTTAAAGTTATTGACCACAATATATGGGCTGAGTTGGACATGATTTTATCTTGGCGAATGGCTTTTATGTAATTTATTCTATATGTATCTGCTAATTTATTGTCGATGTATGATATTTTAGACTTTTAGTGTTAGCATTGAATTCTTGCTGTCAGCCGGTCTGAGTCCCTCTACGGAGGTTGAGAAGATCAGGATATAAAAGTTTTAAATAAATAATAATAATAAATTAGGCTGACCTCTTCTCAGTGGTCCCTTTGTTAGAAAGTGAACAAAAAATCATTCATGTGACCTCAGTGGTTGCTGGGGCCATGGCTGCTAATTGAGTTGGAGCCGTATTTTTTGTTTCGATGTCTTTCTCTTTGTGTTTTCAAGTTTCATTGAATGTAAATGTTAGATTTGTTTTTTGTTCCGTTTCAGTAGTCTGATGTACATCATTTTGAAATGAGTCCTGGAAGAAAAGCAAAATATACATTATGTAAAATAGAGTCTGGTAGTCAGCAACATGTTTTAGATTCCACCCCTCTCTACCCCAAAAAGTAAGTTGTAAAAAAACTCAGTTGTTATAGTTTGAGAACCTGCAGAGAAAGCCTGTGTTAGAAGCAAACATTTGTAGTGGTTTGCTCAGTCTGATCATTAAAACAGCTCCAAGCTTCAAATTTTATTTATTTATTTATTTACTACATTTCTATACTGCCATTCTCAGCCCGAGGGCGACTCATGGCGGCTTACAAAGCGGCACAATTCGATGCCCAGTAGTATAAACACATATAAAACCATTAAACATAGCTAAAAATTTCAATTGCATATAAAAACATCGTAATTGTTAAATCCCATCTGAAAAACTTTCTCTCTTTGTCCCTTTTTCAGCAAGATTTCCATTTGTGAATCCTGATTTGGTCTTCTGACTTGAGCAGGATCCGGGTTTCCCAGACCAGATCACTTTGGTGAAAATGGAGCGTTCATCACAGTGTGGCAAAGGTGAGGAAACATACAGCAGTTGTGGGAGTTGTTTGGAATTGCAATCCATGGCATCTTCTCTTCTTTTTTAGAGACCATTAAACATACTATCTCCTGTCTAGAGTCAGTGTCATGGGCTGCACACTCCCATATCAAGTCCAAATACCTTATTTTTTCATTTCGAAAAAGCACTCATCCCATATAAACATAGCTAAAAAGTGTGTGTGTATGATTCTATGTGTATATATACTTGTGTGTGTGTGTGTGTATGTGTGTGTGTATGTGTGTGTGTGTGTGTGTGTGTGTATATATATATATATATATATATGGTTTTGGTACTAAAATTAGTATGCATCTTACAATCGTTTATACTTAAGAATTGAAATGTGATATGTCCATTTACTTTTGCAGATTTCCAAAATGATGATAGGAACTGATGTTACATCACTTCCTATAACCATTTTGAGATTGCTGCAGAATAAAATTGAGGTATTTGGTGATCCTATGGAGTTCTGGGGATGGTATGGATGTGTTTCTCTTCTTTTTTTTGCACAATTGAAAGCTTTATATGTGGTTTGTGGGCAAAGGTTGCCTCAAATCACATTGACTTTTAAAAGTGAAATTGTGGGAGGCCATAGATTGGAGTAGTGGGGAGGACATGCTGTGAGGCCATTTTTTTGCCCATCCTTGGAAAAGCTCTCTAGAGCAGTTCAGGTGATAGTCCGCAAATGGCTTTTCCTGGTTGGTAAAAGCTGACATAAGAAATAATATATTGAATTGCTAGAGCTTTTCCTGGTTCAGGAACTTCTAACTTATTAATCATAGTCAATTTGCTGTGTTAAAATGTGAATGTATTTCCGTCTAGGAGGGAATGTCACTCTAAAAGAAAAAGGAAAAATCATTTATTTATTTACGTCATTTATATTCTGCCCTTCTCACCCCGTAGGGGACTCAGGGAGGATCACAATGCACATATACAGGCAAACATTCAATGCCATTGACATACAACATATATAGACCAGGGCTGTCCAAAAGGAGGAGTAGGCGGCACCCCAGGGCAGCGCGCTCACGCCAGGCCATTTTTAAATTTTTTTAAAAATTCTGACGCGCTGCCCTTGGCACCGCCTCCGTCCCTCCTTCCTCCTCCTCCTCTTTCCCAGGGTGCCGTGCCTTTCCCGGGCGCTGCGGCGCGGGACAGCCGCCCGGGCTGCCCGGGAAGGAGAAGGGAGGGAGAAATCTCCTCTCTCCCTCTTCCTCCTCTTTTTCCTGGCGCCGTGGCGCCCAGGAAAGAGGAGGAAGAGGAGGAGAAATGACAGCTTTAGGAGGGGTGGGTGGGGCCTGGGCTGGGGCGGGGCTGAGCGGCCCCCGAGGTCATCAGTGACCTCTATTCTGGCCCTGGGCCCGGTAGAAGTTGGACAGCCCTGATATAGACAGACATAGAGGCAGTTTAACATTCCAGAAATCAGTTAAATTTAGCCTCCCCACAAAGTGGTACCTAAATTTCCTACTTGACAGATGTCTTTCGGGTTGCAAAGGTCAACAACGAGCTACACAAATAGGTCGAGAGCTCACCCCGACCCGGGCTGGCCTCGAACTCATGACCTTCTGGTCAGTAGAGATCTTATGCAGCTGACACCCAGCCAGCTGCACCACATTCCGGGTGCAAATAACTTGTGTATTTAGATAATAGGGAGGCTTCATTTCATGAGCCCTGTCCCAGTCACTTATACCAACACACCTTGCCTCTTCTAGTGTGCATCCACACTGTTGAATTGATGCAGCTTGACACTACTTTACCTGCAGTGGCTTAATGCTTCATGGGAATTGCAGTTTTACAAGCTTTTTAGCCTTCTCTGTCAAAATACCCTGGTGCCTCACCAAACTTCAATTCCCAATGATTCCATAGCATTGATCCATGGCAGTTAAAGTGGTTTCAAACTACATTAATTCCACAAAGTCCAAGAGAGAATGCCTCTTCTTAGGTCTGGAGGTTATGGCATTAGAAATAACCCAGTGTTTCCCAAATATTAGGCTGTACTGCCAAATTGATGTGATTTTTTTTCTGCCAGTCAAACCATCAAAAGATTAATTCTCAGTCAACAGATACAACATGGCAACCTTCCTGACTAATTCCTCTTCCATTTTATTAGGATTTCTCAACATTGTCGTGATAAAAGTTGAGGAAGATGAGGATCCCGTGGATGAAAGTGCAGACAGTAATGATGCCCACACAGGTGAGGCATTTTGAGATCCTTAATGAAGGCCACCTCATAGGACCACACATGATACCAATATTGGATTATATGCCTATCTTCCATCGTCTTTATAGACCTTTCTGACAGCACCATTTCAACAGGATATCAGGCTTGCTAGCTGAAGATACAGGAGTTAAAACTACGACTGTATGCATCACATGTGTTTTACCTTCCAGCTTTCGCCTGTACCCATCACTGGCTTAGAGTGAATCTAATCAAACATGGTCTAAAGTTTGGAGAGAGATTTCTTGCTAGCTCCCTCCAAGTTGTGGAACTCCCTTCCTCAAGAGGCCCTTTTGGATCCATCTGTTTTTCTACCACAACACCATTTTTTAAAGTGTGTTCGGGCACATAGAGATTTTAGGGAGGAGTATAATAATAATAATACACTTTATTTATATTCCGCTTTTCTCACTTCAAAGGGGACTCAGAGCAGATTACAGGTACACATACTTAGCAGACAATCCCTGCCGTTTCCACATACACACATATAGACAAACAAAGGCAAACTCTGGCCACCAGGGGGAGCTGACACACTCCTCATCTCTCAGCGTCCCTTGTTGTTCCTTCCGCATTCCTCAGCGTTCCTGGAGTTCTTTAATGGCCTCAATTCAGTCAAAATTCCCCCCCCCCACTTAATGTGGTACCTTTATCTCCTACTTGACAGTCTTTCGGACTGCAAAGGTCGGCAGCAGGCTACACTTAAAGGTCAAGCACCCACCTCGACCCGGGCAGGCCTCAAACTCATGACCTATTGGTCAGAGAGATCTTATGCAGCTGACACTTAGCCAGCTGTGCCACATTCCCGGTTCTGTTTTTATTTTATTATGTTTCAGGTATCTTTTTAATGCTGCCTTTATTTTCCTTTTAACTTGTGTTTGTGTATAGTAATTTATTGAGCTTTGGCTTTTGTACAAAGAGTTCTTAAATTATGTTTTGCTTTTAAAACATTTTGTCCCACCTTGTATCCCATGCTGGGAGAAATACAGATACCAATTAAAAAAATAAAAAAGACGATGCCTTCCGAATGAGTCTGACTACAACTTCCACAATCCCCCCAACCATCTTGGCTGTAGTCACTAGTTTGAACCAGGTCAAATAGACAATAACACACTACCCCGCTAGGATTATAGGGATGTTTAAAGTGGATTGTTCATACATTTGACTTGATTTAAATCGACATACTTTCCCATGCAAAGGGAAAACTCACTAAAGGAAAAAGCAAAATGAATGAAAAGAAAAAAAAAAACCTTTTCATCCAGGTTGCGATGCTATCTCTTCCCCAAACCTTGTGATCAATCTGTTTCTTCTTGACACCGTTTTCCTGCTCCTTTTCTCTCGTTCAGATTTCCCTGAGGAGCCCACACTGCTAGACGAAGAAGAGGAACCACACAACTCAGATGAAGAGGAATCCGATAACTTTCCAAAGACTAGCCAAGGTAAAAGCGTGGCCTGCGAAGGACTTTGCCTGTTTGGGGAAGGATGGCATATGAAATCATCACTTGGTCCCTTTACTGGTTAAACAGTGGTTCTCAACCTGTGGGTCTCCAGGTGTTTTGTCCTACAATTCTCAGAAATTCTGGCTAGTTTACTAGCTGTTAGGACTTCTGGGAGTTGGAGGCCAAAACATCTGGGAACCCATAAGTGGAGAACCTACTGGGTTAAAGAATGCCCTGTAAAGGTAAAGGTTTCCCCTGACGTTAAGTCTGGTCATGCCCGATTCTGGAGGGTGGTGCTCATCTCCATTTCTAAGCTGAAGAGGTGGCATTGTCCGTACACACCTCCAAGGTCATGACTGCATGGAGCGCCATCACCGTCCCACCTATTTATTTACTCACATTTGCATGCTTTGAAACTTCTAGGTTGGCAGAAACTGGGCCTCAGTGGGAGCTCACCCCGTTCCCTGGATTCGAACTGCCAACCTTTTGGTCAGCAAGTTCAGCAGCTCAGTGGTTTAACCCAGTGTTTTTCAACCTTTTTTGAGCCGTGGCACATTGTTTACATTTACAAAATCCTGGGGCACACCACCAACCAAAATGACACTCTAACACAGTAATACTGATGCTTCTTCTGGGATATTCAGTTTTGTTTCACACACTAAATGGTTAAAAGCATTGTGTATGAAATGCCCTTTGGGCTAGGGCTACAAGATGTACCTGAGGCATAAGCAAATCACAGATTCATAGAGTTGGAAGAGACCTCGTGGGCCATCCAGTCCAACCCCCTGCCAAGAAGCATGTTTAGATGTGGGCTCCTTCTCCAGAGTCATGCAATGCAATGATCACACTCTAGAGCAGGCCTGGGCAAACATGGGCCCTCCCTCCAGGTGCTTTGGACTTCAGTTCCCACAATTCCTAACAGCCCAAAGCACCTGGAGGGAGAGCCGATGTTTGCCCAGGCCTGCTCTAGATTCACATAATGCTCCTCTTCTTTCCCTCCTCACTGGCTTTTTCCTCTCTGAAGTGCCCGCGCAATCTCCCCGCCGCCTTTAGCCTTGTGCCGGTCAGCCTAGTGCCGCCATCAGAGACAGACAAGGGGCTGAGCCAATCAGAAGCCGCCTATCTCCAGCCTGGCCAATGTGATGCTAGAGAGGAGGTGGGCCCTCCCTCCATACTATGTTCACCTGGTTGCTATCTGCGCCGTGTTTTTTGTGGTGGCCTGAAAGAAAAGGGGGGAAGCAAGCTGGAGGAGTTTCCCATGGTACTTTGCGGGGAAAGATTCCCTGGGGCGCCTTGTGAGGAAAAGTCCCAGAGGGAAGAAGCGAGGGAAGGAAGGAAGGCGGAATGGAGGCAGGTAGGTAGGCAGCCCGCCCCCTGGGAGAAGCCACTTTGGGCGAGGGTCTCTCGGCCTAGGGGCGCCTGCCTCCCCTCAGCCTTGAGCGGAAGCCGGGAGTGAAGCCCCGGCCAGAGGTGGACCCCCCCCCCCCGGGTCCCCTTTTGGGTCCGGCTGCTGAGGTAAGCGAGGCTAGGCCTCAAAGGCCTCCTCCTGGCCCCATTCGGTTCCCTTGTTCAAGAGCCTCTTCGCTGTAGGTTCCCCCCACGGTTTGGTGTGGAAGTAAACTTTGCATTATACTGCATTACATTGGCCCAGGCTCCTCTCTCGCTGCCAATTTCCCATGGCACACCTGATGATCGCTCACGGCACACTGGTTGGGAAACACTGGTTTAACCTACTCCTACTGCATCACCAGGGGGCCCAAAGAATGCTTAACTTTTGCATATATTTATATGTAATGGGGAATATCACTCAGTGGTTCTCAACCTGTGGGTCCCCAGGTGTTTTGGCCTACAACTCTCAGAAATCCCAGCCAGTTAACCAGCTGTTAGGATTTCTGGAAGTTGAAGGTCAAAACATCTGGGGACCCACAGGTTGAGAACCACTACTCTAAACAAAAAAGGAGGAAAATTATTTATGGGTATATGTGGTTAGATATATAGAAGACTTTTTACATTTTAAAAAATTATTTATTTACATAATTTTTGCTCCACTCAGCTAGAAAGGCACTCAGAGCAGCTTACGAAATGTCAATGTACCATCAGGCTTACAAAGTACATAAGATCAATAATTATTATATAAATATCACATAAAACATGATGTTACTGTGTCTTGGTGGCTGTCAGCCTCCCACTCAATGGCCTGCAGAATGGCAGTTGAAGGTGGTGAGTGTAACAGCTGCTGAGTGAAACACCTTGAGAGAGAGAGAGGGAGAGGGAGGCGTTCCTGTCCCCAACACTCCCACCTACCCACTTACATACTTTGATCCTTCTCTAAATCAGTCTTTCTCAACCAGTGTGCCGTGGCACACTAGTGTGCCGTGACGGACCTCCTGCTGTGCCACAAGAAAAGCTCTCTGCCCCCCTTCCTCCTCCTCCTGCTGCTTGGGGAGGAGGAGGAAGGGCCGGGCAGTGGCGAAGAAAAAGAAGGACCGGGCGCCGCCTCCTTCGGCCGTTCCCAGCCAGCCTCCAATCCGCCATGACTCCCACCATGACTCTTGCCCTTGCTCGCTGAAGCCGCGTGGAGGAGGAGCCCCGCCCACTGAAACCCGTCCACCGCTCATGCTCCTCTGTAGGAGAGCTGAAGCTGGGGGGAGGGGGCGGGGTATGGCGTGGCCTGTAGGAGAGCTGAAGCTGGGGTGAGGGGGTGAGGCATGGCACGGCCTGGCTCTGCCCCCTCCCCCGGCTTCGGCACTCCCAGCAGCTGCTCCAGCCTTGAGGGGACAGTGCCAAACCAGCATTGTGCTGGCTCTGGCACCGCTGGCTTGGCACTGCCCCCTCAAGGCTGGAGCAGCTGCTGGGAGAGGTGAAGCCGGGGTAGGGGGCGGGGCATGGCGCAGCCTGGCTCCGCCCCCTCCCGGCTTCGCACTCCCAGCAGCTGCTCCCAGCAGGCCACCAAGCCCCAGCCGTTCTTTACTGTGTTAGAGTGTCATTTTGTGTCATTTTGGTTGGTTGTGTGCCCCCAGATTTTTTAAATGTTAAAAGTGTGTCGCGGCTCAAAAAAGGTTGGGAAACACTGCTCTAAATGAAAGTGACTCTTTTTAAATGGCACTTGCCATCTACAGATTTTTGCTATTTTTGGCATTAAAAATAATTCAATATTATTTAAACATTAAACTGGACCAGAAAATAAGGTGGTACTTTTTGTTCCAGTCAAGTGAAATGCCTAAAGCAGGGCTACCCAGGAAGTCGATCGTGATCGACCAGTTGATCCCGGGACTGAAGGAGGTCAATCCCAGCCGGATGGGGCGCTTCTCAGAGGGGGGCGGAGCCAGGCCGCGCCAAGCCCCGCCTCCTCCCCTGGCTTCGGCATTCCCAGCAGATGCTCCAGGTTTGAGGAGGGCAGGGTCAAGCCAGCCTTGTGCTAGCTATGCCACCACTGGCTTGGCATTGCCATCCTCAAGCCTGGAGAAGCTGCTGGGAGCTCCAAAGCCAGAGGGGGCGGGGCTTGGTGCAGCCTGGCTCCGCCCCTGGTCAAGCCCCGCCCTGCCCCCTCCCCTCTCCAGCCTTGAGGAGGTAGGTAGATCTTTCTGACTTGGTTTTAATATAAGTAGCTCGCATGCTGAAAAAGTGTGGGCACCCCTGGCCTAAAGGTTGATGCTCCAGCCAGTCTTGTTGGCTGCTTCATCTCGCCTCTTCCCTCTTGTTCAGGATTTCAAGGTATTGTAGTTGAAGAAGATGAAGACTTGGAAGATAGTGCGGCTGTTACCAGTGATCGTACAGGTAAGGGTAGGGTTATTATATTCCTCAATCCCTAATGTGGTCCATCGATCAGGCCCAGCATGATGTCCCCATATTTCAGGCTTACTTGATCCTTTTAGCTGAAGGTGCCTGGAGTTTGTGTGCAATGTATGAGGTCTGTCCGTGAAAATTCTCAACTATTTGGGATTTCAACCTTGAACTGTCTGCCCACTGCATGTTATTTACCTCTGTTTTGGTCCATGCCTAGTTGCTCCAGCCAGTCGGTGGATGGGAGATGGTGGACCTCCTAACCCTTTCCTCTTCCTATCTTTTTAGGATTTTCTGACATAATAGAGAGCAAGGAGTTGTGCAGCCGGGAATCGAAAAAAGGTGCAAGTGTTGCTCGGAACCGGTCAGGTGAGGGGACCTTTCCTCCCATAGGCAGGAAACAGTCATGGCAGAGTCTCCAGGGCCTAACAGCTCCCCCATTTCTGTAGATCTTTCTTCTTCAACTCCTTCCTTCCTTTCTATCTGCTTACCTGGCTCGGCTGCCCCGACAACATAAACACACACACACACACTCACTCTCTCTCTCCTATTAACATCCAGACTGGAAGGCAGGTGCTTCTGCCGAACTCCATGCGAGAGGAGGGTGCTTCTGAGTTAAGGATCTTCCTGCATTCCTTTCCTTCTTTTCCTCCATCCCTTACTTCCTTCCATCCCTTTCTTTCTTTTTCTTTACCCACATTTCCTTCGTTTCTTTCCTCCTTCCTTCCCCTCCTTCCTTCTTTCCCTCCTTCCCTCCCCCTCCTTCCTTCCTTCCTTCCTCCCTTTCCCCCCTTCTTTCCTCCCTTCGTGGCTTCTCTCTTTTTTTCTGTGGCTCCTTCTCATTTCTTGTTCAACTCCTTCCTTCCCTCCCTCCTCCTTCTGCTTCTCCCCATTATTGTCATTACATATCATTTTTGTGATTAATCACTATACTTTAATTAAGTTCAATGTCTAAAGCACCTGGAATGTGTTGCAGCTGGCTGGGTGTCAGCTGCATAAGATCTCTACTGACCAGAAGGTCATGAATTCGAGGCCTGCCCGGGTCGAGGTGGGCTCTTGACCTATTGTGTAGCCTGTTGTCGACCTTTGCAACCCGAAAGACAGTTGCATATGTCAAGTAGGAAATTAAGGTACCACTTAGTGGGGAGGCTTGATTTAAGTGATGTATGAGGCCATAAAAAGATCTCCAGGAAACACGCTGAGGAATGAAGGAGTGCGACAACTCCCCCTGGTGGCCAGATGTTAAATTGCCTCTGTCTGTCTTGTGTGTTTGTGTGTCTAAATGTAATGTGTACATTGTAATCCGCCCTGAGTCCCCTGCGGGGTGAGAAGGGCAGAATAGAAATAAAGTAAATAAATAAATAAATAATGAAAAATAACTATGAAAATACAACCTGCATATCATATGTTTACATTATAAGTCATAACAGTAGCAAAATTACAGTTATGAAGAAGCAATGAAAATAATTTTATAGTTGGGGGGTCACCACAACATGAATTGTATTACCAGTAGCTGCTGCATTTCCCGCCCTCAGCTTATACTCAAGTCAATCAGTTTTCCCAGTTTTTGTGGTAAAACTTGGTGCCTCGGCTTATACTCGGGTCAACTTATATTCAAATATATACAGTAAGTATCTTGACTGAACAATGTACACATTTAGCTTCTGGCTTTGCTGATTTATACCATATCTACTTGAGTATAAACTGACCTGAATGTAAGCCAAGGCACCTAATTTTACCACAAAAAACTGGGAAACCGTATAAGCTGAGGGTGGGAAATGCAGCAGCTACTGGTCAATTTCAAAATAAAAATAAATACCAATAAAATTATATTAATTGAGGCATCGGTAGGTTAAATGTTTTTGAATATTTACATAAAATTCTAATTTAAGAGAAGACTTTCCAACCATTATTCTCACCTTCTTCAATGTTAATGTGCTTACGTATCTTTCCAATAATAATAAATGTAATAATTTTAATAGAGTAAAATAATAAATGTAATAATAACAATAATAATAGAGTAAAATAATAAATGTAATAATAACAATAATAAATAGCATATCTATCTCTATATATAATAAAGCGGAATGTTTGTATGTGGGTATGTATGTATGTGGCAGCGTTCTGATCTGCTTCCACTTTCACAGGCCACAGCGGCCAGCGCGGGTGATGGACCTGCACTAAACTTGGTACACATAACTCCTCTGACCCCCTTTACGTCCTGGTGTGGTTTGGGGGAGATGGACTGCAGATTATGGGATTTGTACTACTTTCAAACACTTTGGTTCCCACAGACCGCTGTGGCCACCTAAAAGGCCAATACAGACCACACTTGACACACACAGCCCCCATTACCCACTCTATATCCTGGTGCAGTTTGGAGGAGGCGGGACCATGGATTATGGGACTTGAAGTACCTCTACTCAGTTCCCAAGTCCGCTGCAACCCTCATCCAATTACTGATCGAGACCACGCTTGGCACACATAACCCCCATGACTCCCTTCCCGTCCTGGTGAGGTTCCGGGGGGGGGGGGCTGACAATGGATGATGGGATTTGTAGTACTTTCACACCCCTCTGTTCTCACAGACCACTGCGGTCCCCAACAAACACCTATAAAAACCACACTTGGCACACAGAGCCCCAGTGACCCACTCTACATCCTACTTCAGTTTGGGGGAGGGCAGACCACGGATGATGGGACTTGCAGTACCTTCCCTCACTTTCCAAGACTGCTGCAAATCTAAGCCAATGACTGATCAAGCCCAAGCCTGGCACACAGAGCCCTCATGACCCACTCTACATCATGGTGCAGTTTTGTGTGAAACAGACCACGAATGATGGGACTTGAAGTACCTTCACTCACTTCCTAAAAACAATGCACTCCTCATCCATTCACCAATACAGACCACACTTGACACACAGAGCCCCCATGACCCAATCTACATGCTACTGCAATTTGGAGGAGGGTAGGCCCTCCTCCTAACCCTTACCTTCACTAAGTTCCTGAGACCACTGCGAGCCATATGAACATCTGATAAGGACCAACCTTGGGACCCCAAGCTAGTAAAATAATAAATGTAACAAGAACAACAGAGTAAAATAATAAATAACCTTGACTCAAGTATAAGCCGAGAGTGCCTTTTCAGCCTAAAAAGGGGGTGGGGTGGGGGGGGGTGAAAAGCTCAGCTTATACTCGAGTATATAAGATTTTTTTTCTGACCTTGTTTGGATGGCACATTCACTTCTATGGATAAATGGCAAACTTATGGTCACGTCATACTGAAGTAGGCTCCCTGTCTAATATTTTCTTGGAGGACTGTAAATTATTCAGGATTTCTATTGAAGAGCCTTTTCTGTGAGCCTTGCAATTTAACCATGTCTGTTCTTCATCCTAACAGATAAATGGAAGAATAGCACATTATACAAATACTTGGAGAGCGGAAGCTATACAGCTGACAGCCCACCCCATCTGAGGCACCCGATAGACCTCATAGCAGAGGAAGAAGACAGGTTCCAGAAGCCTGACTTTACTCAGAGTTCACGCTTTATGAGACCTCCATCAGTCCCCACAAGTGAGAAATTGCATGGCTTTCAGGAGCGGGAGAAGTATTTTGCCGAGACGTCGGCTCTTCTGATGCAAGACGCAGGAGAGAAATCATATGAATGCCAGGAGTGTGCTAAAAGTTTCACTTGCATCCCAGACCTTGTCAACCACTGGAAAGTCCACATAGGGGAGAATGCATGCAAATGCCAGGAGTGGGGAGGGTGTTTTTCCGAGGCTGAACATCTTGGGAACCATCAAGAAATGCACCCAGGAGGAAAACCGGGCGAATGCCTAGATTGGGGGAAATGCTTCTCTTACAGTGCATACCTTGAGAGGCACCAGAAACCTGAAGATGTGTTGAAACCTTATAAATGCCAGGATTGTGGGAAGGGCTTTGCGTCTACTGCATATCTTCGGCGGCACATGAGGGTCCACTCAGGGGTGAAGCCATACAAATGCCAGGAGTGTGGCAAGTCTTTCTCTTTCAGTTCCCACCTGGTGATCCATAAGCGAGTGCACACGGGAGAGAAACCGTACAAATGCAAGGAGTGCGGGAAATCATTTGCCTCGAGCCCACAACTTGCCAACCACCAAAGGATCCACACTGGAGAGAAGCCCTATAAATGCCAGGAATGTGGGAAATGCTTCACCCAGAGCTCCCATCTCATGGGTCACCTGAGCATTCACACAGGAGAGAAGCCGTACGAATGCCAGGAATGCAGGAAGTGCTTCGCTCGCAGCTCAGACCTCGTCTACCACTGGAGAGTCCACACGGGCGAGAAGCCGTTTAAATGCGAGGTGTGTGGGAAATACTTTGCTCGGAACGGACACCTTAAGATCCACCTCAGAATCCACACGGGAGAGAAGCCGTACGAATGCCTGGAGTGTGGCAAAGCTTTTGCTCGCAATTCGGAGCTGGTGAGCCACAAGAAAGTCCACACTGCTCTGAATATGAACTTTATTGACCAATTATGTTTAACAAACCAATAATCTGTCTTTGAAAGAAAGCACAGAATGTGAGGAATGTATCTTTACCACATTATGTAATTTCTGAATCTTCACCCGCTGTCCTACGGGCAGTGAAGCCGAGGAGGGCACCATAGGACGAAATTAGTTTTTATCCTTCCCAAATCTTGTTGGAGAGTCCGCAGAGAAAACGATGTGCAGAAATGACTGTAAAGAAGAAGAAGATAGATGCTATGCATCCCTTTGTGTCAACAGATGCATCCAGATTATGAACATTTTTTTTATTCCACAGTTTATAAAAGTTTTGGAAGAAACAACTACATTTGTCTGTTGTAGCATAGATGGAAAAGGAGAGAAGAACGAAGGAAGGCATCTAGCAGCAACTTGATGGCTAAGTGCTTTAAATTTTAGCATGGCTATCAGGCCCGGATTAACACCTTTTTGCGCCCTAGGCCACACTTTGGAATTACGCCCCCTTTAAGCCAACCTCTACCGCATAACCCCCCCCCCCAAAAAAAACCCTTTCATCCACTCGTTCCTCTTAGGGCCGCACATCCAGCTCTCCCGGTGTGGCCCCACTAGGTCCGCCACAGGAGTTTCCCTCTCGGTAGGCACTATGGATGCAGGCATGGGGGGGGAGGAGCCTCCTCCCCGATGCCGGGGCTTGAGGCACTTGGCTCCTACCTGGTATCGGGGATTGCGCATGCGTTGTAGTCAGCAGCTGTACGGATGCGCGCTCTCCATGTGCAATACCGGGACTTGCTTTCATGGTGTTAGGAGGAATACCAGCTTTCATGGTGTTAGGGACAGCGCAATGGAGTTTCCTGCACTTGCACTGAAGGAGCCAGCAAGTGGATGCTGTCGGCATCGAGGAAGTTAATTGTTCCTCCTGTCGACGTCGACGCCAGTGTCGAGAGCCCCTGCGCATATGCCGTTTGCGCAACAATAGCAGAGGCAGGAGCTGGTATTCAGGAAGGGGCAGGGGCGCCGCCGAAAAGGAGGACCTCTGGTATCCTTCCTTCCTCATCTCCATGCATGTTGCATTTTTATTTGTTTCAACATTATTATTTTTTTGGTTCGTGATCTGCCCCCCCCCCCCCGGGCTTGCACCCTTAGGCCATGGCCTAGGTTGGCCTTATGGGTAATCCTGGCCTGATGGCTATCGGTCCACATCCTCACAAAGTGCCATTGCATCTGAGGAAGCAGATTGATAGCCTCACTTTGTTACTGTTCCTGAGGAAGTGCGTAGATGTCCACCATTGCAAAATATAAATCATTTAGTTTTTTAAGGTGCTGCTAGATTGCTTTTATCCCCAGGAGAATATTGTCTTTAAATAATCATGTTGAGAATCTGTAAAAGTAGACTCCCATAACAAGAGGGAGCTGGATAATCCTATATCCTGAGAGTGAGATACTGACAAGCAGAGCAAGGGGGGAAACTCCCGAACTCTTCCCCATTCTTTTCTATTCTGCTCAGTCTTATGCTTTCAGGACAAATCTTGCCACGTTTTGTGTCCCAGCTTATGTCAGGGGCCCCAATCTGTTTTCGAAAGCCTCCCGAAATTGGGAGGGTTTTTTCAGATAGGGGCCCAGTAATTCGGACCACTGTTGGGGGGGGGGGGGAGTGCTTCCCACCCACTGGCATCCCTTCCCGGCGTTCTTCTTACCTGGTACCTGCTGTTGTTCCTCTGGAGTAAGACACTCAGCTGCAGGCAGGCCCGGAAAGCACCCGCAGGCTCCGCCAGCCATCACACATGCTCCGCCAGCCACCACACATGCTGTGGCGCCACACAAGCCCGGCACGCCTAGGGCCCCGCCATACATGTGTGTGGCGGGGCCAGCAGGCAAGCCCAGGGCACGCCTACGGGCCCCGCCATACACTTGGAGTGTATGTGTGTGTAGTGGGTCCTGCAGGCAAGCCCAGGGCACGCCTACAGGCCCCGCCACACACTTGGAGTGTATGTGTGTGTAGCGGGGCCAGCAGGCAAGCCCAGAGCACGCATACAGGCCCTGCCACACACTCGGGGTGTGTGTGTGTAGTGGGGCTTGCAGGCAGGCCAGGAATGTGCCTACAGCCTAGCTCTAGGCCTGCCCAAATGCAGGCAAGGAGGCAATTTCGGCTTGACATGAAAGCAGGCTTTTGTGTCAATCAGATTTCCATGTGTGGAGGAGGCTTCCTGTTTTGTGTTTCCAAAGAAACGGAGGACACGAATACACGGATTTCACGCACATGACTAATTCTGCTATTCTGATGATAGCATTTAGCTGTTCTTAATTTCTGAATCTGTTCGTTGCGTCTCCTATTTTTTAACAGGAGAACAATAACCTTTGATGGTTAAATGGTTAAGGATCAATAATTCAAGCTGAAGCTGCTGTGGAACTGAACTGCTGGCTTTTGGCAATCGATTGTGGTGTTTTGTAATAGTTTTGAATGAAGTAGTCTCCTTATTCTCGGAGCATAGAAAGACAAAAGGGAGGGGTAGGAAGTGGGAGGGAAAGAAATCTAGTGGTGTTTTGAAGACCAATTTATATTTTAGCATGACCTTTCCTGGGTTAATCAATCAATTTCTCTTCAGATGCAATGGTGGAATGGTTTTTAAAGCCTGGGCATATTTAGATCGAAAGATGCAAATTGTGACCATCACCCTAAATTGTCAGAGGGCTGCGTGAGGTGATACAAATTTTTCAATTTTTTTACATTGTTTGTTTAGTGTTAGTATGTGAAATCAACAAATCCGCTTGCCCACAGTCAGTTTCCGTTGGGTCAAAAGCTTTTCTGAGAAGATTCCTTTTGTATTCTGTGCAGTAGCAAGGACTTGTATTAATATATATATATATGTGTGTAGTGTGCCATGAAGCCATTATCTTTGTTCATACTCCTGGTAATGAGATTACTGAATATAAATTCAATTTGATTGTTTGGCTTTCTAGTTTTCCTTTGTAATTTCTTTGTCCAATAACTTTGTACGTGCAAAAAGGCCTGTTCAGCAATAAATGGAAGTAAACCGGGCTTCTTGCATAACTTTGTTATAGTCTAATTTTGAATCTATTTCTCCTTCAAAGCTTCAATGTTTTAATGTATCACACATTTATAAGGTCAATCAATAAATCTTTCAGTTATCTGGAAAATGTTATTGCCACGACTCTGTCTGTATTGACCATAAACTAGGGTAGAACGCCACCGAACAAAATAATCAATATACTGAATGAAGTGCCCACTCCACATTTGTGGTTTTCACTTTTGTGGAGTTGATTACACTGGCCAGAACACATTTTGGTGTCTCAAATGTTAGCCCTGTTCCTGGGTATATTCGACCTGCCTATTCCAAAAATGTTGCCCCTATGATGCACTTTCCCCCGTTCTAAACTGAAAACTGAAAGCCTTGCCCCACTGTTTTATTTATTTATATTTATATTTATTTATTATTACGTCATGCTTATAGACCGCCATTCCCTGTGGGCTCGGGGCGGTTTACAACAGTGGCATGATACAATTACAATATAGATATAATTAAAAAAACAGATCATTACCTAATACTAGCTACAAACACACAGCACTAACCACAACAATAGGGCTAGAATCAGTAGTTCAGGTGAGGCCCATCGATGTTTGGGGGGCCAAGAACGAAGGCGAGATCCAAGGGGGCAGACCTCCAAACCTTGTGGGTCCCAGGAGGAGGGGGCAAGTCACGAGACGGGTGATCAGACAGGTGGTTTAGGGAGTTCTCAGCCCTAATCCAGCGCGGAGTCCGCCTCTTTAGTTCACCTCCTACAGGCTGTGATGTTGCCGGTCGTCTCCAACTCCCGAAGCCCACTCCCCAAACGGTTCTGGAACGGAATCGTCGGTGGCGGGCCTCGCACCTCTGGGATCCGTATCCAGAGGAAGTCAGTGCCGCCCCCACAACACTCTGGGTGGGCTCCCCTCATTTACATACTTTCTATTCCTACCTCACCCACGGTTTTATCATTTTATCTCGTCCATATGGCCAGCCCACCCTGTTTGGTCTTTTTGTGTGTGAATTTGCTTTATTATTTTACTTTGTTGTCGTAATTTTATTTTCTAATGCATTTTGTTTCTTGTATTCTGTATTTTATTGCATTGTATTGTATTTTAAAGAGCTTGGCCTCATGTTAGCTGCCCCGAGTCTCCATTGGAGAGATGGTGATGGGGTAGAAATAGAGATGATGATGATGATGATGATGATGATGATGATTATTATTATTATTATTAGCAGCTCTAGTTTTTGAGATATGGGACATTTACCAGTCGCTGTCTGCTTGTCCATAGAAGCTATTATATCCATATCTTAGAAACTACAGCTGATGCAATGGAGTTTTCTGAACCAATGCCCCGAATATCTCCAAGACCAGACCTTTTAAAAAAATCATAATTCAATACATTTCTTATACATTGTTTATTATTATTATTTATTTGAATTTGTAGACCGCCACTCCCAAAGGCTCGGAGCGGTTTACAACACAGCTCAGTAAGAGACAATGGGTAAAAAACATAGCATAAGGCAGTCTTTCTCAACCAGTGTGCCGTGGCACACTAGTGTGCCGCGACGGACTTCCTGCTGTGCCGCGAGAAAAGCTCTCTGCCCCCCTTCCTCCCCCCTCCTGCCGAACTCCTGCTGCTTGGGGGAGGAGGAAGGGCCAGGCAGTGGCGAAGAAAAAGAAGAAGGGACCGGGGCGCCGCCTCCTTCAGCCGTTTCCCCAGCCAGCTTCCAATCCGCCATGACTCCCACCATAACTCTCGCCCCTCGCTCGCTGAAGCCGCGTGGAGGAGAAGCCCCGCCCACTGAAGCCCGTCCACCGCTCATGCGCCTCCTCTGTAAGAGAGCTGAAGCTGGGGGGGAGGGGGCGGGGCATGGCACAGCCTGTAGGAGAGCTGAAGCTGGAGGGAGGGGCGAGGCATGGCGCGACCCGGCGGCCTGGCTCTGCCCCCTCCCCAGCTTTGTCACTCCCAGCAGCTGCTCCAGCCTTGAGGAGACAGTGCCAAGCCATCATTGTGCTGGCTCTGGCACCGCTGGCTTGGCACTGCCCCCTCAAGGCTGGAGCAGCTGCTGGGAGAGGTGAAGCCGGGGGAGGGGGCTGGGCATGGCACAGCCTGGCTCCGCCCCCACCCTGGCTTCGGCACTCCCAGCAGCTGTTCCCAGCAGGCCACCAACCCCCAGCCATTCTTTACTGTGTTAGAGTGTCATTTTGTGTCATTTTGGTTGGTGGTGTGCCCCCGGATTTTTTTAATCTTAAAAGTGTGCCACGGCTCAAAAAAGGTTGGGAAACACTGGCATAAGGTATACATAAAACAGTAAATAAAATATGTTTAAGTCACAGGGTTCTAAACACTTGTCTAAACAAATGCGTCTTGCAGGCTCGACAGAAAGAAGTTAGGTTTCATAGGGCCCGCATTTCTGATGGTAGGGAATTCCAGAGGGCCGGGGCAATGATAGAGAAGGCCCTGTGGCGCGTCGAAGTCAGATGGAAGGACTTCACACTAGGAATGGCGAGACGGGGGGTTGTGTGGAATCAGGCGATCCCGTAGGTACACTGGCCCCAGACCATATAAGGCCTTATTTTACAGCAGACCCATAATATTCGGTACAATCTACCATACAGTAACTTTTGGCATCTACTGTTATTTTTATACTTATACATAATAATTTCTATCCTTCACCACCGTATGCCCCTTCCTCAGAGCCACTCTTTTTATGTACCATCTGTCCAAAATTTCATTTTCTCTTGTGGAGGTAGCTTTCCATCTTTCTTTTGTAGTCCTTTTTCAGTAGATTTTCTCCGTACATCATCAAAATCAATTTGTTTCCATATCCCTCTTTTAACTTTTAATTTACATGTCAGCTTAGCATTCATAGCCAATTTCCATACTTCCTTATACCACTCCTCTATTTGTATATTTACAGTAGAGTCTCAATTATCCAACCTTTGCTCATCCAACGTTTTGTATTATCCAACACAGTCTGCCTCCCACCCGGATTCACAGCTGTGAATGAAGATTCAGGAAGGACTCATCCCACGCTTTCTACAAGCGCGTTGATGACTAGGCCAATCCGAGATAGGCAAGTCCGGTTGCAGAAAGCACAGCAGAAAGTCTCCTTGGGTGATGTTGTTTCCAAGTTGCAGTTCTTTCTGCGTAGTCGTTTCTCTTTAAGACCCATTTGGCATGTTTTCTCGAAAGAGGCCGCAGCATTGTGGATAGTGTGTGTCTACGCCTCCCGATGTGAGGCCAGGGTGGACCATTGTTGGTGATCAACCTGCCCGAGCCTGAGATGATGTTTTAGGGAGTCCTTATATCTCTTTTTTTGGGGCGCCTCTCTTGCGCTGACCCATGGCAAGTTCACCATAGAGTGGTATCTTTGAGAGGCGGTGGTCCTCCATCCTTGAGACGTGCTCTGCCCAGCGCAGCTGTGTCCTCAATAGCATGGCCTCAATGCTGGTGATCCCTGCTTGCTCAAGGACAGCAACATTAGCCACATAGTCCAGTGTATATTTAACATTGCGCGAAGACAGCTACTAATTTAGCTGATGAAAGCTAAATTAGTAAATACAGTAATTAGTACATAATGTGGCAGTGTAGAAGTAGTGACTTTGGGTGCATCTACACTAGATTTAATGGAAGGAGGAGGATGATGTCGGCGAGGGAAGGGGGAAAAGGCTTGGAGAAGGGAAGAAGCCGGTGCGGGGAGGAGGAAGAGACCACCCTCCTGACATAGCAGGGAAAGAGAAGGGGCCCCATGCGGCAAGCCTCCATCTCTACTCCCATGGTGCCCACTCTCGCTTGTGTGTGTGTGGCCTTCCATGCACGCCTGGCTCCCAATGCTTTAACGGCTGGCTGTTTCCCTGCAAAGAGGAGGGGCGTGGCCATGGATGTCTTTGTGGACATGCGCTGTTTCTCCCTGTAGGAATTTTGGGTGTACAAGTCCTTTCTTTTTTTCCCCCCTTGTTTTTTGAGTGAAGGACATACATTGGGTTGTTAGGTGTATTGTGTCCAAATTTGGTGTCAATTCGTCCAGTGGTTTTTGAATTATGTTAATCCCACAAACGAACATTACATTTTTATTTATATAGATAATCCTCTCCATTGGCGCCCCCTTGTAGTGGGGGAGAGGCTTGTGTACCCTAATGAAGTTGTGAGCTATGCTGGCAGTGGCATAATAGTCACTGGTAGGGCCTCCCACGCCAGACAAGTCACAACCAAAGGGTCTGACAAAGAGCGTCAATGGGCAGGATGGGCTCTCTAGCCTTTTGGCAACCATCCTAGGAGAAGGAAAACTCTAATTTCAAACCCGGGCAGATGGCACTCATCTAACCCTGTAAGGTCAACCATCTAGAGAAGGAAACTCAAATCCAACCTACAACCTGAGGACCTCGCTGCCACCGTCCAAGCTTGCTAGGCTCCGGCAGATGAACCTTCGGCTTAAAGGGTGAGGCCAGTTCTGTGCACGCTATGCTCCACCAGAAAAATCCATTGCACAGGCTCGAAGGACACATCCAACTTCCGAAAAAGCCCTGTAGCGATAGGCGAGGGACAAAATGACAGGTGTAAAGATGCACTGGAAGCTGCAGACCCAACCCTGCATGCAGGTGGTTCAGGACTTTGGTCACTCGAGACTGACCTGGGAGATGACAGTCTTGTTCGGCAGCATCCTGAACGACCAAGCAGCCTTTTTAAAGGAGACCACTGCTTTCTCCATATGGAGAGGGGCCTAGAAAAGGTGGCCTAACAAAAGCTCATCCCCATCTACCCGGTTGGCTAGCCGAGGCCAATGGGCATCTTCTGATGCTGTCGAACAAAAACAAAGAAACAAAGGCACACACCTGCCTGCAAAGATGCCAAAAGACTGACACTTGCATGCTGGAACATCAGAACCATGCAAGATTCTGCAGGTAGTGGACGTCCTGAGTGTCGTTCTGCTCTAATAGCCCATGAACTATCACAAATAATTTTGTTCACAAAGGAGCCTCCACAACATTCCGGGACAGAGAGTTCCACTGCTGAACAGCTCTCACAGTCAGGAAGTTCTTCCTCATGTTCAGGTAGAATCTCCTTTCCTGTAGTTTGAAGCCATTGTTCCACATCCTGGTCTCCAGGGAAGCAGAAAACACGCTTGGTCCCTCCTCTCTGTGACTTCCCCTCACATATTTACACATAGTGATCATGTCTCCTCTCAGCCATGTCTTCTTCAGGCTAAACATGCCTAGCTCTTTAAGCCGCTCCTCATAGGGCTTGTTCTCCAGACCCTTGATCATTTTGGTTGCCCTCCTCTGGACACATTCCAGCTTCTCAACATTTCCCTTCAATTGTGGTGACCAGAATTGGACACAGTATTCCAAGTGTGGGCTGACCAAAGCAGAATAGAGGGGTGGCATGACATCCCTGGGTCTAGACACTAGACATCTATTTATCCAGGCCAAAATCCCATTGGCTTTTTTTGCTGCCACATTACATTATACAAAATACTCTCCCTCTCCCAAGATCCTCAAAAATCACTTTTTCCCATATTCATTTTAAAACTTTTAACTCACATGCCATCCTATCGTTTGCCAATTTCCATACTTCCTTATACCATTCTTCAATTTGTATATGTGTTTCCCTTTTCCAATTCCTTGCTTTAAGCAGTCTAATAGATTTGATATCACATCTTTTCTTCTTTTTTCAGTATAATAGAAAGTATAATAAAGCTGTACTGGGACTCCTTTCTATTTTAATATTGATTATATTCTCTATCTCTCTAAACACCTTTCCCCAAAATTTATTTACACATTTACAAAATGCCACACACACACACACACACACACACACACATATGTTCCAGTTTCGACATCCTCTCCTCATTTTTTTAAAGTAATTTTTATTTATGTTTGCTATTTTTAGTATCCATAAACTTTTTTGTTGGGACTACTATACCCCTTTATCATATTGGGGCTTTAATGTGAGCAGCCCCGTTCTTCTAGCCTGTGCAGAATTATGGGAAATGTACTTTGGGAAGGTGAGGACCTCTGTAGAAGAGTATTCAAAGGCCCCATCCTAAATTACATTTACCAGGAGAATGGAGCTGCTTGCATTAAAGCCCCAGTGTGATGAAGATACAAGACACTGGTCTGTAATTATTAAAGTATAGTGCAGTGGTTCCCAAAGTGGGTGGTACCACCCCCTGGTGGGCGGTGGGCCGATCTAGGGGGGGTGCTGGAAGACCCAGGAGAATTTGGGGGGTGCTGAACCCCTGTAAGGGGGCGGTGGGGGCGGTGACGTGAGCCAGGTGACAGGATACCATCCATCTCTGTGTGTGTCTCTCTTTCTTCTTCCCTCCTCCTGCTCCCTCCTCCTTCTCTCGCCAAGCAAGGGATAATAATAATAATACCACCTTTGGGGTTCCCTTCCAACTGGTTGAGTCTTATAACAATAATAATAATGTTCTTCAACATATTTAGTGAACATGGATTCAGTGCAGTAACCCATTTATTAACAAAAAAAAAAGAAACCGATTGCAAAATAGTCAACCGCGATGATTTGAGATTCCTGCTGACGAAAATAGAGCCGAGGATGACTAGATTGGTAGCAGCATGCCAGGTTCATCCTTCTCATTAAGATGATTTCGAATGTTTTAACTTTGTTAGTATTACCTTTCTATTCTAAGTTCAATAAATCGTTTCATAATTTCAAACTTCAATGTTTCTAATTTACAACTTTCTTTATTATATTTTACAAAAAAGGTAGAAATATTAATACATATATCTTTCTGTTTAATTGCTATTAAAATCTTTAAAAAATAATTTCTAGGGGGGCAGTGAGTACATTTTTTTCTGGAAAGGGGGCGGTAGGCCCAAAAAGTTTGGGAACCACTGCTGTATATGAACACAGCAGCAACAATGAAATATGCAAAATTATGGAAGCAACAAAGAACACCAACATCAGATGAATGGATTAAAAAAGTTTTTGAAACTTTTACAACAAGCTAATGCATAAAAACTGCAAGAAGAATGGAAACCTTTTATGGATTTCATAAACAAAAGATGACGGCAATATGATTTATGAGCTAAATGTAATATGAAATAACTCACATGTATAAACTGTATGATTTGTATATTTAAGAGCAAAAAAGGTATTAGAAAATTGATGAGTTAGTACTTTTGAATTAAAATATAAAGGTATATAATTTCAAGAAGATTGATACTATAGATATATAAATTTATACAATAATCATAATCATACTCGTCATCATCATCAGCTTTATTTATATCCCACACCATCTCCCCAAGGGGACTTGGGACAGCTCATAACATAATAATACAATAGAATCCAATATAATAAAATACATAGAAATAAAATAAACAAATAGTAATATATCCAATCAATATAAAAACAAACAAGAGAAGGCACAAACAAGTAAACAAAATTAACAGTAAGATCAAATTAGATACGCAGGGGTAGAATCTATTTGAATTATAACAATAATAACTATTTACATGTATATGACTAATCCGCTAACAAAAGAAATTAACTCTTAAGA
Organism: Anolis apletophallus; assembly: GCA_030556195.1. Lineage (NCBI taxonomy): Eukaryota > Metazoa > Chordata > Lepidosauria > Squamata > Anolidae > Anolis > Anolis apletophallus. The sequence continues at coordinate 196,912,282 of JARBWK010000001.1, read as the reverse complement.
TACGTATACACACACAAGATTTATTACGGTCAATGACCAGCATGAAAAACGTACAAACATTAGGGTACACACACATGTACACAAATGTACAAATGTCAGGGTATGTACAGGATATGTATATAGATGGCTGTTATTAAGAGTAGAAAAATACCTTAATTGAATAAGGTAATTGATAAAATAAGTAGAAGGAACATTTATTTATTTATTTACATCATTTCTACCCCACTCTTCTCTACCCCCGAGGGGGGACTCAGAGCGGCTTGACAAAAGGCAACAATTCGATGCCGATACACAATATAAATACAATATAAAACCATAAAAATTCAGCGTTAAAATACAGTTAGCATTAACACATAATACACATTCACTTGCATTACACATTCACTTGTAGTGAACACTCACTAGAGGGATCTGGTTGAGAAGAGAAGAAAAGAAGGGACAATATAAAAAGATAAAAGGAATAAATGTGGATGCTGAAGAATAATAATTCAACTAAGATATCATAATTGGAACTTTTTTCTTTTATCTTACTTTCTTCTTATATTAAAGAATACGTATAACGATACAGCCTCCCTGCTCTCATCTACGTCTTCGACGATACAATGGACTCATGCGTAGAACTATTTAACTAACATGACTCTGTAACTTACATACTATATCCTCTTGTGCCTGATGGAGCAACTCAAGAGTCCCCTCTCAGAAAACATGGGGGCGGCCTCCATAATGACATATCTCAACCCACAGGGGCTCCAGGTGGATCCGTCGAACATCAGAGTGACTTCAATGATGCAGAGGGTACTCGACATATGTGCCCAAGATGACCTAGCCCATTTGGCTAGGGTTAAATCCATGCACTGGTTAGCCCAACAACCCAACTACTTTGATACTGCCCCATATCTGGCTCGCCCGCTCCTACCTCACCTTAGGATTGCCCTAACTAGAGCTGGGTTCGAGCAATTCGAGTCTATGGTGAGGGCCGGCAGATATGCTGCCACACCCTATAGGGACAGAGTCTGTGTCTGCGGCCTACCAGAAGTCGAGGATCTAGTCCACATTCTGTTGATCTGTCCCATATATGCAGAGGAGAGGGAGAAATACCTTAGCTATTTACTATCCAAAAGGACATTTTGGCCCTCTACCTTTAAAATTAACTTCCTCCTCTCGGACTCAAACCCTCAAACAGTGTACAAGGTAGCTGCTTACTTATTTAGAGCATTCAAAAAGAGACAGCGGTATATGGAGTCTATTGGAGTCAACTGTGTGGGGGATGAGCTCCAGTAGGCGGCATGGAACAGCCCGCGGTACAGCAGTAATAAGCGCCACATCAACTGATCACCGGTCCCCTTAAGTATCCCATGCTAATAGTTCCCCTTCCTATGTGTTGACGTAAGACAATTACAACAAGTTTAGCTTTTAATGTGTTACATTGTATTTGCCTTGTACAGTAGGTACTGATTTTATCTTTTATCCTGTATACCACTACTGCTGTTGGAGCTTTTATTTGAAATGACCTGACGGTTACTCAATAAACGTGACTGACTGTAACTTACATACTATATCCTCTGATGTTTCTTATCTTTCCCTTTTTTTCCCTTTCTTAGGTAAAAGTAAATGTTTTCCCCTGACATTAAGTCCAGTCGTGTCCGACTCTGGGGGTTGGTGCTCCTCTCCATTTCTAAGCCATAGACACCTCCAAGGTCATGTGGCCAGCATGACTTCATGGAGTGCCGTTACCTTCCCGCTGGAGCGGTACCTATTGATCCACTCACATTTGCATGTTTTCGAACTGCTAGGTTGGCAGAAGCTAGGTTGGGTAAGCTGACAGTGGAAGCTCACACCACTCCCTGGATTCAAACCTGCGACCTTTTAGTCAGTAAGTTCAGCAGCTCAGCACTTTAACCCACAGTGCCCCCAAGGGCTCCTTTTTCCCTTATTGTTTTTTTTTTGTGAAAAAAAACCCACAAAACTTATTTGTTCATCCTTTCTCTCATATAGATAAATTAGGGGTCCTCAAACTAAGGCCTGAGGGCCGGATACGGCCCTCCAATGTCATTCACCCGGCCCTCGCTCAGGGTCAACCTAAGTATGAAACGATTTGAAAGCACACAACAACTACAACAACTATCCTATCTCATCAGCCAAAAGCAGGTCCACACTTCCCATTGAAATACTACTAAGTTTATATTTGTTAAAATTGTTCTTCATTTTAATTATTGTCTTATTTTAAAGTGTCCTTTTTGCACTGCAAATAAGATATGTGCAGTGTGCACAGAAATTCATTCATGCTTTTTTCAAATTATAATCCGGCCCTGTAAAAAGTTTGAGGGACTGTGACCTGGACCTCTATTTAAAAAGTTTGAGGATCCCTGAGAGGGGGGGGGGGGGCGCGGGGGGGAGAGGGATATATATATATATATATATATATATATAAAATTTTTGTATACTTTATGTTTATTCATTAAAACATTTGAGTCTTATTCTCTCTCAAAAGCTTTCAAGGCAGAATACAAGCAATCAAATCATCTTTAAAAAATAAATTTTAAAAATTCAAAGAAGAGTTTAATCAGCTCCTTATATTATTATCATCCAGGTTTAGAGAACAAGTCTCGTGAAAGAGGCTTGCCTGCTTTAAGGTGAGATTCTGAGGTGGACTTCTCCCTGCGCATAAAAGAACGGGAAGACAGTCTCTCCGGAGAATGGGATGCCTGAAAGTACATGGATCTGATCTCCTGTATCCGCATCGTAAAAGGCCACCTGGTTTGAAGCACAGTTCAGACAGACTCGGACACGCTTGGTTTTTTCACTCAGCAGGAAAACAGTACTAGAAGAGAGACTGGTAGCACGATACCTGCCTCCCCACTTACGCACGGCCCAGATCCCTTCCTCAGGACCAATGCAAACAGGGCCTTTTCTCCTGACAGACTTCCTGGCCACCCCCACAGACCAGTCTCCTTCCCCTTCCACAACAACTTCCCAGAAATGTCTGCCAGATGTGAATCCCTCACGTCCCAACACATATGGTTGGGGACTGAATCTCTCAGGATTGTCAGGATTGTCATCCCTCACAGGTTGACGAATCTTAGACTGGAACCATAAACGTATTCTGTCAAGAAAGTTGTCTCTGTATCTCACACTTGTCCGATCAACAGACAGGATGAGCCAGGGACACGCTGTGTCTGGATCCAGAGTGACATTTGCTGTTGGAGACAGAAAGAGAGACAGAGATGAAGAAAAGCAAAGAGAAGCAGAAGGAGGTGAGAGAAGAACTGGCATGGAAAAGGTTAAAACACCACAGACTCAACCTCATTCTGCTCACAAGAATCCTTCTTATAACTGTGTCAAAGACTACTTTTTGTGAAATCACTATTTCCATCGTGAGAGGGTTCAAACTCTACAAGTATGAATGCCTATGATAATATCACCTCAGAATGGGGTTGTTGGAACACTTACTTATACTTAGGCGATCCCTCGTTGTCCGATTAGGATTGTCTTCCAAGATCAGTGTACTGGCGGTGGGTCCGTAGGTGACTGTGGAGCTCTATTCTTGACCTGCATCTTCTCCCGCAGTTTCCAGGTGGAAGGCAGTCCCGGTCAGGGTTGGCTTGAGATGCCACCCTCTTGGCACATTTCTCTCTTTCGCCCTCCATTCGTGCCTCTTCAAATTCTACAGCACTGCTGGTCACAGCTGACCTCCAGATGGAGCGCTCAAGGGCCAGGACTTCCCAGTTCTCGGTGTCTATGCCAGAGTTTTTAAGGTTGGCTTTGAGCCCATCTTTAAATCTCTTTTCCTGCCCACCAGCATTCCTTTTTCCATTCTTGAGTCCAGAGTAGAGTAACTCGTTTGGGAGACAGTGGTCAAGCATCCGGACAATATGGAGAGTTGATGGCGGAGGACCATTGCTTCAATGCTGGTGGTCTTTGTTTCTTCCAGCACGCTGACATTTGTCCACTTGTCTTTCCAAGAGATTTGCAGGACTTTTCAGAGGCAGCGCTGATGGAATCTTTCTAGGAGTTGCATGTGGGCGTCTGTCCCTTAATGGTTATGCAGTAGAGATCATGTCAACAGGAACAGACTGTCACCCTGTCACCCGGTTGTGCAAAAATAAGCACTTGCTGAAACTCCCTTTTTTGCATAATCTTTAAAGGGACAGGTTGACAGCATTGCAACTGCCATGGCTCAATGCTTTGGGATCCTGGGAGTTGTTGTTTGTTGGGGCACTCTTTGGCAAAGAAGGCTGAAGACCTTGTGAAACTACAACTGATTTAATTCTACAGTGTAGAAGCATCTTTCAAAGTGAGGGAGACTCATAATGAGGTTTTTGAAAAAGTTTATGTATTTTTCTGATCCGCTGCCATATGCCTGCCATAGATGTGGGTGAAACGTCAGGAGAGAATGCTCCTGGAACATGGCCATATAGCCTGGAAAAATCACAACACAACTGCTCCTTATAAGCTGCTTCGGTCAGCAACATGCCTGCTGCATTCAGTTAAGACTGTTTTCTACTCAAAGTGATGTAATAATAATAATAATCTTTATTTGTACCCCGCCACCATCTCCCCAAAGGGGACTCGGTGTGGCTTACATGAGGCCAAGCCGAACAATACATTACAGTAAAATAAAACCAAGACAACAAAACACACAGTACAATTAAATTCAAGAATACAATAAAAACAGCACAAACTAATACAATGTAAAATCAATCCCAAGGGCGGTTCACACGTGCAAGTTAAAATGCACCAGGAATGTGGCGCAGCTGGCTAAGTGTCAGCTGCATAAGATCTCTCTGACCAGGAGATCATGAGTTCTAGGCCTGCCCGGGTCGAGGTGGGTGCTCGACCTTTAAGTGTAGTCTGCTGTCGACCTTTGCAGCCCGAAAGACAGTTGCATCTGTCAAGTAGGGGATAAAGGTACCACATTAAGTGGGGAGGCAAATTTTGACTGAATTATGAGGCCATTAAAGAACTCCAGGAACGCTGAGGAATGCGGAAGGAACAACAAGGGACGCTGGGAATGCTGAGAGATGAGGAGTGCGTCAGCTCCTCCTGGTGGGCAGACTTTGCCTCTGTTCGTCTATATGTGTGTATGTGGAAAACGGCAGGGGTTGTCTGCTAATTATGTGTACCTGTAATCCGCTCTGAGTCCCCTTCGGGGTGAGAAGAGCGGAATATAAATAAAGTAAATAAATAAATAAAATGATAAAATTCAGGATGAGATAGAGATGAAAAAGAAGTAGGAGACGGAAGAGTGGAGCCAGGCCTTCGAACAAGGAGGGGGAAGTGTAATGTAAAGTGCAAAATGAGGACAAACCTTATGGGAGGAACAACAAAAGGGAATATCACATCACTCTCTAAAGGCACAATGGAAAAGCCAAGTTTTGAGATCTTTCTCTTTTTTTGGATTTTTTTTTATTCAATTGTGTTAAGAACATAAGAACATAAGAAGAGCCATGCTGAATCGGGCCTCAGCCCATCTAGTCCAGCATTCTGTGTCACACAGTGGCCCACTAGTTGTACACAGGGATCTCTAGCAGAAAGGAGGGCAAAACCCTCACCTGCTCCCGACCCCCCACAACCAGTACCCGGGGAAAATCCTGCCTGCCTCCATCAACACAGAGGTGGCACTTGGATGTCCATTTCAGTAGCTACTGATTCCCTTGGTATCCATGAATCTGTCTAATCCTGCCTTGAAGCTGTTAACATACATATACAAATAAAATTCAAGGGTACAGAAGGAAAATAAACTGGAGTAAATAGGTAAGAGGTGAAGGAGAGAGGTAGACATACAGAAAGAAAAAAACCCTCCCCCCCCAAGTTTTGAGATCTTCCTTGAAGGCTGCTAAGGTGGGGCTTGCCTAATCTCACCAGGCAATAAGTTCAAGAAGGGCCACAGCGGGGAAGGCTATCTCCCTCGTTCCCACAAGTGTGGCCTGTGATAACGGAAGGGGCGAAAGAAGGGCCTGCCCCAAAGATCGATTCACATTACAAGAAAACATACAAATACTCCTAGAATGAATAATTTAGTGCTCTTCTTTCAGCTCTTTCCTACCTTTTCCCCAGGATGGCTTCTCAATGAGTGTCATTCTATTATCCTGTCATTCTATTATCATCCATTCACTCTTTTTAATCATTGTTTTAGAGGTATTTCTTTGCATAAGTGCCATGGTTCTTTGACACTGTGACATTGTAGCTGTAAGAAATTTTTTTAAAACTCAGAGGAGATATCTTGCACTTTAAACCATGGAATTCCCTCAGCAAAATGCACATTAAAAAAAAAAATTAGTAAAAATCCCTGGCGCTGATCCATGAAATTACAACCAACATCCTCCCAAAGGAATAGGAAGAGGGGACATGGAGGAGAGAATTACACTGATTCAGTGAAAGTCCACAAGGCAAATGGCACCATCCCTCCTGCTAATTGGAAATTTACCTTTCTGAAGCTCTAGGCCAGGTAACAGAGCATCTGGGAAAGCAAATAAAACAAAACAGATGTCAGACTAGGCACCACATCATCAATTCGCAGTAGACATCTCAAATACATGTTTTAACAAGAAACTAAAACAAATACTAGTTATACTGGAAGAATGGTACAAGCTGAAGGAGGCAGGGCTACACTTTGCTTCTGACATGATTTTTCCTCCATAAGATGTTCTGCTATGTTTTGCAATTAAGTTATGCAAGCATTTTCCACGTATCAAGCTGGAGGACGACTAAAATGATCAAGATTCTGGAGGACAAGCTGGGAATGTTTAGACTGCAGAAGAGAACGATGTGAGGGGGAGTCATACGGGGGAAGTAGCAAGATTATTTTCTGCTGCCCCGGAGACCAGGACGCAATGGAACAATAGCTTCAAACTACAGGAAAGGAGATTCCACCTGAACATTAGAAAAAACTTCATGACTGTGAGAGCTGTTCAGGAGGGGAACTCTCTGCCCTGGAGTGTGGTGGGGGCTCCTTCTTTGGAGACTTTTAAGCAGAGGCTGGATGGCCATCTGTATGGAGTGCTTTGAATGTGATTTTCCTGTTTCTTGGCAGGGGGCTAGACTAGATGGCCCACTAGGTCTCTTCCAATTCTATGATTCTATACTTCTATAATCAGGCCTAAACAGCAAAACAGAGAGAGAGAGAGAGAGAGAGAGAGAGAGAGAGAGAGAGAGAGAGAGAGAATGAATAGGGAAGCTTCCATCACCAGCTTCCTTTACCAAAGTGAGTATCATAAGAAATGAGGAAAGAAAAAGGAATTCCAGGATCTACTTTGCCAGAGGCTTTGAAACGGCTTATCGAATGCTCAAAATATCTTCATATACTAAAGGAAAGAGCACTTAATTTGGATTCATTTGGATTTATCAGTTTGCTATAACATGATAACGGCGCTCCATGCAGTCATGCCGGCCACATGACCTTGGAGGTGTCTACAGACAACGCAGGCTCTTCGGCTTAGAAATGGAGATGAGCATCACACCTCAGAGTCAGACACGACTGGACTCCATGTCAGGGGAAAACCTTTACCTTTACCTTACTATAACATGATAAACGTTTCCTTTTCTTTTTCCCCCTGTGGTGTTGGAACTCATCCCTATTTTTTCCAAATAGTTTCTGCCTCTGGTTCCAAATTTACTATTAAAAGAAGTAACACTCGGAAACAAATCTATTTCTTTAACTGAGGTATACTTGTAAATACAGTAGAGTCTCGCGTATCCAACCTTCGCTTATCCAATGTTCTGTGTTATCCAACACAGTCTGCCTCTCGCCCGGATCCACAAATGAGGGAAGTGGAGTGTATATTTACATGTGGAATAATGTCCAGGGTGGGAGAAAGAAAGAACCCTCGTCTGTTTTGGTGCTACATTTGTAAATACAGGAATTAGTACATAATGTTGCCATGTATTGAACTGTTTTTTCTGTCTATTTGTTGTCAAACATGATGTTTTGGTGCTTTATTTGTAAAATCATAATGTAATAGGCTTTTCTTTAAGCCCTCCTTATTATCCATCATTTTTATTATCCTCCTTATTATCCAATACAGCATTGGGACTGTGGCGCAGCTGGCTGGGAGTCAGCTGCATTAAGATCACTACTGACCGGAAGGTCATGAGTTCGAAGCCAGCCCAGGTCGAGGTGAGCTCTCGACCATAAAAATTGTGTAGCTTGTGACCGACCTTTGCAGCCTGAAAGACAGTTGAATCTATCAAGTAGGAAATTTAGGTACCACTTTGTGAGGAGGCTAATTTAACTGATTTACAAGGCCATACAATCTCCAGGAAGTATGAAAAAGAATGCAAAGAATGAGGAAGCGACAGCTCCCCTGGTGGCCAGAAGCTGGAATGTAAAATAGCCTCTGAGTGTCTGTCTATATATGTTGTGTGTCTATGGCAGTGAATGTTGGCCTGTATATGAGTTCCCCCAGTGGGTGAGAAGGAGGAATATAAATACTGTAAATAAATAAATAAATAAATAAATAAATAAATAAATAAATTTTCGCTTATTCAATGTTCTGCCGGCCCATTTATGTTGGATAAGCGAGATTTTACTGTACATATAAACCAGTAGTGGTATCTCTCTGTGCATGTTTCATTTTGTGCACCCCCCCCCACACACACACACACTGACTGCCATTATCACAGAACAAAACTGGGTCCTTCTAGTAAAAAAAGAAAAAGAAACCGTGCCTGCGTCTGGAGAAAGAAGCCTCACTGTTTCTGCCCCAAGCTGGGATGAGAAGAGAACAAAAACTAGGATTTCCCATATTCCCTCAGTCACAATACGAAGGTAAGCACCGAAAGAACCACACAGACAGCTATCGTATGGTCTCAAACACTTTACTCCGTAGTCGAGCAATACAAAGCTGGAAGTGAGGTAAAGGCGCGCACATTCGGCTTATATTCACTCAGCCTTCCCGCCCCTTTTCCCTTCCCGCCAAAACCTTCCCGCCCCTTTCTTATCTCCGTTTGTTAGGCGCTGGCAGGAGCTGGATCCAACCGGCTGAAACCGCAGCGGTGGGCATCAGCTCCTGACATGACAACCTCCTCCTCTTCCTCCGCCCCCTGCTGAAAAGAAGACTGGGAACTAATTATATTGTCCATAGGGCCCTGATACTTCTTTAGTAGACTGCAGTGAAAGGTGGGGTGAATTTTCCCCATTGACTTTGGTAGAGTGAGTCTATAGGTGACCTCGTTTATCACCTCCGCCACCCGCAGCATTGCTCCTACCGCCCGAACACGGGTCCCATCGTTGCCGTAGGTAGCCCCGTGGTCCTGCATGAAATCCCTCACGGTAGTCAGGAAGAAAGCCAGCGAGCAGGCCTCCCGGAGCGACTCCCGGCAGGAAACTGGCAGCGGGGCGGGTGGCAGAGCTGGCACATTCCCGAACAGCGGCCCCCATGAGAAATTTGGGACTTGGGGCCCCAACGGAAGTCGCAGCGACCTGGCCGGGGTGGGTGCGGCCGGCAGGGCGCCCGCCTGTGGCAATGGCCATTGCGGAGATGGGGTGGTTGGCGGGGATGGCAGGTCCGTCGTCTTTCTTCCTCTAAGGTCTTCCACTTCATTCTCTCTTAGGGCAGCGAGGGCAGGTGCGCCACTGGCCCGCGTTTCGAGTTGTGTGGCCAGGCCTCTTCCAATCCGCTCTTCTCTGGCATAAAGCAGCTTAGCGTAGCTCTCCTGGGTCTCCTCCGAGAAGCCCATCCACTTCAACCCCCGAACCACGGTCTCATCCAGTTGGCCATCCGGCACAAGCCAGGACAACACTCGGGTAACCACTGTCATGGAGGTCTCGATGGCCCGCATCCGCTCCTCTAGGAACGCCAAGTCCCTGGTGGACGAGGCATTGGGGGATCCAAGCTCGAAGGACTCTTCCGTCACTCCCACTCCTCAGGCCGCGCCTAGTTCCTCTCACCAGGGGCGCTGCTGGGTGGACGTCAGCCGCCCCTCCTCATTCAGGACCGTCTCCCATAGAAGGCCCTTACTGCGGCCTACGGCGCCCCATAGATCGGGCGCTTCTCCGACAGCATCCTTTTCTTCCATGATTTTCTTGGCCTCTTCCGACATGGGCTTCACTAGCTCGGCTAGGAAGGCCATGGACTTCCAGCTTTCTGTCACGATACGAAGGTAAGCGCCGAAAGAACCACACAGACAGCTATCATATGGTCTCAAACACTTTACTCCGTAGTCGAGCAATACAAAGCTGGAAGTGAGGTAAAGGCGTGCACATTCGGCTTATATTCACTCAGCCTTCCCGCCCCTTTTCCCTTCCCGCCAAAACCTTCCCGCCCTTTCCTTTTCTCCCTGGGTGTTTGTTAGGCGCTGGCAGGATCTGGATCCAACCGGCTGAAACCGCAGCGGTGGGCATCAGCTCCTGACACCCTCTTAGGTCAACACAGAGACCAACATAACTCCTTGTGGATACAACTCTTTACCTCTGAATGGCTTCATGGTAGCAGTTAGAAAGGAATTTCGATCAAAAAACTCCCAGATCTTCCATTTCAGCTCCGGAGGGAAAGCCACTGACTTCTCAGAAATTCGCTTTTTCTCACACCTGGTGGAGAAAAACAAAATCAACCCACCACAAATCTAGTCCAGAATCCAGAATCCTTGACAGGGGCAAATAAAGGAAGTTAAGATAGGAAGCAAACTCCAAAAGTTCAGGAGCACACCAGTCAACCAGTGAAGGACAAAAACAGAAAAACAGAAATACCATGGATTTCCAGTTATTTTCTTTTTCTAAATCGTTACCAATGTAATGTTCATGTGAGAAAGAAGGTGCCATTGCTGGGAAGTTTAAAGGAAACTTCATTTTGTTCCTAGGAATCCCCTAAGTTTTATATTTAGCAATAGGAACATTGTAAGGCAGTGTTTCCCAACCGCTGTTCCGCGGCACACTACTGTTCCTTGACAGATCAGCTGGTGTGCCGCGAAAAACGTCTCTCCCCCCTTCCTCCCCCTCCTGCCGAACTCCTGTAGCTTGGGAGAGGAGGAGGCTTCTGTGGGCGGCGTTGAAGCCCATCCACAGCTCATGCTCCTCCTCCTCTGCACAGCGTCAGCGAGCAAAGGGCCGGAGTCATGGTGGAGAGTGGCGCCGGGAACGGGGGCACGAGCAAGCTTCTGCCGCTGGGAAGGGGGAGGGGCCCGAGAGACATCACCCTTCCCTCCTTCCTCCTTCAATTGGAGGCTGGCTGGGGAAATGGCCAAGACGCTGAAGATGGGAAAAACACATATACCTCTACATATGTTCAATTGTCTGTCTTGTCTGTGTATAACCAGCATTTAATGTTTGCCACATATGTACTGTATATATTCAAGTATAAGCCCATCCAAACATAAACTGAGGCACCTAATTTTACCACAAAAACTGGGAAAACTTATTGACTCGATTATAAGCTGAAGATGGGAAATACTGCTGAGTAAACAAATACAACGAACAATGAGTAGAGATCTCATTATAGAAATAACAAGAGTTTCATAAAGTCAAAAAAGGCCATATTTTTATCTGTGACCTATCAGAAGCTTTCATTTAATTCCAGAGAGCACCAGAGGATCACAATGTCCACTTGTTACATTTAACAGAAAGGCTTGGGATCCACTTACCTCTGCAAGAGTTTCCTCACATCCTAGGGGGAGAAGAACAAAAGAAGAGATACGTCATTGCTCACAAATCTGATTTTTCACCAAATGGAAAGGCCTTCTCTCACTCCCAAAGGACACTTCTGTAACTTCAAAATTGGAAATAGTACAACTATCCTTATGCAAAAACTATGAGCCCTTGAGAGTAACAGAGGAGAAAGGGACAGTTAAAATTCCCTGGTATGTTCTCCTTTTGAATTGTCTGTCATCTCAATTTCTTTCCTCCAACAGACCTCATAACCTCTGAGGATGCCTGCCATAGATGTGAGCAAAATGTCAGGAGAGAATGATTTTGGAACATGGCCATACAGCCTGGAAAACTCACAGCAACCCAGTGATTCTGGTCATGAAAGCCTTCGAGAACATCAGAGCAGATATTAAAATTCAGGCAGCCTCCTTCACCAAAAACAATGCCTAGTTGAGTCCATAATTACCACAGAGCAGATATTTTGTAATGCATCTTGTCCATGCCAGAAAAAATACTTTCAAAATATTACAGATTTGTATCTAACTTTCCCTTGGCCCACATCTAGTTCCTTTTGTCCAGTCTTACCTGCAGCAGTTCTGCTGGTGGCTGCTGACATTTCTCTTTCGTCTCCCGGATGAGACTTTCCAGAGAGGAAACTTCCTGGGAAAATAGGAGCAAACGTTCATCTCTTTTCCTTGCAATCTGCTCCTCCAGCTCCTCCAGCTGGGCCTGGAGATGTTTCTCCTGTTCATCCAGAAACTGCCGCATTTCTGTGATTTCTTCTAAGGTTGTTTCTGCCTTTGCTTTTGTCTGCTTCTGCAGAGAGCAGAAAGAAGAGCAAGTAAATGAGTATTACTTTAAGATACAGTGGGTGAAGTGAAAAATAGAGAGGACTTCTGGTACATCTATGGTTGTGTAGAAGGAGGGATTTCAAGAGAGGTGTCATGATCTCTAGCTCATGCCATACAACTGACACAAACCACATGGCCATGGGACATTGGGCCAAAAGGAAATGCGGGGCAAATGGACCAGCCATAAAACTCAATGGCTCAAAGGTGAGGGGAGAACCTGGCTTTGATATGAGGGGTTTTGATATGGTAAAGGAGCCAGGCTTCCTGAATGAGTGATTGATGGCTTTGTAGTTAGTACTATATAGGAGACCAGTAGTTGAAGCTCTTGTATTCCAAACAATAAACATGTTGATATCTGCTCCACTGGTGATTGTCTGCGTGTTTTCTCCAGAGCCACACAGCTTGGAATAGAGATACCTGACATTTTGTTTGGAATCCATCATCACTCTCTCTCTAGCTTCTGCCTACCGTAAGCATGGAGGGAGACGAGAGAGAGAGCTTGACACTGCTGGAAACCAACTGGCAGATATTTCGGGTGAAGAAACAAGCTCCGATGGAGGAAAGCTGGCAGGATCTCCCAACCCTCCACAAGCAACAGCTCCTCAAACCATGACCAGCCACTGGCAGGTGACACCAAGTCAGCCAGGGAGCCTTCACAGAGCCTGGCCAAGGACAAGCTGGGAGTATGGCCCTTCCCACGCTACAACGGGGAGCCCAGAAATGCAGGAGATGAGGCAAGAATTAGCACAAGTAAAGGAACTGCTTCATTCCCTGCTACTGAGACAAGACGGCAGCCTTAGGGGCCTGGATGCCAGGCCCGGTCTTCCAGCGGCCGCTCCTTCCCCTCTGCAGGTAATCTCCCCCTGGCCCTTGGCAGCAGCCCCTTCCCCCCATCGGCAGAGGAGTGAGGGAGAGGGGGGCCAGGCCCAGCCACAGCACAGAGGGGAGATGAAGCTCCGAGCTGCATTCGATGGGGATCCAGAGAAACTGCCCTTCTTTTTGATGAGGGTGGCTGCTTTCATGTCCAAGTGGGCAGGCTCCTGTGCAGACGAGACGGACAAGGTCCAACATGTGGCTGACCAGTTGGAAGGGGCAGCCGCTGAATGGCTCTTGACATTGTATGACATCAATGCCCCAGAGCTGAACAACCTGGATGCCTTCATGTTGGCCCTGAGGTTTCGCTTTGAGGACCCTCTCCGCAAAGACAGAGCCAGGGCGAAACTGATGAGCCTGAAGCAAAGCTCCAGCTCCATTCAAGACTTTGCCTTGGAATTTAGGAGATTGGCCTCACAGCTTCCTGAATGGAATGAAGCCTTCAGGATCCAAGTGTTCAAGGATGGCTTGAGACCAGACTTGTTGGAATGGGTGCTAGCCAGGGGCCGCCCAGACACCCTGATGGGATGGGTGGATGCGGCTGGCAAGGCTGAGATGGTGAAGGAGGAAATCAAGAGAGCCCGCCAAAAGCAACCCTGGCCCAACAGAAGCACTGGGAAGAAGGACAGCACCCCTCCCAGGAGCAGAGACAGACTTGATCCAGGTGAAAAGGAACGGAGGTGGAGGCTGGGCCTCCGCCTACGGTGTGGGGGTGAGGGGCATTTGGCCGGCGCCTGCCCAGGGAGTGGGAGGAAACCAGCAGGGCACAAACCGGGGGGAAACCAGCAGAAAGGGAACCTGAACCAGGGGAGAAAGAACGAGGCTACAGCACTGGCAGTCAAGCAACAGAACCAGCCTGGGACCACCCTTGCAGCCCCCCAGGACGACTCATCAGACAGCGGAGAGATCTCGAGAAACGAGGATTGCCTGGAGTAATGTGCGTCGACGTCCAGGCAACAGGAACGCCACGCGCCAAAGCAGCAGAGACTGGTACCAACCCCTCCCCAAGCCAGCCAGCAAGGAAGCGGCGCTTCGAAACAGTGGTGAGTGGCTTTGACTCTCCTTTCTGGCTGAGAGTGCGGCTGTCTAAGGAGGGGACTGGAAGAGACTTGACAGTAAATGCCATCTTAGACTCAGGGTGCACAAAATCCATAATGAAGCCTGAGACGGCTGCTAGAATGGGATTGGACAAGGTAAAACTCCGCTCCCCAATAACCTTTGTGCAGATGGATGGGAGCGAGATGAAGGGGGGGACTCTGCAAATATAAAACCAAATGTGTTTTACTGGGGGTGGTGGAACATCGGGAGTCTATCTCTTTTATCATAGCACCCATGGCCAGATTTTCCTTAGTCCTGGGCTTAGATTGGCTGAAACTTCACAACCCCATGGTGAAATGGAGGGAGGGGGCAATATGCTTCACAGATCCTGCTTGTGAGGCTCATGGGCAAGAAAAAGGTGAGCCTGTGGTAGACTTGAAGGCAAAAGAGCAGGGAGAGGCTGCTACGGGGTGCCACACACTTACTCTCTCACCTCCAGGGGGAGAAATAGGAGGCACACAGGCAACAGAACACATCATCGTAGTCTCAGGGAGCCCACCCCACCCCCCACAGGGGGAGGAGGCCTGGAAGGGTTTGCAGCACAGAACAGCGCTCTCACCAGTCATGCACTGGGGGGGGGGAGGCAGCAGCCCACAGACATCTGAGCACAGGGGGGAGTCAGAGGGCCCGCAAATTCCCCCAGACTATGTAGACTTAGCAGAGGTCTTTAATTAGAAGGAGAGTGACAAACTGCCTCCTCACCAAGACACAGACTGTGCCATAGAAATCTTGCCCAATACCCCAATGCCTAAACAGAGAACGTATCCTATGACCCCCAAAGAGAGGGCTGCACTGAAAGAATTCCTAGACAAGAATTTAGCCAAGGGCTTCATTCGGCCCTCCCTGTCACCCTTTGGCGCAGCAGTCTTCTTCAGGGAAAAGAAAGATCATTCACTGCGATTGGTAACTGATTACAAAAATTTGAATGCAGTCAGCGCCACCCAGGCTTACCCGCTCCCCTTGATTAAGGACATGCTAGCACAACTTAGCACAGGCAAGATCTTCACCAAATTGGACTTGAGAGAAGCCTTCCATCGGGTGAGGATCAGAGATGGAGATCAGTACAAAACAGCGATAAACACAGTATTAGGAAAATTTGAATTTGAAGTCATGAGTTTTGGTTTGAAAAATGGATCAGCAGTGTTCCAAAACCTTATCAATGAAGTGCTGAGGGAACACCTAGGCAAAGGGGTACTCTGTTACATGGATGATGTCATCATATTCACACAGGACTTGCACTCACACGTGCAGCTAGTCAGGGAAGTCCTCAAAAAACTGCTTGCCAACCAACTGTATGTCAAACTGCCAAAGTGTGCCTTCCACCAGGACAAACTGGATTACCTAGGGTACAGGATATCAGCACAGGGTATCGAGATGGATCCCAGCAAAGTAGAGGCAATAGTGGGCTGGGAACCCCCCAGAACCAAGAGACAGCTACAAAGCTTTCTGGGATTTGCAAACTTCTACAGGCAATTCATTCCCAACTTTGCCCAAATAGCCTTACCCCTCACTGACATGCTCAAAACAAAGGGAAAAGGAGGGGGGAAGCAAACGGGAGGCAAACCCAAGCCAGGCACCAAATTGCCCTGGTGCAAGGAAGCCCAAGAGGCCTTTGATATGTTAAAACACCTCATGAGCTCAGAGCCCATACTGAAACACCCAGACACACAACACCCCTTTGTTATACAAGTGGACACCAGTGATGCGGCCACCGGGGCAGTGTTGCTTCAGAAAGATGACAGAGGCATCTTACGCCCATGTAGTTACCTCTCCAGGAAATTCGATCCCACACAAACACACTGGCCAATTTGGGAGAAAGAAGCAGCAGCTGTAAAATTTGCTCTAGAAGCCTGGCGGCACTTTTTGGAAGGAGGCCCTCACAAATTTGTAGTGTACACTGATCACAGGAACCTGGAAGCACTCCAAACGCCACGCAAAATGACACCAAAGCAATTGAGGTGGGCCAAATTCTTCTCCAGATTCAACTTTGAGCTGAAATACCTTCCAGGGAAGGAGAACTTCCTAGCGGATATCTTATCTAGGCTGCCACAGCACAATGCAGGCAAACTAGACACAATAGGAACAATCTTTACGCACACCCAACTAGGCATGGGGGTGGTCACCAGAAGCCGTACAAGCAAAGAGAGTCCAGACCGGGAGGCCATGCCTCCCCCAGATGGGAATTTCAGGGATCAGTGGCTCAGGGAACACCATCATGAATTGAGTTACCAGGATGGGGTGTGGCTGAAAGGCAACAAAATTTACGTCCCAGAGGAACAAAGAAAGCAGGCCATGCAGGATCACCATGACCACATAACAGCAGGACACTTTGGATTTGTAAAAACCCTGCATTTACTGAGGAGGAAGTATTGGTGGCCATTCATGCGCAAGGATGTGAAAGCATATGTCCACCAATGCCATGTCTGCGCCACAGCAAAGGGTGGTGGGGGCAAACCATCAGGTCTCCTGCGCCCACTGGAGACCTCCAGAGCCCTCTGGGAACATATCAGCATGGATTTCATTGTAGATCCCCTCCCAGCAATGGGAAGACCACAATTTGGGTAGTAGTAGATCTGTTCTCTAAACAAGCCCATTTCATTCCATGCAGAAGCATGCCCACCGCAGAGCAACTGGCACAGATGTTCATTGAAAATTGCTACAAGCACCATGGGGCTCCTTCTAAGGTCATATCAGACCGCGGCCCAGTATTTGTCTCCAGGTTCTGGAAAGCATTTCTCCGCCTTTTAGGGGCCAGGCAAGCCCTTAGTACAGCATACCACCCCCAGACCGATGGGCAAACAGAAAGGATCAACCAGGTGCTGGAGCAATACTTGAGGTGCTACACAAACTACCAGCAGGACAATTGGGCCAAAATGCTGCCTTATGCTGAAGTATCTTATAACAATGCCCTCCATTCTAGCACAGGGCATTCTCCTTTTGAGATAGTTTACGGTCACAATCTCCGCACCTTGCCAACCCCAGAGGTCATCCAATCTGATCCCGTCCCCTTTACAGAAGGGATGACTCACATCAAAGAGGCATGGCCAGTCATCACCCAGGCACTTGATGAGGCCAAGGCCGCTTACAAAAACCAAGCAGACAAACACAGGAAGCCAGGGTGGGACCTGAAGCCGGGCCAACAGGTATACATCTGTACCAAATACTTAAAAACTAGACAACCTACCAAGAAATTGACACCTAGGTACATTGGACCTTTTGAGGTCAAGGTTGGTCAATGAAGTGACCGCAGAACTAGAACTCCCTAAGAGCTGCAGAATGATTTACCCAGTGTTTCACTTCAGCTTGCTCAAGCCAGCTCCGGAGAGCAGCCAATGGCACCCAGTCAAGCCCCCTCCTCCACCCATCATGATATGGGACAACCAACACTACGAGGTAGCAGAAATCCTAGATTCCAGGATCTGGAAAAACACTCTACAGTATTTTGTCCAGTGGAAACACTTCCCTCCTAGTGAATCTGAGTGGGTGAAGGAAGCTGACATACATGCACCTGCCCTCATCAAAAGGTTTCACACACAATGCCCACAGAAACCCCCGAACCACAGGGGAGGGGGGACTGCTTTGGAAGGGGGCGTGATGTCATGATCTCTAGCTCATGCCATACAACTGACACAAACCACATGGCCATGGGACATTGGGCCAAAAGGAAATGCGGGGCAAATGGACCAGCCATAAAACTCAATGGCTCAAAGGTGAGGGGAGAACCTGGCTTTGATATGAGGGGGCTTTGATATGCTAAAGGAGCCAGGCTTCCTGAATGAGTGATTGATGGCTTTGTAGTTAGTACTATATAGGAGACCAGTAGTTGAAGCTCTTGTATTCCAAACAATAAACGTGTTGATATCTGCTCCACTGGTGACTGTCTGCGTGTTTTCTCCAGAGCCACACAGCTTGGAATAGAGATACCTGACAAGAGGCTACATTACAAACTGTCAGGTAAAACTCTCGTTGTTGTTGTTGTTGTTGTTGTTGTGTACCTTTACGTTAGTTCACTCTTATGGTGACCCTATCATGGGGGTTTCTTAACAAGATGCATTCAGAGGTCACAATGTGGGATTCATGATCAGTCTTCATACCATCCAAAGATTTGCATGATGAAGCTGCATTTTATAACATGTTTTTTACACATTGTTTTAAGTTATGTTCCTTCCGTAATCACATTTCCTCCTATACTTACAAGCAGGTCTTGGGCTTCTTTTTCTGTCTTTGCTTTATATTCCAGAATCTTTTCTCTCTCCTTCTCCAGACAATGCTGATGACGATACATCAAATTCTGCAAAGAAACAAACTTTCAGTTTTCATTGGAAGGTAACAGCACATTTCACTACCATCCCCACCCACCCAAGTGCAATGCCGTACATTTCTCTGTGTTGAAATTTGTTTTCTTAGTTTTGGCCCAGCTCTCTAATCTGTTAATTGTCACTTTGGATTCTGACTCTGTCATCTGGGGTATCATCTGCTAATTTGATGAGCATGCCTTCTATTCTGTCGTCCTCCATTGATAAAAGTGTTGAATAGTGTTGGCCCAAAGCTTAGCCCCCGTGGAACTCCCACTAGTTACTTCTCTTTAGGATAAAGAGGAGCCATTGGGGAACATGTCTTTGAAGATGGGGACAACATTTTCAGTCCTCCAGTCCACTAGTGCTCTGCTCCCTAGGAATTCTCAAAGTGGTTCCAAAATTACTTCTGCCAGTTTTTAAAATATCTTTGGATGCAATTTATCTGGCCTTGGAGATTTGAATTAATTTAGATTAGACAGATATTCCTGTACTTCCCCTTTACCTATTCTGCATTGTCCTCTTCTCCATCACCCCCAAGTTGAGCACTTGGGGAAGACTGAAGCAAAGAACTTCTTGAGTAGTTTTACCTTTTCTTTGTCACCATTGGCATTTCTCAATCAGATGCATGCAGTGGCCCTACCATTCCTGTCATCTTTCCTTTTATTGTAAATATAACTTTTTAAAAACCTCTGAGGATGCTTGCCACAGATGCAGGCGAAACGTCAGGAGAGAATGCTTCTAGAACATGGCCATACAGCCCAAAAAATCTACAACAAGCCACTTCTTATATTATTTCTAATTTCTAGAGCTCACACTTCAGTTTGGCTTTACTGGCTTTCTCCCCGCTACAAATGCTAGCTATTTGTTCGAATTTTGGTTATGTTTAGCTTAGAGAAGCGAACATTCAAAGAGGACATGAAAGCCATGTTTACATATTTGAAAGGATGTCACATTGCGGAGGGAGCAGGTTTGTTTTTCTGCTGCTCTGGAGACTGGGAGCAGATCAAGATAGCCCCTTTATCTGGGGCTGTCCAGATAACATTCTTGTGAAACCAGAATTAATTTGCCACAAACCTGGTTTGTGGCGAATTAATTTGACAGTGGGTTTATACCGCACCTTCTTGGAAGGCGCGGGATAAACACACTACTTCTGGTGTCTGGACTACAGAATACTAAAATAGCCCAGGAAACTGTGGGAATATTAACCGCCCCCCTAAACACAGTAAAAAAGTAAAGAACTCACCTGGACTCCATAAGACGGCTGTTGGGAGTTCTCCTGGCACGTGCAAATGACATTATACAATAAGGGCAACAATAGTTACATAGAAATATATTCAATCAATTTAGCATTAACTGTATTCAATACTCAAAATATGGACAAAATTACAAAGTTGCATAAGAACAATAATATAATCTTCCCAAATGGGTTCCTACCAGTCTCATAATACAGTCACATGTAGTGTCCATCCAGGCTAGAATGGAAGCCCGAGTAGGTAGAAACAATATCGTTCAAAACATTCCCTACTCGCGAGGAATTTTCCTCCAAGTTCCCAGCACACCGGATGAACCCAAATGGGTTAGATTGTACCATCAAGTTAATTGTAAATCCCAAGCTCCGCTGGTAGGAGAATGATATGGAAACCACTGGTTTGATCGTAGAAGTAAGATTGCGCCTCTATGATACAGACCTTTCCATACCGCATGTGTGTATTGATTTCGTGATTTAATCTACTGTGGATATGGCTTTAATTATGTGTTGACCGGCCTTGAGAAAGACCCACGAGGTTTGAAACGAGTGAGGGTTGCCTGTATTACAATTTCCTCGTCGGCCTAATCCACAAATTAATGCCTGGATAGTGCCCATTGGGGCGGAATGTAACATTGTTATATCGAAGGAAACACAGTCTACATGCACAGCCATCCATTGGATACAGCAACTCCATACGGCGGTTTTACAGTGACTTGACATGGACGGAAACTTTTCATATCATTCTCCTACCAGCGGAGCTTGGGATTTACAATTAACTTGATGGTACAATCTAACCCATTTGGGTTCATCCGGTGTGCTGCGAACTTGGAGGAAAATTCCTCGCGAGTAGGGAATTTTTTGAACTACAGTATATTGTTTCTACCTACTCGGGCTTCCACTCTAGCCTGGATGGACACTACATGTGACTGTATCATGAGGCTGGTAGGAACCCATTTGGAAAGATTATATTATTGTTCTTATGCAACTTTGTAATTTCGTCCATATTTTGAGTATTGAATACAGTTAATGCTAAATTGATTGTATATATTTCTATGTAACTATTGTTGCCCTTATTGTATAAGGAGCTTCGAGCAGCCACTTTCCCCGCTTTTGTTTGTGACGTGCAAATGACATGCCACGAGAAAGGGGGGGGGGAGGAAAATTGCTCCTGCCCCCCCTTCTCCCGGTGCTTCATTTCTACGTGCCAGGAGAACTCCGGCAACCATCTTATGGAGCCCAAGTGAGTTCTTTACTTTTTTTACTGTGTTCAGGGGGGCTTCCGGGGAGTGGGTAAAGTGTCCCAGTGTACTGTGAAGTCCCAGTACAACATCTGGACACCCACCCCAAAAAGTGCATGCTGTCTGGGGTGAGTGTGAACAGGGCTCCAGGAACATTCGTGTTTTTTAAACGCAAATGCTCCTGGGATAAAGCGCTGTCTGGAAAGGTCCTGGGATAAACTAGCAATGGATTAAAATAGCAGAAAAGAATATTCCATTTAAACCTTAGAAAAACTTCCTGATGGTCAGAACTGTTCAACAGTGGAACAAACTGCTGCCGGAGAATAAGGTGAAGTCTCCTTCTCTGGAGATTTTAAAAAGAGGCTGGATGGCCACCGGGGCAGGGCTGCTTTGATCGTGTGTTCCTACATGGAAGGGGGTCGGCCCCAGAGTCTTTTCCAAACCTGTGATTCTATGGAAAGTTAAAAAGTGAGCAGTGGATAATTTTGTTTGCCCATTGGCATCCACTATGTACAGATAGGAATTTCTAATGGAAGTGGATCGTTATAGACCTCCCCAGCAAGCTTCCGCAGGCATTTCCTTCCCTCATCAAACTCCACAAGAGTTTCTTACCTTGTACTCTTCAGCTGCTGTCCCAAGAGGAATCCTTCGATGATCAATGTGCTCCCTGTCACACATCTTACAGAAGAGGATTTCATCATCTTTACAGAAATGCTTCAGGGGCTCCTTGTGTTTTTCGCAGACTTTCTCCTTGCCTTTTGCCTTCTTAGGCCCCTGAAGGCTGAATTTCTTGGTGATTTCTACAAAGTTGGCTAGTGACTGATTTGTCCTGAATTGCCTTAGCAGAACTTTATCCCTGCACTGAGGGCAGGAGGTCTCTGTGTTGCCCGGCTTCTCCCAGGTCTGGGTCAGGCAGGCTCTGCAGAAGTTGTGCCCACAGTCTAAAATCACAGGATCCTTGAAATAATCCTGGCAAACAGAACAAGTGGCTTCTTCACGGAGATCATCCATGGGATCCCGAGCAGCAAAAATATCAGCCATGTCTATTGCATAAAGAACACAGTTGCTTTCACTTTCCTTTGCATTTACTGACCAAACATTTCCTGTAAATGTTCTCTCAGCATGCCAACATCTCTCTTAACACTTGCAGTTTGTAGATAACATTGCAACAGTGTGTTTGTTTATTTATATAAACTAATGAAGTTGTGAGCTATGCTGGCGGTGGCATAATAGCCACCGGTAGGGCCTCCCATGCCAGACAGGTCACAACCGAAGGGTCTAACAAAGAGCATCAATAGGCAGGATGGGCTCTCTAACCTTTTGGTAACCATCCTAGAAGGAAAATTCTAATTTTAAACCCGGGCAGATGGTGCTCGTCTAACCCTGTAAGGTGAACCATCTAAGAGAAGGAAACTCAAAACAAACCTACGACCTGAGGACCTCGCTGCTACCGTCCCAGCTTGCTAGGCCCCGGCAGATGATCCTCTGGTTTAAAGGGTGAGGTCTGTTCTGTGCACGCTGCACTCCACCAGAAAAATCCATTGCACAGGCTCGAAGGACACATCCAACCTCCGAATAATCAACGTGCTTGTAGAAAGCGTGGGATGAGTCCTTCCTAAAAATCTTCGTTCACGAAGAAAAGCCAAGAATATAGATAATTCATTTGCAAAATAATTATAAATTATCATTCTGTCGAACTAAGAGACAAAAACTTATTAAAACTAGAGGGCTTTGATGCCAAATTCGGGTGGCATGCATACCTGTTCTATAATAAAATCTAACAGGATAAGGGCTTTAATAATCATATTATACGATCTGCCCTGTTGAAGATATGGACCAAATTTAGGAAAAAGCTATATGAAAGACTCCCCCTATAGATCTCGCCGATCGAAGCTTTTAATATTCAAAAATACGAGGGTAAGGCTGAACCGAAATATGCAGACCTATTAAAAAGAGAAGGGGCAAACCTGAGGTTGAAAGACCGAGACGAGTTAGGGCACTGGAATCTAAATTGGTTCCAGTATGGCCAATTAACTAGAAGATTTAAAGAAGACGAACAAATAGGCTGGGAAGGGACAAATACAGTGGGCGAAAAGATCTGGTTACACTCGAAAAGAAAAACTGTGAGCCTACTTTATAAATTCCTACTAGAATCTGAAAATAAGGGGGAACCGACGGAGGAGTATATACAAAGGTGGACAAAGAATCTGGGCTATAGTATTGACACCGCGGAATGGGGGAAAATCTGGAAAGTGAACCTGAAATATACCTATGCTAGTTGTCTAAAAAAAACTTATTTAAAATGTTTTACAGGTGGTACCTCATAAGAACATAAGAACATAAGAAGAGCCATGCTGAATCGGGCCTCAGCCCATCTAGTCCAGCATTCTGTGTCACACAGTGGCCCACTAGTTGTACACGGGGATCTCTAGCAGAAAGAAGGGCAAAACTGTCAGATTATTACATTTTGAATAGCAATTCATGAGTCAGCACAAGATATACTTTCGCAGTTTGAGATGAACTGCAGTGTGATATGTTTGACACCAGATGGCGCTGTCTCAAGACTGATGAATGGAATCTTGAGGAAGTGACAGTTGAAAGTGACAGTTGGTGTCAGTTGGTTTATAATATCTGTGAGGAAAGGATGTGTAGATAGGTAGCTGTGATGGATGTTGTTTTTCGATGTTTTGCCAGTTATTGTTAAATACAATTCAATACAAAGTTATATATTTACCTTGTGAATTGTATGAGAGTTTCATTATTCACACGAACAGAGACTGGAGGTTTTTTGGGCCGATGGAGAATTAAACTTCTATATTTCTGTTGCCTATCCGCTGTGACATAAATACTCGACGCCGAAGAAAAACCCTCACCTGCTCCCGACCCCCCACAACCAGTACCCGGGGAAAATCCTGCCTGCCTCCATCAACACAGAGGTGGCACTTGGATGTCCATTTCAGTAACTACTGATTCCCTTGGTATCCATGAATCTGTCTAATCCTGCCTTGAAGCTGTCCAGGCTGACCGCTGTCACAACCTCCTCTGAAGTGAGTTTCATAACCCAATGACCCTCTGGGTGAAGAAATATTTCCCTTATTAGTCCTAACTTTCCTACCTTGGAGCTTCAGGAGTGCCCCTAGTCCTAGTGTTGTGTGACAGAGAAAATATTTTTTTCTTTATTCACCTTTTCTATCCCATGCATGATTTATACACTTCGATCGAGTCACCTCTTAAACGCCGTCTTTCAAGGCTAAAAAGACCAAGGCGTTGCAACCTGATTTCATAAGGGAGCTGCTCCATCCCTTGGATCATTTTTGTTGCCCTTCTTTGTACCTTTTCCAGTTCCGTTATATCCTTCTTGAGGTGCGGTGACCAGAATTGTACTCAGTACTCCAGATGTGGCCTCACCATAGATTTGTAGAGGCAATACAACATTTGCCGACCTATTTTCGATTCCCTTCCTGATCATGCCTAGCATAGAATTTGCTTTTTTCACTGCTGCAGCGCACTGGGTTGACATCTTCATTGAGCTGTCCACCAAGACCCCAAGATCCCTTTCCTGGTTTGTCTCAGAAAGCTTTGATCCCATCAGTTGATAAGTCTATTGGCCAAAGTTTATAAAAATAAAAATGATGTTTGCTGGAAGTGCAAACAAGAAAGAGGAACCTTTTACCACCAGTAGTGGACCTGCAAAATCACAAAAAAATATTGGGACATAATCCATAAAACTATTTTAGAAATTCTTCAAATTAATTTCCAGAAACAACCTGAGATATATCTCCTAAATATTACAGGCTGCTCGAAAGATAAAGACACCGAAAAACTATTGAACTACCTTATAATTTCAGCAAGAATTTGTTTTGCCAGATACTGGAAGCTCCCACAACTACCAGAGGAAGATGAATGGTTAATCAAAGTTGCCGAACTGGCAGACATGGACAAACTTACCTATCTACTCCGGCCAGGGCCAACAGGAAGGTACAATTCAACATGGACCCCCTTTATTTATGAAAGAAAGAAGAAATATAAGTTTAAAAGGCTTTTATATTTGATCTAAGTTGTTAAATGGCTCCCCACAGGTCGTCTGGAATAAGACTCTGTTAAATTGACTGAAGATGTGAAGTCAACATCTCTTTTCACTACTGCTTATTTTAATCCCCTTTGCCTTTCCCCCTGTTCTCTTTTCCCCCTCCCCTCCCTTTATTCCCCCCCCCTTCACCCCTTTTCCACCTCCCTTAATATTCTGTACGCATGGTGTCGGAATTCGGCCCCCGATCAATAAGGCCTAGGAAAAAATATTTATATTTTTTGATTACTTGGGGGTAACCAAGCCAGTGTATGATTTTAACCTCTGTTAATATCTCTGTATTCTGCTTTTCTTCAATAAAATTGATTTTTTTAAAAAAAAAAAAACATTCTGCAAGATTTTTTAAAAAATGTTTATACAGAGATGGTTTTAATATCATTAATGAATTAAATAAATCAACTAATTAATCTGCACACACAAATAATTAAAGCAGTACTGGAAGAGAGAAGACTAAACCGTGTCAATGGACCAGGTGGGGTTTGGTGTGTGGCTCATTAGTCAACATCATTTATTATTATTATTAATTATATTAATATATCCCGCTTTCTCTCTCCATATGGAGACTCAAAAGTGGCTCACAACTAAAAGCATTGCAATACAACTTAAAATATACAAATATATAAGCATTTTTCTGCTATAAAGACATTTCTTTGTTAACAAGGTATTATTATTATTATTATATGGGTCTCGAAGAGAAACGACAACGCAGAAAGAACCGCAACTTGGAAACAACATCACCCAAGGATTCTTTCTGCTGTGCTTTCTGTAACCGGACTTGCCTATCTCAGATTGGCCTTTTTAGTCATCAACGCTCTTGTAAAAAGCGTGGGATGAGTCCTTCCTAAGAATCTTCGTTCACGAAGTAATGCCGAGAGATTATTATTATATAACAATTTGTCTTACAATAAAACTCCTTTTCCCAAGTTTTTCCCCCTATTCCCTCCTCTTTTCCTTGTCCTCTGTCTAGCAGGAATGTGTGTGTGTTTCTTTAAGGAGCATGCGCATTGGAAGGGTGACGGGTGAACTGGCATTCATTCAATAGCCAGCTTGCAGCATCAGCAACAATCCAGGCTTTCTTGCCCTCTTGCTGGCATGGCTTCAACACGTAACGTGAGTGTTACACGCAAAAGCGTACCGTGGTGCAATCCTGAAAGGAGTCCTCCCGAAACACGAACCCCAAACCTATGTGCTAAAGAAAGAAGCAAGGCGGTGGCTGCTGGAAAACTTGAAACAGGTAAAAATAAAATATAAATAAGGGGCAATAGGGATTGCTGGTGCGAGATCGAGTTAGATGGAAAGGATTCATGCCAGCCCATCAGCACAAGCAGAGATCTTGGCATACTCCATATGCATTAAAGCAGCAGTGCATCCACACTGTAGAATTAATGCAGTTTGACATCGCTTGAACTGCTGTGTCTCAGTGCTATGGAGTAGAGGGAGTTGTAGTTTTGCAAAGTCTTTAGCCTTCTAACTACAAACTATCCCATAGTATTGAGCCCTAGCAGCTGAAGTGGTATCAAACTGCATTCATTCTACAGTGTAGATGCACCCAGTGACAGACTGTCAAGCCAGCAGGATGCATGGCTTTAACAAGACCCAGCAACCTTATTGCTTCACGGGCCTATATCTTGTAGGAAACCCTTTGTAGGTGTATATTGGTGAGATGTACCTTTAATTCATTGCCAGTCTGATCATAGGAGAATTTGATAATATTTATATTATTTTATTTATTTACAGTATTTATATTCCGCCCTTCTCACCCCGCAGGGGACTCAGGGCGGATTACAATGTACACATACATGGCAAACATTCAATGCCATAGACACACAACATATATAGACAGACACTCAGAGGCTATTTAACATTCCAGCTTCTGGCCACCAGGGGGAGCTGTCACATTCCTTCATTCTTTTGCATACTTCCTGGAGATTTTATGGCCTTGTAAATCAGTTAAATTATTTATTTATTATTTATTTATTCGGACTTCTATGCCGCTCCCCACTCGCGAAGCTCACAGTAACAAAATACAAAGTGTACATAAATAAACATACAGGACATACAGGGGTAAAAAACATCACAGGGTAACCAACAGCAGATAGGGAGGGAAGACAGGCTCATGCTGTGGAGCTTTCGGGCGACCATCAAATTAACCTCCCCACAAAGTGGTACCTAAATTTCCTACTTGATAGGTGCAACGGTCTTTTGGGTTGCAAAGGTCAACAACAAGCTACACAATTTGGTTGAGAGCTCACCCTGACCCAGGCAGGCTTCGAACTCATGACTTTCTGGTCAGTATAGAACTTATGCAGCTGACTCCCAGCCAGCTGCGCCACAATCCCGGTGTATAGGACCTGGCTAACTACTAAATGATTTTTGCTGCAATGCTGTCATCTTAAGGAGATGTGGGATTGGGTACAGGCTTGGAGAGCAGTGGCTCAGGTAGATACATACTCTCAAATCATCAAATCTGTGGAAGCTAAGATTTTTACCCACAGAATGAGAGTTGAAGATGAGAAAGACTGGCTTACTCAATCCACTTGGTGAATTTAAGCTAAGCGGTAATTTAATTTAATTTAAATTAATTTAAGTTTAATTAAATTAATTTAAGGTAAGAGAGGAGGATGTTTGGCTTGGAGAAGAGAAGGTTAAGGGGAGCATGAGAGCCATGTTTAAGTATTTGGAAGGATGTCACACCGAGGAGGGGCCAAACTTGTTTTCTGCTGCTGCTATAGAGACTTGGGCCCCTTCCACACAGCTGCATTGAACTGGATTATATGGCAGTGTGGACTCAGATAACCCAGTTCAAAGCAGATATTGTGGATCATCATCTGCCTTGATATTCAGGGTTATATGGCTGTGTGGAAGGGCCGTAGGCAACGATTGATTCAAACTCGAAGAAAAGAGACTCCACTTAAACACTGGGAAGAGCCTCCTGATGGTAAGAACTGTGTGTGATGGATAAATACGAGGGCGGCTCAATAAGTCAGTGACTTTTTGAATTAAACACAAGTTTTTGGATAAAAAATCATTTTATTTTTCAACGTAGTCTCCTTTGAGCTCTATACACTTTGTCCAACGTTTCTCCAATTTTTTTATCCCTTCCAAAAAAATAAGATTTGTCGAGGTCATCAAAATAGGTATTTGTTTGTGAGATGATTTCATTGTTGGAGTCAAATCCCTTTCCACTGAGCTATTTCTTCAGGTTTGGAAACAAGAAATAGTCACTTGGGGTGAAATCTGGAGAATAGGGCAGATGAGGGAGCAATTACCTGAAACATAGTAGTGATGGTGAACCGATATCATAGTATAAATTATTTGCTTCCAACTACAGGGCAGTTCTAGAATAGCAGTGACTGTGGAATGGAACTAATATAATTCACTACTTCCAGATGCCTTGTTCTTCCTCTGATGTCATTCTTGGAGTGGATTCTCTCATTCAAGAGAAGGGAAGCAACATAGCATTTTGCTGGTAATCCTCACTCCTGCCTTCTGCCTTGTCATTTTCAAACCACAGTTGTGCTCTTTGCTCTGACAGAGGTTTCGTCTAACATCGCTTCTTCTTCTTTTCTTTGGAAAATGGGCTGCACTTGACCTTCCTCAAGATAAGGATGGCAGCATAGTGTCTAGGTCCAGGGAAGTCATGCTACCCCTCTATTCTGCCTTAGTTAAACCAGACCTGGAATATTGTGTCCATTTCTGGGCACCACAACTGAACGGAGATGTTGACAAGCTGGAATGTGTCCTGGAGGAGGGCAGCTAAAATGATCAAGGGTCGGGAGAACAAGGCCTATGAGGAGTGGCTTAAAGAGCTGGACATATTTAGCCTGAAGAAGAGAAGGCTAAGAGGAGACATGATAGCCATGTGTGGGGAAGTCCTAGGGAGGAGGGAACAAGCTTGTTTTCTGCTGCCCTGGAGACTAGGACGCATAAAAATGGCTTCAAACCACAGGAAAGGAGATTCAATCTGAACATTAGGAAGAACTTCCTGACTGTGAGAGCTGTTCAGCAGTGGAACTCTGAACTCAGAGTGTGATGGAGACTCCTACTTTGGAGGCTTTGAAACAGCGACTGGATGGCCATCTGTCGGTGGTGCTTTGAATGCGATTTTCCTGCTTCTTGGCAGGGGGTTGGACTGGATGGCCCACAAGATCTCTTCCAACTCTATGATTTTATGATTCTATGGTTCTATTCATTTCTCCACTCGCTTCTGGAGTGAGAGAATCAGCAGTTTATGAAGACATTGCCCAGGGGATGCCCGGATGTCTTGCAATCCTGTGGGGAGGCTTCTCTCATGTCCCCCTGCCACATGCACAATGGAGGACCTTCTTACAGCAACATCAGAGGCACTCCGTGTGGCCAGCTACTGGTCAAAGAATGCCACGTTTGCAAACTTTGTGTGTGTGTGTGTGTGTGTTTTGTTTTGAAATACAATACAATTGTTTGGTTCGCTCCTGATACAATAAATAAAAATAACTTCTCCATTTTGGCCATGGTCTCCAATCACATTGAACAATCTTGATGTGCCCTTGAAGGATTGCCAGAAGGCTTATAGACCTAATATATGGGAGGAAAAGCGGAACATGTTTTAGGTTTTTCTCTCTCTCCCTTTCTGCCAGGATGAAGTAACCTTTGAGGATGTTGCTGTGTTCTTCACAAAGAGCAGTGGGCTCTGTTGGATTGGAATCGGAGAGCTTTGTACCAGGAAGTTATACGAAAGAATTATGACGATGTGGCCTCTTAGGTAAAGATCCCTTTCATTTCTTGTAATAGAAACATAGAGTTGGAAGAGACCAGAAGGGCCATTGAGTCCAGTTCTACTCTGCTGTGCAAGAATACACATTCAAAGTCTAAAGGGAATGCTTACAGTGCAAAACCACAAAATACAAATACACTATGCAGTCCTATATTTCAAATGTAACACTTTTAGAGGGGCGCCCAGCGAATCCCCACCGTAGGCAAGGTCTCCCCCTCTGTGAGGGAGCCACCAATTGCCCAGCAAGGTCCGACTCCAAACCCGGAAGGAGTCACTTGCTGCTTCCACAGACCTAGTACGTTGGATGCTTTGCCTGTTAGTGAGTGCCTTTCCTTTATCCATACGGAGCCAGGTCAGAATGCTAAACCGACAATTTGGATATAATCCGCGTTTTCGGCACAGTCATCCTAAGAAGGATTTCTATTTGAGATTATTTATGGGGATTACCCACCCTTTGGAAGAGCTATTTTGAGTTTGAACAGAACGCTAACTGGAGGGAAAAACCCACACTTGTGGCAAAACTTCTGGATCCCAAATGCTAAGGGAGTGGGAATAATCCACACTTTTGGCAGAGCCGCCGCTCCCTGAGAGAGGAGCAAAGAGCAAACACCAACAGCCAAAAAGGAACCACATGTTTCTTGAAGGTATCTCAGTAAAATAAAATAATTTGAGGACAGAAACCAATGTATATTATTTAATAGAGTGGATGCAATATCACTCAGGTGAAAGAATACAAAAAAACCTTGGAATTAATTTAAGCATTTCAAATATATGTCTTTGTTGCATTACCTTATATGTGAACCCTATTATTTTGATATATATTGAATGCTTCTGCCATTGCTGATACTTTGCTAGCTATTAATAACATTTAAAAGTAAATCTAGGCTAGATATTGTGTGTTCATTTTGAAGAGACAGCTCTGTTAAATTGCCAGATAAGTGGGATCCCATTATTTTGATGTTAATTCAATGCTCTTGCCAGTACTCGTGATTATGTTAATGCATAATTAATGTGCTTCTCAGCACCCATAGAGCCATAACAATTTCATATAGAGGATGATCTGCCTGAGATTGAATATTATATTGTGTGATACTTCATAAATTGTTGATACACAAAAAGAAATATACTAAATGTAACTGTCTTGTGTCTACTTGATTGTAATGCAGTCATGTGCTACTTTGACCTGCAATTAAACCAGTTTATTATTTGTATGAGATAGTTGGGATATACACATCATAAAATGAACTAAAAGTGTTACATTTGAAATATAGGACTGCATAGTGTATTTGTATTTCAAGAATACACATTCCATATACGCCCAACAGATAGCCATCCAGCCTCCAGAGAAAGAGACACCATTACCTTTTTAGCTCCGGGAATGTGACGCAGCTGGCTGGGTGTCAGCTGCATACGATCTCTACTGACCAGAAGGTCATGAGTTCGAGGCCTGCCCAGGTCGAGGTGGGCTCTCGACCTATTGTGTAGCCTGTTGTCGACCTTTGCAACCCGAAAGACAGTAGCATCTGTCAAGTAGGAAATTAAGGTACCACGTACTGGGGAGGCTTAATTTAACTGATTTACGAGGCCGTAAAAAAGATCTCCAGGAAACACGCTGAGGAATGAAGGAGTGCGACAGCTCCCCCTGGTGGCCAGATGTTAAATTGCCTCTGTCTGTCTTGTGTGTTTGTGTGTCTAAATGTAATGTGTGCATTGTAATCCGCCCTGAGTCCCCTGCGGGGTGAGAAGGGCGGAATATAAATGAAGTAAATAAATAAATAAATGTAGGGAGCATTTTTCACTGTTAAACAGCTCTCACCTGCAGGGAAATTTCCGTAATGATTAGGTGGAATCTCTATTCCTGTAAACTATTGTTCCCTAAAATTGATTTACATTGCCCTATATCCCAGGAGCTGATCCCATATTGTCTGTTTTGAACTGGATTATATGAATCTACACTACCAGATGATCTGAGATAAGCTGGTAATCTGAAATCAGATCCTGGGATATAGGGCAGTGTAGATCCAGCCCTACTCTCTGAAACAGCAGAAGACAAGCTTGCTCTAATTTTA
The DNA here is from genome assembly GCA_030556195.1 of Anolis apletophallus. Classification (NCBI taxonomy): domain Eukaryota; kingdom Metazoa; phylum Chordata; class Lepidosauria; order Squamata; family Anolidae; genus Anolis; species Anolis apletophallus. The sequence goes on along the minus strand of JARBWK010000001.1, from coordinate 196,880,185 downwards.
ATATGACATCCTTTCAAATATTTAAAAATGTCTATGATGTCACCTCTTCCACCTAAGCCACTTTTTGGCTTCCAGACCTTTTATTGTTTTGGTCGCCTCGTCCAGACACCTGCGGATATCATTGAATTGTGGTGCCCAGAAATAGATGCTGTGCCATTCCAGGTGAATAGAGGACTGTGAATTCCCATGATGTAGACCAGGGGTCGGGAACCTATGGCTCGCGAGCCATATATGACTCTTTTGACGATTTTTATCTGGCTCCCAAGCGCAGCAGATCCCTCCCCGCCCAAGGAGTTGCCGGAAAGCGGCTCTGGGCCACAGAAAATGCCATTTGGCGGGCCCTGCTGGGCCCGAAACCCGCAGCAAGGGAGGCGGGGAGGACCGGGACAGGCCGGGCCTGCCACACGGAATTTTCCGTGACCCAAGGCCGCTTTCCAGCAACTCCTTGGGCGGGGAGGAGCTGGATGCCGGGCCGCAGGCCCCTCCCCACCAAAGGAGTTGCCGGAAAGCGGCCCTGGGCCACGGAAAATGCCATTTGGCGGCCCCTGCTGGGCCCGAAACCCGCAGCAAGGGAGGCGGGGAGGACCGGGACAGGCCGGGCCTGCCACACGAAATTTTCCGTGACCCAAGGCCGCTTTCCAGCAACTCCTTGGGCGGTGAGGAGCTGGATGCCGGGCCGCAGGCCCCTCCCCACCAAAGGAGTTGCTGGAAAGAGGCCCTGGGCTAAGGAAAAAGCCGTGTGGCAAGCCCTGCCGGGGCCAAAACCCGCAGTGAGGGAGGCGCAGAGGCCTGGGGCAGGCTGGGCCCACATGGACGGCGGGCCAAGACCTTTCCCCGCTCAACTGGAAGCCAAGACAGGGGCAGCGGCAAGAAAGGAGGGAGAGGGGGTAGGTGCAGCCCCCCCCCCCCACCTAAGACGCCGCAACGGTGGGGGAAGAGGGAAGAGTGGGGGAGGAGAGCTTCACCGAACAAAGGAAGGAGTGGTCCCTATGTACGTATATACTCACATTTAGTTGAATTCAGTGTTAAAATATATTATACTAGCTGAACCCGGCACGCGTTGCTGTGCCCTATTTAGGAGATGTGTGGAAGTGTGGGTATGTAAGGGTTGGAAATGATTTGACAATGTGTTTTGTGTGTGTATATATGTGTATGTGTGTTTGTGTGTCTGTATGTGTGTGTGTATGTATGTGTATGTATGTGTGTTTGTATGTGTGTGTCTGTGTCTGTTGGTGTGTGTGTATGTATGTGTGTGCATGTGTGTGTGTCTGTGTATGTATATGTGTTTGTGTATGTATGTGTATGTGTGTGTGTATGGATGTGTGTGTGTATGTTTGTGTGTGTGTGGCTGTGTATGTATGTGTATGTATGTGTGTGTGTATGTATCTGTGCGTCTGTGTATGTATGTGTATGTATGTGTGTGTTGATGTTTATGTATGTGTGTGTATGTACACTTCCCCCCCTCTCTGTCTGATTCCCCCTTTTCTCTCTCCCCTCCCCCTCTCTCTGTCTCACTTCCCCCCCTCTCTCTCCCTCCTCTCTCTCTGTCTGATTCCCCCTTCTCTTTGTTCGCCCCCTCTTTCTCTCTGTGTAACTCCCCCGCTCTCTCCCCTCCCCGTCTCTCTCTCTGTCTCACTCCCCTCTCTCTCCCCCTCTCTCAGGCCTCCCCTCTGTCTCTCTCATTCCCTCTCTGTCTCCCAATAAGGGGCGGGCCGCGTATGTGCTGGCCATGCGCGGCAGGGGCGGGAGGCAGGCCCGGAGATCGGCGATCCACCCTCCGCCGTGTCCCCCGCAGTTGCAACGGCCGCGCATGAAGCAAAGTAAGCCCGGGAGCTTACCTTCTTTCAGGCGCGGCCGCTGGAACCGCGGGGGACACGGCGGAGGGTGGATCGCCGATCTCCGGGCCTGCCTCCCGCCCTGCCGCGCATGGCCAGCGTCGTACGCTGCCCACCTCCTTTTGGCTGTGCTGGGTGGCGTCAGGCCCCTTTCGGGAAGTCCCGCCTTTCGGACTACACTTCCCAGAAGGCCCCGCATGGCCACTTTCGGTTTATGCGGAGGTTTCTGGGAAGTGTAGTGCGGCGCCCCAGAGCTGCTCTGGGACCGGGGACGTGCGGGCACGGGCGAGGATGGCGAGGAGGCGGTTAGGGCGCCGCCGGTGTGGCTGCGAAGGTCCCGGTGAGTGGGGAGAGAGGGTGACGGGATGGGTTGGGGGTTGGGAGGGGTCGGAGTGCGCCTGCGCGATTGCTCTCCCTCTTTCCAGCGCTCGCGGCCAGCGCAGAACGGGAGGCAATGGGCGGGTTTTGGGGGCTGTTTGGGGGGTTGCAAGGTAGGGAGGTGGGTTTTTTTGTGCTATGTATGTACCTCGTGGTCTGGGGGAATGCGTTTCGTGGGATTTGTGTTAGTGGGGCGTATAGTTTGGCCGTGCATAACGGACAACCCACGACCACTCGATTTTTATATATATAGATTTATATTATATGGCTCTCACTGAAATAAATTTCCAAATATTTTGCTTTTATGTAGACACTATACCCTTATTGATGACCCTTGGGGTCTCTTTCAGCTCTATGAATCTGTGGGTCCTTCCGCACAGCCATATAACCCAGAATTTCAAGGCAGAAAATTCCACAATATCTGCTTTGAACTGGGTTATCTGTGACCACACTGCCATATACTGTATTTCAGTTGAAAACAGAAAAATGTGAGATTTTATTCAACTGTGTGGAAGGGGCCTGAATAGCAAATAGCAGCATACTTCAAAATTCTTTCTCCTCTCCATATATATTTTTGAGCAGGAATTCTACTTTTCAAGCCTGATTTGATCTCCTGGCTTGAGCAGGACCCTGGTTTTCAGACCAGCCCATCTTGGAAAAAATGGACTTTGCCTCACAGCCCAAAAAAGGTGAGTCGACAAATCTGGGTGTTGTAAAAATTCCATATTGCTATTAGGTAAGATGAATGGAAGGTGTGGTCAACCTAATGTTGCTGGACGTTATCTCCCAGTAGCAAAATATGATGGGATGTGCAGTTCAACAATATTGTGGTGGTGGTGGTGGTGAATCTCTATCCTTGAGACTTCATCATACAAGAACATATATCCAGGCCCAGATTACCGATAAGGCCACCCTAGGCCATGGCCTCGGGCGGCACTTTTTTTGGGGGGGGCAGCAGATCCGGACCCCAATTTTTTTTAAAAAAATCCCCCAAAAAATTCAAAAAAATTATTTTTTTTAAAAAAAGGGCGCAGGCGCGGGTTGGCGCAAGCGCCATCCATGCCGCCTCCTCCCTTTGCTCTGCTCCCCTTGGCTCTGCTTTAGGAGGGAGGGAGGATCGGCTCCACCCCTGACTCCGCCCCTCCTCGCCCCCGGCTCCGCCCCGCCTCCTCGCCGGCGCGGAGGCGATCCTCCCTCCCTCCTAAAGCAGAGCCGAGGGGAGCAGAGCAAAGGGAGGGGGCGGCGTGGATGGTGCTTGAAAAGGGCGATTTCGGCCTCATGGCAGCTTTAGGAGGGAGGGAGGGAGGGAGGGAGGAGCAGCCTTGGGGAGGCCCCGCATCGGCTCCAGGGTGGGGCTTTCCTTCCTCCTCCTCCTCGCACCCGGCGAGGAGGCGGGGCGGAGCGGGGCGGAGCCGGGGGCGGGGAGGGGCGGAGGCAGACCCTTTGGCCTTGGGCAGCAAAAGGGCCTGATCCAGGCCTGCATATATCCCACTTTAAATCCTGTGGCTGCCTTCGGCAGAGATTTTAATTTTTTGGTATTTTTACCCCCGTCTCTTCTCTACCCCAAAAGGGGAACTCAGGACGGCTTACATTGGCAATAATTCAGTGCCGTTACATAAAGTTAAAACTGTAACCATAAACATAACCATCAAACATTAAAATGCATAAAATACATAAATACAAAAAACATTAGTTAAAACAGTACAAAATCTTAATTATCAATAAAACCGTATCCTCGTATAAAACATCCTTATCAGTCCATTTCCACCAAAGTGCTGCTTATGTCTGTTGACCGAAGGCCTGGTCCCACAACCATGATTTTACTTTCTTCCCGAAAGCCAGGAGCGATGGGGTCAATCTATCTCGCTTGGAAGCGCGTTCCAAAGGCGGGGGGCCACCGCCGAGAAGGCCCTGTTCCTCGTCCTCACCAGCCGAATTTGGGATGTTGGCGGGAGTGAGAGTAGAGCCTCCCCGAAGGATCTTAAGTTACGAAATGGGAGTTCTGGGGTTTGTAGTTTAGCGAGCCCCAGGACCTCTCTGGGTGAGCAATTTGAAGGCTCCTCCCTAAGCTAGGAAACCTAGAATTCTACGGGAGGCAACCACAAGATTTAAACTGGATAGATGCTTTGGTGTGATGAGGTTCTATACAGTAGCGTTGCCCATACTCTTGTCTTCTATGTGTTTTGGACTTCAGCTCCCAGAATCCCTGGTTATTTTGCCAAGACAGTTGAGGCTTCTGGGAACTGAAGTCCAAAATACCTAGAAGACTGTTCTTAGAGACTACAGCAGACCTGGGCATTTCACGGTCTGCGGGCCGCATGTGGCACGCGGGCCGATTCTGACAGGCCCGCGTAAGGGCCCCGGCATGCAGGCAGGCAAGCAGAGCAGCCAACGGAGGGGAAGGGAGGGGGGAGAAGAGGAGGAGGCCAGGAGCAAGCGTCGCTGCAGAGCATGCCTTCGCTCTCCTCCTCCCTTCCCTTTTGCCTCGCGCGCTCCCCGCTACCTTGTGCTCTCCCCCCCCTCTTCTGCCTTGCGCTCTTTCCCCACTCCCTTCTGTAGATGCAGCCTAGTAAGGGTCTGCAGGAGGAGGTATTGCAGCCATCCCACCCTTATATCGTTGTTGTTGTTGTTGTTATAAATCTCCAAATCCCAGAACTAAAATAAAACCCCCGAAGAACAAAACCTTGGGAAACTACACCTCCCAGGTTTCCCTGGGATATGTTTTTAGGGATTTTAACTGATTTTTAAAAATACCAATGATATTTAATTCAGCTTTAATGTTTGTATCTTTTTTTAAAAAAAAAATGGTATGGAAATGCAATAGAATCCTAGAGTTATGAGAGATCCCTCCAAAGGACATCTAGTCCAACCCCAATCTGCCTTCATTGCAGGAAGAGCACAATCAAAGCTCTTGGAGATACAGCCCAAGAGGAATAGTAATAATAATAATAATAATAATATAAACTATAATAATGATGATGCCAGGGCATATAAACTATAATGATGATGATGATGCCAATATGGGAGATAGAGCCCAAGAGAAATATTATTGATAATAATCTATAATAATCTATACTCTTATCAGTCTTATTAATATATCAAAAATGCAATTTAGTGACTTTTATTATTATTAAAGAAATGCAATTGATATTAGGTAGAATGTAGTTCCGCCTTTAGGTGCGGCCCTCCATCATGTTTTTTGGTTCTCGTGTGGCTCCTTGGAAAAAATAATTGCCCACCCCTGCTCTAGAGATTTACACTGTGAATCAGGCATGTAGCTGGGGGGGGGGGGGGGCAGCTTGGGGGCTTCTGCCCCCCCCCTCCCCAAATTCTCAGGGTGGTCCGTGAGAAGGCCTTACTGGTACATTATTTAAACTGTTATGTATATTCATATCATGTTCTTATCACCATGCTCAATATATCCCATATGCGTGGGGTATTGGGATAACAATACAAAAGGTTTGCTAGGGTAGACCCTCTCTCACTCAGACTCACCCCCCCCCCGAATCAAAATCCTGGCTACGGCCCTGCACTGAATGTAGTTGTCCTTTGTCTTTCTGGGCCAGGAGTTAGGTTTGTCCTCGAGAACCTCATTTTCTCACCACTTTCTGCTGATCAGGGTTTGCAGCTATGAGAATCAAGATGGAACAAGAAGAGGTGTCATGTCGCCTCCCTTGGGGTGATTTGGAGTCCTTCCCAGATACCAACTCAGGTGACCTACAGAGCAATTAAGAGATTTTCTATTTAATTGGCGTTTTAAACCATAAATGTGCATTTCTTATTAGCTAGCTCAATACCACTGATCCTCCCACTAAGTTCATCTTCTTGGTCTCTTTTCCTCTGAGCAGAGTTTCCACTTGTCCGGCCTGATTTGATCTCCTGGCCTGAGCAAAAACCTGGCTTTCCAGATCAGCTTGCCTTGGAGAAAGTAGACATTGCATCCCAGTCCAATCCAGGTGAGGTAAACAAATCGGATGTCCAAGAGTAACATATTTACACTCAGCCCAAGAGTAGGGCTGGAAAATGGTGAGGTTGGACTGCAAACCTCATCAGGCGCCAGAGCGCGTGGGGATGGTAAAAGGAGTTACAGTCCATAACATCTTGGGACCCCAAAGTCTTGCATTCCTGCTTCTCTAGGAAAGCCAGACAATTTCCCCTCTGATCTAGACCAGAAGACCAAACTGTCCGTAATCTAAACCCCATTTCTTGCCTCTTTATCTATTCAGGTTTTTCTGAAGTGGTGGTTAAGTTGGAACAAGAAGAGGATCCATGTGGCCTATACAAGCAGGACTCCAAGACGTTTGCAGATATGAGCTCAGGTGAAGTCAATGTGCTTTTTGAGGTCCTTTACCTGTGGGACTCTCAAATTACACAATTATAATACTATGGCCCCATTTTACCAATGTGGTTGAGTCTTGTGCAATCCTGGAGTTTGTAATTTGGGGAAGCACTAGAGATTTCTGGCTGAGAATTCTTAAAATCCCTCTCGAAACTTCAAACCCCAGGGCTCCACGTGATGTTGGATGGCAGCTAAAGAGGAAACATAGTGCGGTATATTTATATTCAGTCGGCTCTCCACATTTGTGGGTTTGGCTTATGCAAATTTAATTATAGTGTTCTCACTAGCAATGTCTAGATCCTCTAGTGCAGGGGTGCTCATTAGGTAGATCGCGATCTACTGGTAGATCGCATAGGGTGTCCTGGTAGATCGCTGGTAGGGCGGGAGGAAGGCTCAGTCCCGCCCCGCAGGCTCCCGATGCCACCCAGGTGCAGAAGGAGGTTGGACTGGATGGCCCTTGGAGGTCTTCTCCTATTCTAGGAACCCATTGTTATTATTATTATCATCATCATCAGAGGTTGAATGGCCATCTGTGAGGAATGCTTTGATTGTGTTTTTCCCTTATGGCAGAAGGAGGTTGGACTGGATGGCCCTTGGAGGTCTCCTTCTATTCTAGGAACCTATTGTTGTTGTTACTATTATTATTAATAATAATAGTAGTAGCAGAGTCTGAATGAATATTATCATCATTATTATTATGAATAAATTCAGGGGCTTATTATACTCACATTTAGTTAAATTCAGTCTTAAAATATATGGCTCTCACTGAAATAAATTTCCAAATATTTTGCTTTTATGGCTCTCTGAGTAGTGGGTAGGTAGATCATTTTGACTTGGCTGTTTTATAAGTAGCTCAAATGCTGAAAAAAATGTGAGCACCCCTGCTCTAGTGAATGTTGGAGATAACAGCTTTCTCAAGCCTCCTCTATTTAGTGTTATGTCTGTTTATAATGTGTCATTTTATTTCCTGAGGTGTATGTCTTCTTTGGTTTGCAGTTTCCTTAGCTCTATGTACTTGAGGCAGTGGGAGGGGCTGCAGATCATGTGACTGTTGAGAATGCAGTTTAAAAAGGGATGACAGTTCTGGAATGACAGCTCAGGCTTGAGTTAGTTTTTCAATTAGATATCAGCATAAGAAGTTAGAAGCCAGTTGGGCCTTGTGTCAGCTTGAGTACAGAAACTCACTCCTTGTGTCACTCCTTCCCACCTGCTACTAAGGAGGTTGTTCAGGTCCTGAACCAGTGCTTGGCTGCTGTGATGGTCTGGATGAGGGCGAACAAACTGATACATCTCCTTTCTGTCCCTACTCTTTTCTCTAAAAGCGAATTTATTTTGCAAGAGAACATTTGACAACTGTCGATTTTAGAAATGCTTGGTATGAACATTTATTTCAATTAAATTGTGGACATTTTTGCTCAAAATGGTCCAAAATGGCTCCAGTTAGTTCGAGATTGAAACCTTCCTTCCAGTTCTTCCGAACTCTACGTGCTTTGTTTGTTCGTTTTAGGATTCCCAGACCTTGTAATAAAGGAAGAGGAAGGAGAGGAGCTCTGCAGCCACAGGTTGGAAGAATACCCAGGTATTGATCAGTCAGGTGAGAGTGCCACGTATGGCTGGAGATCCACAAGACTATTCACAGGACCCTGTTATGTCAGGACCTTCCTAGTGACTGCTCCTAGGACCTGGTGTCATCTACAGATTTGATAAGCAAGTAATTGATAAAGATATTGAACAGCACTGGACCCAGGACAGAACCCTGTGACATCCCATTGGTCACTTCTCCCCAGGATAAAGAGGAGCCATTGGTCAGCACCTTTTGGGTTCGGCCAGACAGTAGCATTGTCTAGTCCAGTGTTTTTCAACCTTTTTTGAGCCGCGGCACATTTTTTACATTTACAAAATCCAAAATGATACTCTAACGCAGTAATACATATAGTTAATATGTTTTAAAATGTATGTATACACTCAGTGTGAAACCTGGGCCTGTTTCGATGAACACAACATAGATATCCTGGCAGGAATGGCAGAAAGACACACACAAACGTCTTGCTCAACAGCTGTCAGTCTTTCTCTGTGTTTAGTTTTTATCGCAGTCAAGCTAGAGAAGCTCATCTCACACAGATATGTGGTTGAAAACGGAAGCAATGTCAAAATAGACCAACAGAAAATACTGGAAGGGTTTGGTGGGCATTAACCTTGAGTTTTGGAGTTGTAGTTCACTGACATTTAGAGAGCACTGTGGACTCAAACAATGTTGGGTCAGGACCAAACTTGGCATGAATATTCAATATGCCCAAATGTGAACACAGATGGAGTTTGGGGAAAATAGACCTTGACATTTGGGAGTTACAGTTTCTGGGATTTATAGTTAACACACAATCAAAGAGCATCCTGAACTCTTGCAACAATGGAATTGAACCAAACTTGGCATATTGAACTCTCATTACCAACATAAAGTACTGAAAGGGTTTGCTTGGGAATTGACCTTGAGTTTGGAAGTTGTAGTTCACCTACACCCAGAGAGCACTGTGGACTCAAACAATGTCATGTTATGTTGTTGTTTGTTTTCTATCCAGAATCACAATGTTGGAAGGAGGCTCACCACTTTAAGGTCCCTAAAACAGGCATGGGAAAACTTCGGCCCTCTGGGTGCTTTGGACTTCAAATCCCACCATTCCTAACAGCCTGAGGCCCTTTCCTGCTTAAATGGCCGAAGGGGGGGGGGGGAGAGAAGGAAAAGGTCCTGAGGCTGCTAGGAATGGTGGGAGTTGGAGTCCAAAACACCGGGAAGGTCTAAGTTTGCCCAGTTCTCGACAGAGACCTCTTCCTCCCCCTTCGCACCCTTTCTTCCCCCTCCTGCCAAAGACTTACTTTTCCTTCTCCACTCGGGCGCCCTTCTTCAGGGGGGGAGGGGGGAGGGAGGAAGACGTGACCCATGCGGGCGCTACTGCGCAGACACACACCATGTCTTCCTCCCTCCCCCTCTCCCTCCCTCCTCCCCTCCTGAACACGCTCACGCTGCCCCCTCGGACCAAAATGGTAACAGCGTGAGCAAAGCGAGGCAAAGTGAGCAGAGCGAGGCTGGGAAAAAGGGAGCCCGAGTGGAGAAGAAAAAGTGTTTGGCAGGGAAGAAAGCGTATTGGAGGTTCCAATTTACCACGACACACCGGATGATCGCTCACGGCACACTAGTGTGCTGCGGCACACCAGTTGGGAAACACTGGTCTAGTCCACGTTTTGCATTGTTTACTCCATTGCAAATCAACACTAAATGTATTTATGTTTCTCCAGCTCCTTTCCCATCCTTTCAGTCCCAATGCTAAAAGGCTTTCAGCTAAGCAGAGGATGAGGGGGAAACATGAGTCTGGGCAATATTTTGGAAAAAGGACTTCACTGTCAGAGGCCTTGTTAACTATGATATGTCTATAATTTGCTTGTTTGAATGTGTACATCACCTTGAGTGATACAGATAAAGGTGAAGACAAGTTATTACTACGTCGATTAATTTATTCAGCTTCTAAGCCTCAGTATTAATTCTCCCAGCCACTGTCCTATTTCAGGCTTTTCAAGCGAAGGTGTTTTGTTTTGTCCATTACCTGAATCCAGTAGTGAGTGGGGTGTTTTTTTCAATTCAGGCTTTCCTGATGTTATAGTAAAGCAAGAGGAAGAAGAGAATTTGTATGTTGTGAATCACCAGGGATCTGAGGAAAGTCCCACCATTGCTGCAGATCAATCAGGTGAGAGAATAGTTCATATAACCAGTGGATCGTGTGTTGTGGGTCTTGCACCTCAACAAGGTGAACATCTGGAATTCCAAAATACTGTATTCCAAAACTCAAAATTTTCCAAAAATAGGTAACTGAGATAGTAACATTTTCTCTTTCTGGTGGTTCAAAGTTGACAAATTCATACACAAATTTTGTATAAAATTACCTCTATGTGATATGTATAAGGTGTGTATGAAGCATAATTGAATTTCATTATTAGACTTTGGCCCCATTTCCAAGATAACTCATTAGGCACATGTATGCAAATATAAATGTTCCAAAAATCCAAATAAATAAATAAAACAAAAATTTAAAAATCTGAAATCTAATACCTCTGATCACAAGGGATTCTTAACAGAATGACCATTGACCCATGGATAAGTTGATCCAATTTTTGGCATGATTTTTTACTAAAATTTCTCGACTTATACATGAGTAGAAATAATGATGCCAAACTAGCAGTTTGAAAACGTGAGTAAATTTGTGTATGAATTTGTGAACTTTGAACCACCAGAAAGAGAAAATGTTACTATCTCAGTTACCTATTTCTGGAAAATATGAGTAAATCAATAGGTACCGTACTGCTTCTGTGGGAAGGTAACGGCGCTCCATGCAGTCGTGCTGGCCACATGACCTTGGAGGTATCTACGGACAATGCCAGCTCTTCGGCTTAGAAATTGAGATGTACACCACCCCCCAGAGTCGGACATGAGTAGACTTAATTTCAAGGGGAAACTTTTACCCTTACCTTATAAATAATGATGGAGTTCCCAGTGGTGCAGTGGGTTTGAAACACTGTATCAGTGGTTTGAATCTGGGGAGCGAGGTGAGCTCCTGCTGCTAGCCCCAACTTCAGCCAACTTAGCAGTTCGAAAACATACAAATGTGAGTAGATCAATAGGTGCCGCTTTGGTGGGAAGGTGCCGGCACTCCATGCAGTCTTGCTGGCCACAGGACCTTGGAGATGTCTACGAACAATGCCGGTTCTTCGTCTTAGAAATGGAGATGAGCACCACCCCCAGAGTCTGACACAACTAACTTAATGTCAAGGGTAAACCTTTAGCTTTATAAATAATGATAAGAATGATGATGATAAACAATTGCCAAGATGACCTTGACTCTGGAAAATAGGCATGCATGGTTGAAGTACTCCAAGAAACTGTCTACGTATTATTTTGTTTTAAAAACAAATTAATTAATTAACCTGTCAGTAGCTTATATCAGTGTTTTTCAACCTTTTTTTGAGCCGCAGCACATTTTTTACATTTACAAAATCCTGGGGCACACCACCAACCAAAATGAAACAAAATGACACTCTAACACAGTGTTACATATAGTTAATATGTTTTTAAATGTATTTATACATTTACTGTGAAACCTGGGCCTCGCATAACCAAGAGAAAATACTATAAGAGTTTGGTGGGCATTGACCTTGAGTTTTGGAGTTGTAGTTCACCTATATCCAGAGAGCACTGTGGACTCAAACAATGTTGTGTTATGTTGTTGTTTGTTTTCTATCCAGAATCACAATGTTGGAAGGAGGCTCACCACTTTAAGGTCCCTAAAACAGGCATGGGAAAACTTCGGCCCTCTGGGTGCTTTGGACTTCAACTCCCACCATTCCTCACAGCCTGAGGCCCTTTCCTGCTTAATTGGCGGGGGGGGGAGGGCCTGAGGCTGCTAGGAATGGTGGGAGTTGGAGTCCAAAACACCTGGAAGGTCCAAGTTTGCCCATGCCAGCTTTCGACAGAGACCTCTTCCTCCCCCTTCCCCTTTCAAGGGCTTATTCCCCCTCCTGCCGAACACTTACTTTTTCTTCTACACTGCCGCTTCTGTTGACATTTTGGTCCGAGGGGACAGCGTGAGCATGTTCAGGAGGGGAGGGAGGAAGATGTGAGTCATGTGGGCGCTACTGCGCAGACTCGTCCCAGAGCAAAGCGATCAGAGCGAGGCTGGGAAGAAGGGAGCCCGATTGGGGAAGAAAAAGTGTTCGGCAGGAGGGGGAAGAAAGGGTATTGGAGGTTCCAATTCCCCACGGCCCACCTAATGATCGCTCACTGTACACTAGTGCAGTGTTTCTCAACCTTTTTTGAGCCGCGGCACACTTTTTAGATTTGCAAAAACCTGGGGCACACCACCAACCAAAATGACACAAAATGACACTCTAACACAGTAATACATATAGTTAGTAAGTTTTTAAAATGTATTTATACACTCAGTGTGAAACCTGGGCCTGTTTCGATGAACACAACATAGATCAGTGTTTCCCAAACAGTGTGCCGTGAGCAATCATCAGGTGTGCCGTGGGAAATTGGCACTCTCCCCCCTCCTAGCAGCCAAGAAACAAATTGAGCCTCTCCGCTTGGAAATGTTTTTTCTTTTACTATTTTACTAGATTTTTTGAGAGTTGCCTCCCCCCCCCCCTGGAATGGTTTATAACAGCTTCATGACATCCATAGTTAACTGGAAGCAAGTTTCACTCAGGGTGAAATTTCACAAAGGTCTGGAGAACAAGCTCTATGAGGAGCGGCTTGAAGAGTTCACCTATATCCAGAGAGCACTGTGGAGGGGAGGGAGGAAGATGTGGGGCGAGTCCGCGCAGTAGCGCCAGCACAGGTCATGTCTTCCTCCCTCCCCCCTCCCGCAGAAGCGGCAGCATGAGCAAAGCGAGGCAAAGTGAGCAGAGCGAGGCTGGGAAGAAGGGAGCCCGAATGGAGAAGAAAAAGTGTTCGGGAGGAGGGGGAAGAAAGGGTATTGGAGGTTCCAATTTCCCACGGCACACCTGATGGTCGCTCACGGCACACTGGTTGGGAAACACTGTCTTATATTACCACCATATTTGAGGAGGTGACCAATTACAGTGCCTCACCCTATGGAGATAGCAGAAAATGGCTGTGCAATTCTAAAGTGCATCCACAGAAGTACAATATCCAAATCAAAGGAAGGAATAGTAAAACCCTGTATTTATTGTATTTCATAACATTCCTAGTTTATTCTGTCCCATTTCTGTTCCCTGGGATGCCTTCTCTCACATGTTTGGGATTTAATGTTGTTGTTCTCTTCAGCAGATAACTGGAGGGAAACAAATACATGTGCTCAGTGTTGGATGTCTTTTTCGCAAACGTTGGATCTTGGAAACCACCAGCAAGTCCTCATTGGAAAGGAAAGCCATACCAGAGTGAAGGACACCACGTGCATCATGTGTGGCGAAGATTTTGCACAAAAGGGGGCATTTCTGCTTCAAAAGAGTATCCACGCAGGGAAAAAATACCGAAGATATCAAGCACTTTCTGGCAGTTCAGACCTTGTGACCCCTGGGCGAATTCACCTGGGAGAGAAGCCGTTCAAATGCCAGGATTGTGGAAAATCTTTTGCTTACCATTCACATCTTCTGATCCACGAGCGAGTCCACACTGGGGAGAAACCGTACAAATGCATGGAGTGCGGGAAGTGTTTTGCTAACGGCTCAACTCTGGTCAGCCACCAAAGAATCCACACCGGCGAGAGACCGTACAAATGCCGGGAGTGCGAGAAGAGTTTTTCTTGTAGTTCGCACCTTGTGATGCATGAGCGCATCCACACCGGGGAAAAACCATACCAGTGCCAGGAGTGCGGCAAGTGTTTCACTTGCCATTCGCACCTCGCGATGCACCAGACTGTCCACACGGGAGAGAAACCGTACCAGTGTCAGGAGTGCGGGAAATGCTTTGCTCGCAACTCGCAGCTCGCCAAGCATCAGACGGTTCACACAGGAGAGAAAGCGTACAGTTGCCAGGAGTGTGGGAAATGCTTTGCTCAGAACGCACACCTAATGGGCCACCAGCGAGTCCACACAGGTGAGAAGCCCTACGAGTGCGAGGAATGCGGGAAATCCTTTGCTCGTAATTCACAGCTTATAAGGCATCAGAAAATCCACACAGGGGAGAAACCGTACTTGTGCCAGGAGTGCGGGAAATGCTTTTGTCAGAAGACAGAGCTTGTGAAGCATCAGAGGGTCCACACGGGGGAGAAACCATACAGGTGCCAGGAGTGTGGGAAGTGTTTTGCTCAGAGTTCGCCACTTGTGAAGCACCAGAGAGCCCACAGAGGGGAAAAAGCCTACAAGTGCCAGGAGTGCGGGAAATGCTTTGGTCAGAACATTCACCTCGTGAACCACCGAAGAATCCACACTGGAGAGAAGCCCTACAGATGCCAGCAATGTGGGAAGTGTTTTGTTCAAAATGCACACCTTATGAGGCACCAGCGGGTTCACACCGGAGAGAAGCCATTTAAATTTCAGTGTTTTAATTACAGTTCGGACCTTGCAGACTTCCAGACAGGTTCAGACCTTGGGAACCTCCAGAACGTCCGATTGGAAGACAATCCAAATGAAGCACCATCGAACCCACATGGGAGAGAAATCATATCGTTACCAAGTGTGTTGGAAATGTTTTGAACATGAGTTACAATAAAGTCGACAAAGGGAAAATAATAGAATGGCACCCGGAATGGGAGATGTTTTGTTCACATGTATGATGTTACAATCAACCAAGAGTCCAACCAGGGGAGGAAACTATAGAAATACCAGGATTATGGGAAATGTTTATTTGGAGACCTGATGTTGTGATCCACCCAAGAGCCCACAAGAACACTTGTATTTTTGGTGATTTAATTGGAAAAAAGGTTTCTCTCGACCATCTGAAACTGTATAGTGTGAGAGGACTTGCTATAAGTGTGTTAGAAATGTTTTGATCGCACATCACAAAGGAGTCCAAGGCTGCATCTACATCGTAGAATGAATGGAGTTTGACACTCCTTTAACTGCCATTGCTTAATGCTGTGGAATCCTAGGAATTATAGTTTGGCACTAGCATTCTTTCGTAGAGATGGCTAAGACAAAGGCTGGAACTACACTGCCATATAATCCAGATTACCAGAACAGATAATCCAGATTATCTACTTTGAATTGGATTATATGAGTCTATACTGCCATATAATCCAGTCCAAAGCCGATAATCTGGATTTTATGACAGTGTAGATGGTGCCCTAGTCAAATGACAACTCCCAGGACTTCATAGCATGGAGCCGAGGCTGTCCAAGGGTTGTCAAACTGCATTCAGTATAACTGTACCCCATGAAGAAAAGCTAGTAGAAAATATCCAGTAATGGGAAATATTTTGTCCATACATCCAGTATTATGAGCCAATTCAAAATTGTTTCGAATTAATTTCGGAATGGCTTCATTTTCTAGTTAAACCCGCCTCCTTCCTCCTCCTCCTCCTTCCCACTCCTTTCCCCCATCCCTTCCTTCTCCGGCCAAGCTGCAGAAGTTCAGAAGCGGAAGGAAGGCATGGGCTTCAAAACCCATGCCTTCCAAACCGGGTTTAACAGGGCTCCTGCCCCAGGTCCTTTTTGCAGGAGAGAAGGTTCTGGTGTGGGAGCCCTGTTAAACCCAGTTTAGAAGGCATGGGTTTGGAAGCCCAGGCCTTCCCTCCGCTTCTGAACAGCCCCGTTCAGAAGCGGAGGGAAGGCATGGGCTTCCAAACCCGGAAGGAAAGGCCAAGGAAGAGAAAACCCTTTCCAAAATGGCGATTCCTGGCGTCGGCGGCTTCGAATTTGGCAATTCACTTCCGGGTTGCTTAAAGCGCTTCAGAAACACTTTAAAACTAATTTAGAATCGAATTTAATACGAATTTGATCGAGATATGAAAAACCTAACCAGGCCTAGTGAATACCTGTCGTCTCCCCCCCCCCTCACTGCATCTACACTGCCATATAATCCAGTTCAAAGCAGATAATCTGGATTCGGAAACTGAATTGTTATTGTTATTATTACTATTATTATCTTTCTTTATATCCAGAGCCCAACCGGGAGAGGAAACTATAGACACACCAATCATGTAGAACCTTGTGATCTCCTGAGAGTCCCAGGAACATGAACTGCCTTAATTGGAGAAAATGTTTTCCTAAACTATCCCAAACAGTGTACTGCGAGAGGACTTGCTATAAATGTAAGGAATCTGAGGAAAAGGTTCTTCCAACTCAATGCTCAGGCAATACTTTTCTATCCAAAGCAAAAATAAGCCTGCTATATGCTCTAAATTGCAATAACATTAAGAGTAACATTATTACTGTGAAAAATACTTTGGTTGCCACTCAGACTGGATAGTCTACCAGCATATCTTCTCAGGTCCAAAAACTTCATCTGGACTCTTGAGTTTGAGGGTTGCTTTCTTGGTTTATGATATTTAAAACACTCATCAGAAATAAATGCTTTGAATGCATAGCGTGTGTGGCTAAATGATTTCACTGGGCAACACACATTTTGGTGTCTCATACGTTAGTCTCGTTTCCAGGTGTATTTGACCTGCTGATTCAAAAAATGTCACTAGTTTTCCCATATCAGTTCTAGTTTTCTTTAGATAAAAGAACATATGATGTTGATCAGTTGCCATATGCTTGCCCATAGAAAATGAGGATAACCATATCTAAGTAACTAGAGCCGATGTGGTCTTTCCAATGCAAATTTCAGAATCAGTGCCCCAGATAATCCCGTGAACAGGCCTAAAAACGAAGACACCAAGAAATATAGATATTGGTTGTGTTTTCTTTTTTTATCATATTGTATATTCCAGTGTTTCCCAACCTTTTTTGAGCCGAGGCACACTTTTAACATTTAAAAAATCCTGGGGCACACCACCAACCAAAATGACACAAAATGACACTCTAACACAGTAATACATATAGTTAACTGACCTTGAGTTTTGGAGTTGTAGTTCACCTACATCCAGAGAGCACTCTGGACTCAAACAATGTTGGATCAGGACCAAACTTGGCATGAATACTCAATATGCCCAAAAGTGAACACAGATGGAGTTTGGGGAAAATAGACAGGGAGCCGGAGGGAGGCCGAGAGCGGTTTCGCGTGCACCGAAGAGGAGGGGGAGGAGGGAGGGGCGGGGCCCTGCAAGGAGCCGTTCTCCCGGTTTGCGGCTCCACCGGGAGAAAGGCTCCCCGTAAGGAAACAGAGAAGATGCATCTCAGGCCCTGGCTGCTTCCAAACCGCAGTTTGAAAGCAGCCAGGGCCCATGATTTGCTCCGTTTCCTCCAGGTCTCCCTCACAAGCGGAGGGAGACCTGGGGAACAGGTCCTGCCTGGGAGCTGGGTTAGGACGGCTCGCATCTCCCGCTCAGCAGAAGACGCGAGATGGCCAAACTCGGCTCCCCGAGGTGCCCAGTCCCTCCCTGGCAGCTGGGATGTCCCGGCTGGCTGGCGCGCGGAGGGGAAACAGCCGAAGGAGGCGCCGCCCCAGCCCGTTCTTCTTCACTGCCGCTGCCCGGCCCTTCCTCCTCCTCCCCCAAGCAGCAGCAGGGGGAAGAAAGGGGGGGGAAAGAGACGTTTTCGCGGCACACCAGATGATCCGTCACGGAACAATAGTGTGTCGCGGCACAGCGGTTGGGAAACACTGGTATGTTCTATTAATCATCTCCAAAGTCCTAACAAGAGCCATTTTAATTTTGGGAGTTTTGGAAGAGGTTTGCAAGCCCCACATATTTTGGGGAGAATCCAAAATGTCCCACACAGAAACAAAAGTGTAGAAATGCTTGGAATATGGGTACTGCATCACTGCAAAAGTGGGGGGGGGGGGGAGGGAATTAAAAATCACTACCTTTAAAAAAAAAACCTAAGAGATTACCTCTTTAGGAATCCTCCATTGCAACTCTGATCAACTTCCAGTGAAATACAGTGTTTCAAAAACATTGACCTGATTTGAAGTTGCTATCTCTCTGCTGCCACAAACTGCTCATGAATGAAACTCTTACCCCTTGAAGGTGTGGAACTAGGAGTTTCAAAGTATTACTACTAGATACCTCTCACAGCACATGAACAGCCCCTCGCCTGAGTCATTTGCAAGATAGGAGCCCTGTAATAAAAGGCCCCTGTTATGTGTATTTTAATAAGTATTTTATAGAAATACATTTTAATATGTGTATTTATAGAATTTTTACAATGTTTATTATGTGTTTAAATTATGTTGTAACCCACCTTGAGCCACAAGAAGAGGCAGGTAAAAAATAAAATTATTATTATTATTATTATTATTCATTCTCTATTTGTGGATTTGTTTTTTTACATAGGTCTTACTGTTTAGCTCAAATTTGGTTATTAAAACCTAGTAACTTGGTAACTCATTAAACCATTTGTTACTTTTTGTGTAATTGCAACACGTGGCCATCATGATAGTGTTTGGAAATTGGGTCCATCATTTTGAAACACTTTGAAGATCAGAATTCCACTGGAACACTCAGCAAATCCAAGAAATACCATATTGATCAAATCTGTCAAAGGACAAAAGTAAAAATAACCGATTGCTGAAATTTGGCGGAACATGCATTTACTTCTTCATGTATCCTTGGGTCTCATAACAACCCCAAGTGACCTCTATGGCACCGGGAATGTGGCGCAGCTGGCTGGGTGTCAGCTGCATAAGATCTCTACTGACCAGAAGGTCATGAGTTCGAGGCCTGCCCGGGTCAAGGTGGGCTCTCGACTTATTGTGTAGCCTGTTGTCGACCTTTGCAACCCGAAAGACAGTTGCATCTGTCAAGTAGGAAATTAAGGTACCGTTTAGTGGGGAGGCTAAATTTAACTGATTTACGAGGCCATAAAAAAGATATCCAGAAAACACGTTGAGGAATGAAGGAGTGTGACAGCTCCCCCTGGTGGCCAGATGTTAAATTGCCTCTGTCTGTCTTGTGTGTTTGCGTGTCTAAATGTAATGTGTACATTGTAATCTGCCCTGAGTCCCCTGCGGGGTGAGAAGGTAGGAATACAAATGAAGTAAATAAATAAATATGGCCCCTTCCACATAGCTGTATATAAAATCCACATTGAACTGGATTATATGGCAGTGCGGACTCAGGGCCCTTCCATGCAGTCATATCACCCAGAATATCAGGACTGAAAATCTCACAATATCTGCTTTGAACTAGGTTATCTGAGTTCACACTGCCATATATTCCAGTTCAAAGCAGATGTGGGGTTTTATACAGCTGTGTGGAAGGGGCCTCTGATAATCCACTTCAAAGCTGATATTGTGGATCATCTGCCTTGATATCCTGGGTTATATGGCTGTGTGGAAGTGTCCGAAGGCAGAGCTTTCCAGATATTTCATGTTGGTGACACACTTTGTAGACTTGCATCATTTTGTGACACAGTAATTCAGTCTTACTGGCATACCGGAGGTAAATCCACCCGCATATATAGGATACTAGCTTGGGGACCCGGCGGTGCCCGGGTTAGTTGAGAAAGGCATTGTGTGCCACGGTTGGTCTTTGGTACTTCAAGTCCCATCATCCATGGTCCACCCTCCTCCTTGGATTCTTGGATGCTGGCCAATCAGAGTCCTTTATGCAACTACTCCCTCAGTGGCAACCAATCCCCTCTGTCTGGTGCCTTAGAATGTTGGAGTTCTGAGGCTGGCCAATCAGAGTCCTTTATGCAAATAATCCCACAGTGGCAACCAATCAAAACACTGCCACATATTCCTCCGCTCCTCCCGCCGCAAACACTGACATTTATTATATACATAGATACACACATAATTTGTAATATCGAAATGTATGGAGATACAACATACCTCACAAAAACTTTGCATATATATACACACACACACACACACACACACACACACACACACTAGCTGTACCCAGCACGCGTTGCTGTGCCCTATTTAGGAGATGTGAGAAAGTCTGAGTATGTAAGGGTTGGAATTGATGTTAGTTATGGTCTTGGTGGGGTCATGGCTGTGTTGTGGGTTGTTCTGGTGGGTGGGATGTTGAAGTCCTGTGGAGTTGTCGGTGTGTGGTGTTGAAGGAAGGAATGGCATACAAATGGGTTGAGCAGTAGACGCAAGGTTGTGTTATGTGCGTATTGTGTTGTGTGTAGATATTACTTTTTGATGAGTTAGTGGGTGTGTGGTGGCATTGTGGGTGGTAGTATGTTGTGGAATGCTTGTGTGGGTGGGGTGTTTTGGGTATTTGTGTGTGTGTGTAGAGTTTCAGTGCAGTGTTGTGTTGTGGTTGGAGTATAGGTGGAGTTGTTTTTTGTTTGTGGTGGTGGTAGGTGTTGTGTGTGCAGGGTCCTGTAAGGTTGGGGGGATGGGTTGATAGGAAGTTGTGTTGTGTAGGTAGGAATTGCTGGAGTATTGTGCCTGGGACGTGTGTGTATTTGGAGGTGTGTGTGGTGGTGAGTAGTGAGTGCAGTCCTGGGTTTTGTGTTGGGGAAGTTGTCAGGTATTTGTGGGGTGTATTTTGTGTGTGTTGTGGTGACATAGTTGTCTCAGTCTGGTTGTGTGCTGATTGTGATGTGGAGGGGGTGTTGCTTTTGCCAGTGGTGTTTGTTGTGAATTTTGGTTGGGGTGGGTTTTTGTGTTGCAGTATTGGGTTTTTTTTGGTGGGTTTTGCAAGTTTGTGTTATTCCGACGGTATGTGTTTGTCAGTGGTGTCTGTGTCCCTGGTGCCCTATTTGTGTTAGTGTTATGTCATCCTGGTAGTTGTTATGTCCTCCTGTGTTAGTTGGTTGTACTGTGTAGGTTTCTGTTTAGCAGTGGTATGTATGCGTTGTGTGTGTTGTCTGTCTGTTGTGTTGTGGGTCTGTAGAGATAGGCATCGCGAGTTGTGTGGCTGTCATGTGTGGTATTTTGTGCTGGCTTGGTCTTTTGGATTGTGTTTCTCCAGTGTGGGAACCTGCTCCCTCCTAGAGCTTGGCCTTGACAGTTTAACCCACAAACACCAACTGACTAAACTCAAATCACTCAGCATTCTAATCTAGCCTTGGCTGGCTCCGCCCACTGTTACTATGGGAACTCAACCTCCCTGCATTTTGTGTGTGCCGATGTTGGTCAATGGGATTCGCAAGGTGGCCGCAGAGGACGCTGGGAAATGTAGGTTTTTTTATTGTTGTTTTGGGGGCCTTCTAGGTTTGGGGGGGGGGAGTTTCTTTGCTAAAAACCTTCCTTGCCTGAGGCTTATTTTTGTTGGCAAGTTTGGTGTCTCTGCCTTGGAAGGTTTCTCTGCCTCTGGCAGTCGTTCCATGACGAGTCTTCCTTTATATATATATAGATATATGATTTATTGCTTATTTTACAGCATCAAAAGGTTTCTTCTTACGTTCATATGACACACCTACAGACTGCAACCAACACACAAATGTGTTGTGACAAACACTTTGGAAAGTTTGGAAAGAACTCCTAACATTACAGTATTTATTTATTTATTTCACGATATTTATATGCCACCCTTCTCAACCCCGAAGGGGACTCAGAGCGGCTTACAAGCAAACTGCAAATACAACATACTACATTACAGCCACGGCACAATATCAGTATTACACATCACATTGCACTATAACATCATATCGCAATATCATTAGCAATATTGCATGTAATAAAAATATACAATTATAATATCACATTATCATTAGCAGTATTATATTGTATCACATTACAAAACCATCAGTATCAAATGTATATACAATATATTATACAGTAGATCTGCTCTGCAGCTGACCTACTCCGACCTGTGTGTCTACACTGTTGAATGAATGCAGTCTGACCCCACTTGAACTGCCTTGGCTCAATGCTATGGAACCCTGGGATCTGTAGTTTGGTGAGAACCTCAGCACCTCTTTGTATTAACTATAACTCCCAGGATCCCATAGCATTGAGCCCTGGCAGTGAAAAGTGGTGCCAAACTGGGGCCCCTTCCTCACAGCTGCATAAAATCCACATTGAACCGGATTATACGGCAATGTGGACTCAGATAACCCGGTTCAAAGCAGATATTGTGGATTACCTGCCTTGATATTCTGGGTGGTATGGCTGTGCGGAAGGGTCCTGCATTACATCTTGAGGGCTGATACTGTAGGAAGTCATAGGATATTAGAAGCAGGGAGGAAACTCCACCCACCCAAAGGAATCAATGGACGTGGGCTTGCATCCTCCTTTCCCTCTGATCATGCGACTCAGCTGTGGAACGTTGGCGCGGCTTCGATCGCGTGCTAAGAAGCGCGGGGGCGAAATGAACTC
Organism: Anolis apletophallus; assembly: GCA_030556195.1. Lineage (NCBI taxonomy): Eukaryota > Metazoa > Chordata > Lepidosauria > Squamata > Anolidae > Anolis > Anolis apletophallus. Next base: position 196,857,799 of record JARBWK010000001.1, on the reverse strand, counting down.
CAGGCGGTCCCTATTGGACGGAACGGGAGACAATATGCAAAATTAGCCTTCGGGCGGTCCCTATTGGACGGAACGCATGACAATATGCAAAATTAGCCTCCGGGAGTCCCTATTGGACGGAACGCATGACAATATGCAAAAGTAACCTCCGGCCTTCCCTATTGGGCGGCAATGGAAAGGCAATTCAAGAAGGAAGGGGAATTAAAGGGGCAGGGGCGTTTAGAGAGGCCTGCCTTTATTTGAAGGGGAGTCGGGCCTGAACACGGGTCTCCAGGTAAGCCAGGGAATGCTCGTGTGAAGCCAAGGGATCAGAAGGGACAGCGCCCACCTTCAAAGGCAGCCTTGGCTGTGGGATATTATATTGGGAGGAGGAGGGGATGGATGGATGGATGTCTCAGGAGGAGGAAGAGGAAGATGGCAGTAATAACTGTAGTGATAAAAATAGTAGCAATAATAATAATATGTTATTTCCCACCTTGATCTGCAGAAAGAGGCAGGTAAATAATAGCAATAACAATAACAACAACATATTATACTGTGTTTTTGTGTCAGAATAATAATAACTAACAATAATAATAATATGTTGTTGTTGCTTCCCACTTTGGTCTGCAGAAAGAGGCAGGTAAATAATAGTAATAACAATAATAACAACATATTATACTGTGTTTTTGTGTCAGAATAATAACAATAATAATATGTTGTTGCTTCTCACCTTGATCTGCAGAAAGAGGCAGGTAAATAATAGTAATAACAATAATAACATATACTGTGTTTTGTGTCAGAATAATAACAACTATAACAATAATAATATGTTTGTTGTTGCTTCCCACCTTGATCTGCAGAAAGAGGCAGGTAAATAATAACAACATATTATACTGTGTTTTTGTGTCAGAATAATAACAACAACAATGCGATGGAAACTGATTTTAACATGACGCTGAGGCTGCAATTTGTATGTTTTTAATTGTTAAATTGTTATTATATGTGTTTTTGGGGGGCGGGGAGGGTTCGACTTGTTGCTGTGTTGTATTGAGGGCAGAGACTGCCTGTGTAAACCGTCCCGAGTCACCTTCAGGCTGAGAGGGGCGGTATAGAAACGTGACAAATAAATAAATAAATAAACAATAATAATATGTTATTGTTGCTTCCCACCTTGATCTGCAGAAAGTGGCAGGTAAATAATAGCAATAACAATAATAACAACAACATATACAGTGGTTTTGTGTCAGAATAATAATAATAATAACAACAATAATATGTTGTTGTTGCTTCCCACTTTGGTCTGCAGAAAGAGGCAGGTAAATAATAGCAATAACAATAATAACAACATATTATACCGTGTTTTTGTGTCAGAATAACAATAACAATAATAATATGTTGTTGTTGCTTCCCACCTTGATCTGTAGAAAGAGGCAGATAAATAATAGCAATAACAATAATAACATATTATTATACTGTGTTTTGTGTCAGAATAACAATAACAATAATATGTTGTTGTTGCTGCTTCCCACCTTGATCTGTAGAAAGAGGCAGATAAATAATAGCAATAACAATAATAACAACATATTATTATACTGTGTTTTTGTGTCAGAATAACAATAACAATAATAATATGTTGTTGCTTCCCACCTTGATTTGTAGAAAGAGGCAGATAAATAATAGCAATAACAATAATAACATATTATTATACTGTGTTTTGTGTCAGAATAACAATAACAATAATAATATGTTGTTGCTTCCCACTTTGGTCTGTAGAAAGAGGCAGATAAATAATAGCAATAACAATAACAACAACAACATATTATTATACTGTGTTTTTGTGTCACAATAACAATAATATATTGTTGCTTCCCACCTTGATCTGTAGAAAGAGGCAGATAAATATTAGCAATAATAATAACAACATAAGTTGAAAAATAAAATGGTTTTTTGTCCAGAGACCTGTGTTTCATTCAAAAAGTCACTGACATTGACCCGCCCTCGTATATGTGTGTGTGCGCATGTATGTGTGTGTGTGTGTTTTGTGGGTTAGGGAAGAAGAACAAGGCTTTTTACAGAATCAAATTCTTTTCCTTCTAGCAGAGAATCAAAATCTCCCTCTTGATGACTGTTTCTGTCATCTCTCTCCCAAATTAGGGGTTCCAGTTATGATGGAAGAAAAGAAGCGGAAAGTCCAGAATTCTCCAGAAGGCCACTCAGGTGCAGGATGAATTCCTAAAGCAAATATGATTATAGAGAAACTTGTTTACTAAGCACTTCCCTCCACTCACCCATGGTTTTCCATTCCCTATTTCCCATCAATCAGTATTTAACTGACCATGTTTAGTTCTCATTGGCATGTTTGGGGCATTGTCTCTTACAGTGGTTTTTCTTTTCCATATAAATGTGTTCTTACTTGAGTACACAGCGGAGTCTACTGTTGATATATTACTTTTGTGTTCATATCATGCCATTTTGATTACTGGAGGAACAGCTCTTACAGCTTTAGTAATAAAAGGAAATTGAAAGAATTTATTCAGGAGCCATTGCACACATCTTTATTTAATTCACACTTTGTAAAGAACACTCCTACTCACATTTATGTGAAACTAGCCGCCCCCTGCCAGGTGTTGCTGTGGCCCTGTATGTATATATGTGTTTTGTGTGTACAGTGTTCCCTCGCTACTTCGCGGTTTGCTTATTGCGGACTCGCTCTTTTGCGGATTAAAAAAAAATTAAGATATATATCGTGGTATTTTCGCTGCTTTGTGGGGTTTTGCCGTCGCCGTTCTCCAAGGCGTTTTCCCTACTCAGTCCTCCCCCCCTCCAGCCTTGAAGGGCCTTTCCTTCCTTTCCTTCACTTATTTTAAATATACCCTTCTTGGGCAAAGTCCTGGAACATGTGATGGCCTCACTACTCCAGGTATTCTTAGAAGACACGGATTATCTGGATCCAGTGCAGTCTGGTTTTAGGCCGGGGCATGGTACCAAGACAGTCTTGGTCTCCTTAGTGGATGATCTATGCTGGGAGCTGGACAGGGGGAGTGTGTCCCTGTTGGTTCTGCTGGACCTCTCAGCGGCCTTCGATACCGTTGACCACGGTAGCCTTCTGGGATGCCTCGCGAGAATGGGCCTTGGAGGTACTGTTTTGCAGTGGTTCCGATCCTTGCTAGAGGGTTGTTCCCAGAAGGTGTTGTTGGGAGACACCTGTTCAACCCCACAATCATTGTCTTGTGGGGTTCCTCAGGGTTCTATATTGTCTCTTATGTTGTTTAACATCTACATGAAGCCGCTGGGGGAGGTCATCCGGAGTTTTGGGGTGCGGTGTCATCTGTACGCAGATGATGTCCAACTCTGTCACTCCTTCCCACCTGCTACTAAGGAGGCTGTTTTGGTCCTGAACCGGTGCTTGGCCGCTGTGTCGGACTGGATGAGGGCGAACAAATTGAAATTGAATCCAGACAAGACAGAGGCACTCCTGGTCAGTCGAAAGGCCGAACGGGGCATAGGGTTACAACCTGTGTTGGACGGGGTTACACTCCCCCTGAAGACGCAGGTTCGTAGTCTGGGTGTGATCCTGGACTCATCACTGAGCCTGGAACCCCAGGTTTTGGCGAAGACCAGGGGAGTATTCGCACAATTAAAACTTGTGCGCCAGCTGCGTCCGTACCTTGGGAAGTCTGACTTGGCCACAGTAGTCCATGCTCTGGTTACATCCTGTATAGATTACTGCAACACTCTCTACGTGGGGCTGCCTTTGAAGCTTCAATTGGTTCAACGGACAGCAGCCAGGTTGATAACAGGAGCGGCACTCTGGGAGTGTACAACTTCCCTGTTGTGCCAGCTCCACTGGCTACCAGTTTGCTACCGGGCACAATTCAAAGTTCTGGTTTTGATCTTTAAAGGTCTAAACCAGGAGTGCTTATTAGGTAGCTTGGGAGCTACTAGTAGATCTTCGGCCCTCTCCCAGGTGATCTTCGGGCCTCACCAGCCGGATGGGGCGCTCCTGCCATGCGCGCACACACCCTGCGCGCACGCGCGCTCCTGCTGCTGGCTTCCGCTCTTGCAGTGCTTCTTTCGCCTGCGGGGCATTGCAGGAAGAAGGAAGCATGAGGCGGGGCCACTGGAGGGAGCGCCCTGCCTCTCTTTCGTCCAAAAGCAGCTGTGCAGCCTCCGTTGCCGGCGAGACAGGCAGGGCGGAGCGCTCCCTCTGGATGCCCCGCCTCGTGCTTTCTCCTTCCTGCAATGCCCCACAGGCGGAAGAAGCGTTGCGCGGGCGGAAAACAGCAGCAGGAGCATGCGCGGTGGCAAGAGTGCGTGGTGGCGGGAGCGCACGGGAGCGCACGGCGGCGGTGGCAGGTAGATCTTTTGGACTTGGTTGCTTTAAGAGTAGCTCGCATGCTGAAAAAGTGTGAGCACCGCTGGTCTAAACGGTTCTGGTCCAACTTACTTGTTCGAACGCATCTCTCCCTATGAACCATCAAGATGCCTAAGATCATCTGGAGAGGCCCTGCTCTTGGTCCCGCCTGCTTTGCAGGCACGTCTGGCGGGAACGAGAGACAGGGCCTTCTCAGTGGTGGCTCCTCGACTTTGGAACTCACTTACTAGAGACATCAGATCGGCCCCCTCCCTCCTGGCATTTCGTAAGAAAGTCAAGACTTGGCTGTTTGAGCAAGCATTCGCAGACGAACTTTAATTAATCAAGATCAAAGGATTAGTATGACGACGAAACGGAAACCGATTTTAAGATTGTGGAGCTGAGATTTGTATTTTGTAGTTTTAACTGTTAATTTATATGGTTTTATATGACTGTTTTTATCTTATTATGATGTGTTGCATGTGGGTACTTGCTGCTGCTTGTTCACCGCCTCGAGTCGCCTTCGGGCTGAGAGAGGCGGTATAGAAGCATAGCAAATAAATAATAAATAAAATAAATATTAAAATAAATAGAGGGTCCCTACATCACGGTTTTTCACTTATTGTGGGAGGTCCTGGAACCTAACCTCAGCCCGGAATCCAACACATGTCTACTATTGGCCACTTGCAGGTGGAATAATCATTTGGGCATCATCTTCTGACAGCCTTTCTCTTGATTAGGATGTCATGGCCTGAAGCGAGTGATGAAAGAAGAAGAGGAGCCTTGGGAACCGATTCATCAGGATTCAGAGATAAATGACCCCTCTCCAACTGACCATTCAGGTGAAAGAGCTATTAGGGTTTGGTTTTTCAGATTTCTTTAAGGTACCTTAGGATTTCAGGTGGATAATTGGGTTGGGAGGTGTGCAGAAGTGTTTATTTTTTTATTATAGGATTGGGGATTGAATATGTATTGAGATTTTTAGATGTTTAGGGAAGGTGCACTTCTTCAGTGAAGGCCCACCTTGGGGAAGAGTTGTCATAGCAACATGGCTGTAAGGCAGAGGTGGGAGGAGTCAACAGCTTTCTGCCACAGCCAAGAATAGAATTCTGGGGAAGTTTGAATTTTGACAGTTTAACTGCCAGCCCAGCTCTAGGAGAGAGCAGGTTCTGAGGGCAGTCTGGTTATAGAGCTGTAGAGAGACAGTTCTAGTAGGCTGAGCTTGCGAGCCAGTCTGTTTGTATAGAGCCTGAGGACTAGAGATAGGCAAGGTGCCTATAGGAGGAAAGAAGGTCTGTGTGTGAGATAGTTACATACTGATCTAACTGAGTATAGTAACAGACAAAGATTTTAAACTTTGTATCTTCTACAATACCAACGTAACCATGATGAGTTGAGCCTCTAAGAAGTTATAACGTAACCATCACGCTTTTGTGCCAAGCTATAAATAAACTGTTATTGTTCTTTTCATCAACAACCTCTCTCTGTTCCGTATTTTAAAAGTCCAGCCTCAGAGTAAAGCAAGACAGGAAAGTGTTTTTAACCTGTCTTGTTACACAGTTTGAAGTCCCACAATAATTGGTGACAGACCCTCCTAGATAACAGATAACAACAACAGTCCTCACAATCTGGTGGCTAATCTCTTCATATTTAAGGGATCCTTAAATTAAAGTTATACAACACCCTTTTACATTAGGTCAGATACGTAGTGACCTCATTGTTACAAATTTGTGGCAGCGGTGGGATCAGTAAAAGAGGGTCCACCCTGTCCAGCTGGTTCATTTTAATCAGCCTCTTTACAGGACGGTTTGCCAGTTTGTTATCTTTAGGTTGCGCACCCCTGATTTAGTTGTTCTGGAATAGCTCCCTCTCAATGTTTCCTCAAACTTTTCTTCTTCTTCCTCTGTAAACCTACTGATTCTTTCCTGCAGATGGTGTGGTTTTAGCTAGTTCAGAATTTGTGCTTACAGAATGAATTAGCTGTTAATGTTTGGATGCCTTCATTTGTTTATTTGCAGAGCGAAATCTTGCTGATGCGTCACTTTCGACACCAGAAAGTTTCAAGGTGAATTCTGTCGAAGCACTTCAGCAGACTCCTTTCTGGAGGCGGTCTTTAGCTGACCAGTTGCAAGTCATAGAGATGGGACCGGAGAGGCCTCCTCTGATGCTGCAGCAGTCTGGTTGCGACAGAGGGAAAGAGTACACCCGGAGGTTCAGCGCAAAGTGGTATGACAGAAAAGAGTGGCTGTGCGGAAGTGCCGCAAAAGATGCGCTCTTCTGTTTTCCCTGTTTGCTCTCGGTGGGCGGCACGACGTGGACTCAGACCGGAGTCAGGGACTTAAAGCATCTGGCCGACAAGATCAAGAAGCACGAAGAATCCAAGAGCCACATGGACAATTGTGTGCAGCTCGCCAAGTTAAGCAAGAACAGTGTGGTGCAGCTGGGTGAAGACGACCTTGCGTCTATAAAAAAGCACAACCAGGAAGTTGAAAACAACCGATACAAGCTTTGGGTCATTGTTGAAAGCATATCAAATATCATTGATAGCATTCCATTCTGCGATGCTTTTGAACTAGGGCTTTCCGATCAGGATGAGACAGAGGATTCAATGAACTTGGACATGTTTGGGGGGCAGCTGAATCCTGTGGCACCCATCGACTTGGTCATGGAACTTCACATGCAGAGTTCCTCTGTGTTGAGAGATCTGTCAAAGACAACTCAAAATGAAGTGCTTGACTGTATGTCAAAAGCGGTAAAGGATTATATTAAACAGCAGGTGAAAAGTGCTCATTTTGTGGCCATGGAAGTAGCTCACATAAGTGTCTCCAGCCACCCCCAAATGGCACTGACCTTCCGATACATCAATGAACACAGTTCATTGGTGGAATGCTTTTATGCTGTCGCTGAACTGGAAGACCACCGGGCTGAAAACGTGGCTGCCGTTTTGCTCCAGCAGCTGGAAGATGTGTTTCCAGAAGCCAAAGAGAAGCAGAAACTTATTGCCCAGAGCTATGATGGGTTGAGCATGGCACACGGTGACCATATAAGAGTGCAGAATATGATTCGGGAAGTATTCCCTCACGCCCAGTATGTTCACTCCTGTGCCCATCAGCTCAACGTGGTGATGCAGCAAGTCGCATCCGAAATCCAGGACGTGGGAAGTTTCTTTGCAAATCTTTCCAGGATCCCAGAGTTCTTTGCCTCCAATGCAAAAGCAAAGCAGATTTTGGAGACTATTCTAGGACTCCAGCATTCCAGATCAACTCAAACCAACTGGAACCTTAACATCCAGACCGCAAATTACGTGTTTGAAAAGAGGCTGGAACTCATTGAATGCTTTCTTGAAATCAAAAGGACTTGGAAGTCTGACGACCCTGCAGTCCAGATGGCTGACCAGATCCTCCAGTTGCTGGAAAAAGATGGTGAGTTCCTCTACTTTTTGTCCCTGTTCCACAGGATAATGCCTCAAGTGGATTCCTTCCGCAGGCAGCTCTGGGTTTCAGGGATGGGCCCTGTCGCGGTCAGAAAAGCTGCCTCAAACTTTGTGAGCACCATCGGTTCCGTCAATGATTCCATTGGAAGCTTGTTCTCCAAGTTGCCTTCAGAATCCGTGCTGCCCGGAGGCAAAACAAAGGAAACCCTGGACCAAATGGCATCAGACGCCTGCAGTGTTATCATCGCACATGCCAAAGAACGCTTTGCATTCACCACTCACCTACTGGGTGCAACACTAGTCCAGGGGACTTTGTTTTGGGCACACAATAGGACATTTCCACAGGCGGCGTTGGATCAGACGGTTGAGGCCTACCCGATGCTGGAGAAAGAGAGACTAAAGACGGAGCTTGGCGTCTTGTACAAAATGAAAGAACTCTACAGCTGCACGAGCCTTTCAACACTTTTGTGTGTGCTCATAGACACGCCCTTAGAACAAACCCTGACGTTGCTGAGGATTGCCATCACCACCCCAAAAATGGTGGCGGAAGCAGAACAGACGCCGTCAGCGCTGAAGAGGGTCAAGGCTCTCCTGCGCAACACGGCGTCCCAGGACAGGCTCAGTGCTTTGGCCACCCTGTTCATTGAAAAAGAGAGGATCAAAAACATCCCGGACTTCAATAACAAAACAATCGAAATGTTTGCTAGGCAGGGCGAACACCATGCGGACTACATGTACAAATAGGGAGCAGGGTTGATTTTCCAGAAACTGCTTTTCAGAATTGGGGTTGTTAAGCAAATAAATATGCTGATAAGCTGTCTTTCAGAGAGATGGGAGTCGGACTCCAGACAGGAGTGAGTGGTCTGGTTTGGGTTACAAGTTCTCTTGGAATTTGTTCTTCCCGTTGTCAAGTCTTCATAGTTCAGCTTTTCTGGGCTAATGTTTTAGAGCAGGGGTGCCCACACTTTTTCAGCATCTGAGCTACTTATAATAAAAACCAAATCAGAAAGATCTACCTACCTCCTCAAGGCTGGAGAAGCTGCTGGTAGAGCTGAAGCCGGGGAGGGGGTGGGGCTTGGCACAGCCTGGCTCGCCCCAGGCTGGCTTCAAGCCAGTGGTGGCATCTAGCACAAGGCTGCTTGACCCTCCAGGCTTGAGGATGGCAGTGCCAAGCCAGTGGTGGCATAGCTAGCACAAGGCTGGCTTGACCCTGCCCTCCTCAAGGCTGGAGAAGCTGCTGGTAGAGCTGAAGCCGGGGAGGGGGCGTGGCCTCCGGAGGCCCTGCCTCGCACTCCGCCTTCCTCCCTCTCGTCTGGAAGCAACCTTGGAGCCTCCGCTGCCGGCGAGAGAGAGGAGCGTCCTGCTTCTCTCTCGTCCAGAAGCAAACATGGACAATGCGCAGTGTGGAAGGTACACACGGGTGGAAGTTCCGCTCGCGCAGAGCAGAAGCACCCCATCCGGCAGCGATCAACCTCCTTCGGTCCCGCGATCGACTTCCTGGGCAGCCCTGTTTTAGAGTATAGTGGGCCCTTCATATCAATTGGGCTTTGATTCTCAGGTCCCTTCCATACAGCCATATAATCCAGAATATAAAGGCAGAAAATCCAACAATATCTGCTTTGAACTGGGTTATCTGAGTCCACACTGCCATATATTCCAGTTCAAAGTAGGCAGTGTGGGATTTTATTCGGCTGTGTAGAAGGGGCCTAGGACTGACACACACACATAGATACCTTTATATAAAATGGCAGTTTTGGGGAGGTGGGGGCATTTTAATGATGTGGGTGATTGAGTCTGTGGATAAGAAGAGCTGACGATACAACTCCCATAAACCCATTCTATCAAGTTGGCTTGGGAAAGCTGATGTACTTTCTGAAAGCTTTTGTCTGCAGTCATAATTGGTGAGAGGCCCATATCCCATGCTCCTTCATCTCTTGAAAGTGAGCACTCTGGAAACCCCAGTCAGGAAGCAAGTGTGGTACATTTAGCATAACCCAACCCTCATCCGCATAGCAGTAACAGTGGCAAAACACAGACATTATCACAGGTTTTTACTTTTGAACAGTCACCATTTTATTGCCATTTGTTTTGCCTAGTAATCATTAAAAATAGAATGAAAAGTATGTGAAAATACAGTTGGAACAACAAGTAAGCTGCTATGTACATTAGCCCTATTTGTCATTTTGAATATGGTAGAAAGACAGGGCTTAACAAATAATCTGATTACTGCAGTCAGAGATTTATCCAGGTGGATTTGCGGACTTGTTATAATGTTTTCATGAGGGCAAGCTGCATGTGTTTTTGTCCTTAAAAACAATAAAACTAAAGTGATTTTTAAAATCAAGTTGTGAAATAGATTTTTTGGGGGAAATTATTTATTGCATTTGTAGTACTGTCAATCCTCTACATTTATGAGTTTAGCTTTTGCAGATTTGATTATTATTGTCTCCCTAGGAATCTCTGTGTCTTCAAGTGCAATTCTGTGATCAACATCCAGCAAAAGTTTACATTGGAACCCCTGGTGGCGCAGTGGGTCAGCGGTTTGATAGGTCAGCGGTTCGAATCCGGGAAGAGTGGGTTGAGCTCTCTATATCAGCTCCCCATACGGGGACATGAGAGAAGCCTCCCACAGGATGGTAAAACATCAAACATCCGGGCATCACCTGTGCAACATCCTTGCAGACAGCCAATTCTCTCACACCAAAAGTGACTTGCAATTTCTCAAGTTGCTCCTTGAGAAATTGCAAGTCACGGGAAAAAATTGGAGGATCTATAGTTTTCTAGAAAGGTATTTTCTCAGGCATTCCATTCCTGATTTCACCTCAATCCCAATTCAGGATGCAAGACACACCTTGCAAAAATCCTGGTATTCCCTTTCAAACTACAGAGGACAACACAGGAAAAAAAGTTTAAAAATTGAAGTCCTTGTGTCTAAAATAAATGCGTTCACTTTGGAACCAGAAAAAAAATGTTCTCAAACAGAACTGGGATCGAGTTCAGGAAAAGTAATTTTTCATATGTGGATTCATTCTCAGGGTTTCAAAAAATTTAAATTAGAAGTTCTTTTTAGTTCTGTTTTGAAAATCCACGCAGTTATGTTTACCCCAGAAAATTTTGTGCAACTCCTAGTACAATCAGAAACTTTTATGCCAGCACACCCAAGTGGATTTATTTTAACCCAGCACTATACTGGAAAGAACAGGAACAAAATCTGGGACTTTTCTCCTAATGTGAATGTGTTGAGTGTATGCCGTTGTGCCAACTCCATGGCTGCACTCACACATGTCCGACTACTTCTAGTATCAGAGGGAGTGTATTTCTGTATATCTGTTGGTTAGAAGCAGTTTGTGTACTTGGGTCCTGCTTGTGGAGTTCATCACAAGGCTGGCCAGGATATTGGATTAAATATGCCTTTGATCTGAGCCAAATAGCTCTTCCGAACTTTACTTACTCAAGTTGCTTCTTATTTCTAAAATGAGGAGGAATCTCTGCATGTATCTGGCATTATGTCATAATGATCCACATAGAAATGTGTTAAGGTGAAGTGGTGAATAGGGATTAGGTCCTATTGGTTACTGACTGTCTGAAATCTAGAACAGTGGTTCTCAAAATGTGTTTTTAAAATTAATTTTTATTAGTGAAAGACACCAATACATACCAACAACATTGAGGATGCTAGACTAAAACTAAAAAGAACAACATAATACTGATTCCTTATACAGTGAAAATGGGTGAAAATGATTATGGAAGGAAAGTAAGGCTGTATGAAGAGAAAAGGGGCAAAGAGAGAGAGAGAGAGAAAGAAAGAAGAAGAAGAAAAAAGGGGAAAAGAAAAAAACCCTACATGGATAAATATGTGACAAGCAAAGGAATCAGCATCTATAGCCACAAAATACCAACATAATACATTATTCCTGTTACTTCCAGACTGCTTGATGTGGTAGTGGTTGTTTCTTGTGCTAAACTCCTTCCCCCTTGTATATGCCCCTGTACATATAACTTATATTTGGCCCATAGGACTTCTTTATTCCACTTTTATAAACATTTGTAACTGTTGTCGCAACACAGAGAGCCTTAAATTGCCACGTCCAGTAGTGTTCAAAGTAAAGTTTATTCAGAAACACAAGAGGCCAAAGTGACCCAAAATCACTTAAACTTCAGTAATATATTGAAAGGAACTCAAAATAATGACCAAACTGGTCAAAAATAGTCCTTAACAGAAAACCCGGATTATTTTGCCGTAAAACCCGCACTAAACCCCAAAATGCAAAACAGCAAGGAAAAAAGGCACACGATGTAAATAACAAATGGGAGAAGGCAGAGAGCGAAGAGACATCAGCATGGTCCAAAGGTCGAAACGGGAAGGCAGCAACAATGTGGTCAAAACCAGTCCGGAGTCATGGTGAGGAGAAAGCAGCAGCGTGTTCAAAACTGGTCCAGTGTCAGGTTGGGAGGAAGCAGCAGCAACGATATGCCAATCCGGGTCAAAGCGAGGAGGAAACTGCAACGTCGATACTCCGATCCAGGGTCAGCACACAAGCAGGCAGCAGCAACTAGCACACAAGGAGTAAACACTGTGTAGCCAAAAGGGACACAACATGTGGAACCCAGCCGATTCTATACCTAAGTCCACGGAGGAAGATCAGGATTCAAACTCACGTCCAAGGAGTAATCCACAGGAAGCACAGAACATGGGCACCCAGCAAACACCTTGCCAACTGCAAGGAACCTCAAATCCCAAGCCTCATTATATTCACAGATCTTCACCGGAGCTCAAATGAGCCAACACCCCATCATTAGCCCTAGCAGCTTCACATGCAGCCCTTTGTCTTTCCTGCCAAGCTCTCCTTCACCTGCCGTGACTTAGCTCACCCCAGGTTGTAGCTTGGTCATCTGAACTCCAATTCCCATCCCCAGGAAATCCCGCAAATGTATCACTACTTGTGGGTTCAGCACACACATCGCACACTTCCTGTACTTTAGTCCAGTCCATGTCACTAGACACACCAGAATCCCCATCCCCATACTTGGCTCATCATAATCACATCCATCATCCCCAGAAAAATCCCTCAAAGGAATAATTATCAGTAAATTCACTATTTGCCGGATTCTTTTCCTCTCCCGTTCCTCATTTGATTCCTGCTCTTGAGTAACCCGTTTTGCCCTTCTAGCTTCAATCGCCATGCTTTCAGCATCGCTCAAAGACTCATCTACAACAGTTGGTTTTTTAAAAATAAATTAATAAAAGTTATTCCAGTTTGTTTTATTTGATGTTGGTCTATTCTGAGCAAGCTTTTGGATAAATAAATCCATATTCATAATGTCTATAGCTTTCTCAATCCATCCATTTGTTGTTGCTGTTTCTTTTGCTTTCCAGAAACGGGCTATGCTTATTCTTGACGCTGTAGCAAGATAGAAAAAAACCTTATCTCTATTTGAAAGTCTATAATTCCTACTAAAAACTACTCAGGTTTAAATTCAAATTTTAATTGCAAGATTTCTTTCATCTTTTTGTATACTTTGTACCAAAACTTTTTAATAACCTTACACTCCCACCGCAAATGCATGAAAGTGCTGGTATTTTCCCCACACTTCCAACATTTCTTGCTGATCCTTCCTTTGCTATATTTAGCTAATTTTTCTGGCGTTAGGTACCACATGTAAAAGATCTTAAACCAATTTTCTTTCATCTTTGCAACATATGTGGCTTTCAGTTTCTTTATCCAAATTTCCTCCCATTTTGTCATATTAAATGTGTTCTATGGCAGTGTTTTTCAACCTTTTTTGAGCCGCGGCACTATTTTACATTTACAAAATCCTGGGGCACACCACCAACCAAAATGACACAAAATGACACTCTAACACAGTAATACATATAGTTAACATGTTTTTAAATGTATACTCAGTGTGAAACCTGGACCTGTTTCGATGAACACAACATAGATATCCTGGCAGGAGTGGCAGAAAGACACAAACTTCCCACACAGAACTCCCATAACCAAGAGAAAATGCTGTAAGAGTTTGGTGGGCATTGACCTTGGGTTTTGGAGTTGTAGTTCACCTATATCCAGAGAGCACTGTGGACTCAAACAATGTTGGATCAGGACCAAACTTGGCATGGATACTCAATATGCCCAAATGTGAACACAGATGGAGTTTGAGGGAAATAGACCTTGACATTTGGGAGTTAAAGTTTCTGGGATTTATAGTTAACACACAATCAAAGAGCATCCTGAACTCTTGCAACAATGGAATTGAACCAAACTTGGCATATTGAACTCTCATTACCAACAGAAAGTACTGAAAGGGTTTGCTTGGGAATTGACCTTGAGTTTGGAAGTTGTAGTTCCCCTACACCCAGAGAGCACTGTGGACTCAAACAATGTTATGTTAAGTTGCTGTTTGTTTTCTATCCAGAATCACAATGTTGGAAGGAGGTTCACCACTTTAAGGTCCCTAAAACAGGCATGGGAAAACTTCAGCCCTCTGGGTGCTTTGGACTTCAACTCCCACCATTCCTAACAGCCTGAGGCCCTTTCCTGCTTAAGTGGCTGAGGGGGGAAAAGGAAAAGGGCCTCAAGCTGCTAGGAAGGGTGGGAGTTGGAGTCCAAAACACCTGGAAGGTCCAAGTTTGCCCATGCCAGCTTTCGACAGAGACCTCTTCCTCCCCCTTCGCGCCCTTTCTTCCCCCTCCTGCCCAACACTTACTTTTTCTTCTACACTGCCGCTTCTGGTGCCATTTTGATCCGAGGGGACAGTGTGAGCGTGTTTGGGAGGGGGGACGGAGGAAGACGTGACTTGTGTGGGCGCTACTGCGCAGACTCGCCCCAGAGCAAAGTGAGCAGAGCAAGGCTGGGAAGAAGGGAGCCTGAGTGGAGAAAAAAAAGTGTTTGGCAGGAGGGGGAAGAAAGGGTATTGGAGGTTCCACTTTCCCACGGCACACCTGATGATCGCTCACGGCACACTGGTTGGGAAACACTGCAGTAGACCACGGTATCCTTCTAGGGTTCTGCAAAAGCATTGTAAAGGTCCCAGGAAAAATATTTTTAAAGTTTTTTTTAAGTCCATGACCAAGTATGAAGATTTTATTGGAATTCAGTGTAACTTTGCTTTAAAAACAAAACTTGAATCTGTGCCACTGAATGACTGGATATGACTGATATATCTGTCAGTAACAGAAAAGACTAAACAATACACCTCTTTGTGTCCGCTATTGACATGGCCTTTCAGCTTATGGTCACACCAAAAACAAACAAAGTAAGTTGGATGCCACCCTGGATTTATGTATTTAGTTGTTGATCACAAAGCCCGATTTTAAAACTTGTATTTCAGGTACAAAAATGAAATAATTGCATGCATCATCTTAGGTGCAAATTCAATATTTCTCTGAACAAAAAAAAATGTTTGTGTTTATATACAGTATTTTTCTTATACGAAAATGAAGCCTTGTGGTTATATTTAAAATGCTTTCCTTTTAGGTCCAAATCTACTGCATTCTACGAAACATTCAGGTACCAGTAGTAGGGGTAGATAAAGAAGAAAAGCTTTGTGGGTTCACAATGCTTAGTAACAAATCAGGGACAGAATTTGAGTTGTGAGCTGACAGAGGGAGCTCATCCGTGCTCTCCCTGGATTCGAACCTCTGACCCGTCTGTCTTCAGTCCTGCTGACAAAAGGGTTTAACCCATTGCCCCACCGGGGCTCCTTGGTGGGCAGGATTAAAATAGACTATCAATAATGATTATAACTGCATGTGGCATTGGAGGCACTGGCAGATTAAAGGCAAGTGCTTTAAATAAATGCACTGTTGTAGTTTTACTAAATCCTTGGTTCCTTATTTTAAAAAGGAATGCTATTTATTTATTTTATTTACAACATTTTATATGCTGCCCAAGGGGGACTCAGAGAGGCTTACAAGATATATATACATACAATATATAATATTATTAGCATAGTACAATATCAGTATTATATATTACTATATTGCACTATACAGTGTTCCCTCACTTATTGCTGGGGTTAGGTTCCAGGACCTCCCGCAATAAGTGAAAAACCGGGATGTAGGGATACTCTATTTATTTTAATATTTAATACATTATTTTAGTAGTTATACGCTACTTTAAGTCTTTATACACTTAAAATAAAGTGAAGGAAAGTAAAGAAAAGAAAGGCCCTTTAAGGCGGGAGGGAGGGAGGACTGAGGAGGGAAAGCGCCTTGGAGAGCGGCTGCGGCAAAACCCCACAAAACAGCGAAAATACCATGATATATATTTTCAATTAATATTTTTAAAAATCCACGAAATAGCGAGTCCGCAATAAGTGAACCGCGAGGGAACACCATTACATTGTAATATTATTAGTAATATAATAGTAATAACTAGCCGTCCTCTGCCACGCGTTGCTGTGGCCCAGTCTGTGTATAGGTGTTTTGTGTGTGTATATATGTGTATATGTGTGTGTATATATTTGTGTATATGTGTATACATGTGTGTTTGTGCATATATGTGGTTTTATGCATGCGTTGTAATGTATTTTTTTTGGGGGGGGGTGGTTTTTAAGTCTCTTCTGCTGTGTTTTTCAGTGTTTATTGAGTGATGGTCACTTGTTGGATTGATAGGTATCTTGTGTCCAAATTTGGTGTCAATTCGTCCAGTGTTTTTTTAGTTATGTTAATCCCACAAACAAACATTACATTTTTATTTATATAGATAACTAATTTTCGTGCATGCACTGTATTGTCATTTAGCTTTTTGGGGTTTTTAAGTCCTTTCCACTGTTTTTTTTGGGGGGGGGTTATGAATGATGGTCACTCATTGGTCTGTTCGGGGTGTAGCGTCCAAATTTCATGTCAATTTGTCCAGTGGTTTTTGAGTTATGTTAATTCCACAAACAAACATTACATTTTTATTTATATAGATCAGTGTTTCCGCTGTTCCGCGGCACACTAGTGTTCTGTGAGAGATCAGCTTGTGTTCCGTAAGACAACCTCTCTTCCCCCCTTCTTCCCCCACCTGAGAGAGGTTTTCCCGCGGCACACCAGTTGATCGCGGAACAGCGGTTGGGAAACACGACCCTCTCTAGCACCTAGAGAGGCAGGGGAGACTCAGGAGGGGAGGGGCCGGGCGATAGAGTCTATCCTGTGGGCTCACTTCCGGAGGAGGAGGAGGCAAGAACCTGGGCACTTTGGGGAGACTTTCTCCTGGTTCGCGGCTCCGCCGAGCCCGGCACAGCCACGAACCGGGAGAACGGTTCCCTGCAGGGCCCAGGCCCTGCCTGGGAGCCAAGTTTGTCCGGCTCACGTCTTCTCGCGAGACCGGCGGGAGACGCGAGCTGGCCAAACCCGGCCCAGGCAGGGCCTGTTCCTTGCGGGGAGTCTTTCTCCCGGACTTGGCGGAGCTGCGAACCAGGAGAACGGGTCCAGGCCCTGCCTAGGAGCCAAGTTTGTCCGGCTCCCAGGGAGGGCCTGCCAAGCCCGGCGGAGCCGCGAACCGGGAGAACGGCTCCCCACAGGGCCCCGCCCCTCCCTCCTCCCCCTCCTCCCCAGTGTATGGGAAACCGCTCTCGGCCTCCCTCCAGCTCCCTGCTCCCCGCGGCGGTGCCTTCCTTCCTGCTTGCTTCGCCAGTCCCGAGTCCCGAGTGCTCTCTGGATGTAGGTGAACTACAACTCCAAAACTCAAGGTAAATTCCTATTAGCTATATGTATTACTGTGTTAGAGTGTCATTTTGGTTGGTGGTGTGCCCCCGGATTTTGGAAATGTAAAAAAGTGTGCCGTGGCTCAAAAAAGGTTGGGAAACAGTGATATAGATTACATGTAATATAAAATATATAATTATAATGTTTTATTATTAGTAGTATTATTATATTGTATTACATTACAACATTATGAATATTATATGTATATACAATGTTTTATATTATATAAACAATTGTGTAGAAACTGTTTCTCCAAGGCTTTCCCTTCCTGTTAAAAGCTGAGGTTGGCATGATGAGTGAATCCTTAACAGGAAATGTTCCATCAGTAAATGCAAAGGAAAGTGAAAGCAACTGTGTTCTTTGTGCAATAGACATGGCTGAGATTTTGGCTGCTCAGGGATCCCATGGAGGATCTCTGTGAAGAAGCCACTTGTTCTGTTTGCCTGGATTATTTCAGGGATCCTGTGACCTTGGAATGTGGGCACAACTTCTGCAGAGCCTGCCTGACCCAGACCTGGGAGAAGGTGGGCAACGCAGAGGCCTCCTCCTGCCCTCAGTGCAGAGAAATCGTCTCACCAAAGGACCTCAGGTCAAATCGGCAACTAGCCAGTTTGGTAGAAAAAGTGAAGATACTCAGCCTTCAGGGACCCAAGAAGGAAAAAGACAAGGAGGGAGTCTGTGAGAAACACCAGGAGCCCCTCAATATTTTCTGTCCAGAAGATGAAACCTTCATTTGTGTGGTGTGTGACAGATCCAAGGAGCATGGAGATCATAAAACGATTCCTCTGAAGACAGCTGTTCAAGACTACAAGGTAAGAAACTCTTGTGGAATTGGAGGAGGGAAGGAAATGCCTGTGGAAGCTTCTTCCCAAATCAAAGTAATTTTCTCTAGGATTTTTTTTTTCTTTCAGTGGTTTTTTTTCTGTTGTATAAACCGGTCACAGTGAAGGGACGAAACAAATATTCGAACAAATAGTCAGCGTGTGTAGGGAGAAAGCCAGAAAAGCCGAAGCAAAGTTTGATCTGAAGTTTGCTATAGACTGATTACAAATAATAAATGTTTTTTTAAAAAGTTATCTTTACAATACAAGAAGAAAGAAATGGCAAGGCACTGCATACAGCTAATGGAGAAATGCGAATGGTGACGCTCCTTCTTTGGAGGCTCCTTCTTTGGAGGTTTTTAAAAACAGAAGGCTGGATGACCATCTGTTGGGGATGATTTGAATGCAATTTTCCTGCCTCTTGGCAGGGGGTTTATTTATTTATTTATTTATTTCCGGCATTTTACCCCGCTCTTCTCAACCCCCAAGGGGGGACTCAGAGCAGCTTCCAAAAAGGCACAATTCGATGCCAACACAGTAAAACACATAAAACACAGTATAAAACCCCCCAAAACATTACACATTAAAATACAATTACATCAACCTATCATACACATTCATTTAAGTAAAAAAAAACCAAAAACTGGATGGCTCATGAGGTCCCTTTCAACTCTATGATTCCATGACACAGAAAAAGCAAAACTACTCAACACATTATTTGCATTAGTTTTCCCCAAACAGTTAACCGTACTCAACCTGGGGACAATGGGGTAGCGGGCAATGAAGCACAGAATAGGTAAAGTACAGGAAATCTGGCTAATCTAAATGAATTTAACGCCCCTTCTACACAGATGAATAAAATCCCAAACTCTGAGGATGCGTGCCATAGATGCAGGCAAAACATCAGGAGAGAATGTTTCTAGAACATGGTCATATAGCCCAAAAAACCTACAACAACCCAGTGATTCCAGCCATGAAAGCCTTCGACAATACAAAATCCCACTTTATCTACTTTCAACCGGAATATGTGGCAGTGTGGATTGGGATAACCCAGTTCAAAGCAGATATTGTGAGATTTTCTGCCTTGATATCCTGGGTTATATGACTGTGTGAAAGGGTCCCAAGTCTCCAAGACCAGATAAATTACATCCAAATCCCAAGGAACCCCACAAAGGCCAGCTCACGATCTGTAGTTCACTTCTACCTCCAAGGACTCATCTTCACGAACTTTTCCCAAATCCAGTGCATCACAGACTCTCCCCAAACTTTTCTGAACTCAGTTTGCTTCATGATCATCCCATGGATCTATAGTTCACTAAGTACCAAAGACCTTCCATACGCTAGAACCAAGGACTCTCTCCTATTTTGCTGCCCAATAAAAGGAAAAACCCATGAACTTTCATACTTATGGACCCCGAAAACTTCCTGGACTTTCCCCTATGAAATAAAATCAATGTAATGATGGTGGACAAGACCTAAAATGAAACTTTTTACCCTAAAAATGTCAATGTATTTTCCCTGCATGTTTTCCTTTCCCATTTCCCCCCTATAAATTTATTTGTACTTTTTAAAGAAACCTGGCTAAGACCCAACCCTCCCCCCAAAATTGAATTTTTTACATTTTTTTAAAAAATTCAATCTTCGGGAGAAGGAGCCGGGGCGTCTTACGTGACTTCCCCCGCCGCCGCCTCACACGCACGGGTGCCCCTCCTCCCTTCACTGAAGGAAGGAGCGGTGCCCGCCTGTGCGAGCAAGGATGCGGCGGAGGAAGCCACATCTGACGCCCTAGGGGCGGAGGGACTTCCCCCGGCTCCTTCTCCCGAAGATCGGATTTTTTTAAAAAAAATTTTTTTCAATTTTGGGGGGTCCGGATCTGCTACCCCCCCCCCCCAAAGCTGCCGCCCTAGGCCATGGCCTAGGGTGGCCTTATGGGTGATCCGGGCCTGCACACTTCCAGGTCTTGGTGAGAACCTACTATTGGGGCTTAGGGGGCTATTTGGCATTTCTTACCGCCCACCAAGGTTTTCCATCAAGGACCCTTGCTTTAGAGGAACCTAGGGTCTCAGCCTCCAAGGCAAGGCTACCCTAAATTCATATCCTCTATCAGCAGGAGTAATTTTGGAGTTATTTTAGAATTCTACAAGAACAGGACAAGTACCAGCAGACAAAAGGAGTGATGTTGTTCCCATCTTCAAAAATGTGTTAACTACAACAACACCAAGGGGACTCAAGGTGGATTCCAACAAACTAAAAAGGCAAACATTCAATGTCTCAATAACAGCAAGTACAAATGTAATAACTCAATATAGTCCCACATAAGAAAACAGCTTAAACATAACATCTATAAATTAAATAAAAATGTAACCTATTAAAATTATAACTAACATAAAAAGTGAACATGAACTATTCGAATTAATTTACAAAAGCCAATGAAGGTTCACAAAGATGTGTGTGTTGATTGTGTGGCCAGTGTTGTTAAATAGGCTAACATGGCCTGACAAGGCCTGAATACATTAGTAGTTTCCAGTCAGAGGTCTAATCCTCTTCCTCTCCATACGCTAATGAGAAAAAAGTGTTCAGGTTTTTTTAAGGAGAGAAGGGAGGGATCCAGCTTTATTTCTTTCCAGAGGTGGGGGGCGATCATGGAGAAGGCCCCACCAGCTGTGCTTGAGATGCGAGTGGGACAGAGAGCAGGGCCACCTCCGCTGACTGCAGTGTCCGAGTCGGTATGTAGGAGGAGATGTGGTTAGTCAAATAGCCTGAACTCAAGCCGTTTAGGTCTTTAAAGGTAATGACCAGCACTTTGTTTTTTACTCGGAAGCCGACCAGCTGCCAGTGGCGGTGTCGCACCATAGGAATGGATCACTCCCTGTACGGAGCTCCAGTTAGTGACCTGGCTGCTGATCTCTGAACCAGTTAAAGCTTCCAAACTATTTTCAAAGGCAGCCCCACATAGAGAGCATTGCAGTAGTCTAGGTGGGATGTGATTAAGGCATGGACTACCATGGCCAGATCTGGCGTTTCAAGGTATGTGCGCAGCTGGCGCACAAGTTTTTATTGCAAAGATGCTTCTGGCCACCACCGACACCTGGGGTTCCAGGGTCAGCGCTGAGTTCAGGATCACCCCCAGACTGCAGACCTGTGACTTCAGAGGGAGTGTTACCCCACCCAACACAGGCTGTAACCCTATAACCTGTTCTCAATCAGTGCTTCTCAACCCACAGTGGTTCTCAACCTGTGGGTCCCCAGATGTTTTGCCTTTCAACTCCCAGACATCTTAACATCTGGTAAACTGGCTGGGATTTCTGGGAATTGTAGGCCAAAACACCTGGGGACTCACAGGCTGAGAACCACGGAACTAGTGGGAGTTCAATGGGGCTCAGTCTTGAGCCAGTGCTATTCAGCACCTTTATACATGAAGGATGACAGAATAGAAGGCATGCTTATCAAATTGGCAGATGGTACCCCAGATGACAGAGTCAGAATCCAAAACTGAGAAAACAAATTTCAACACAAGAGAAATATACAACATTGCACTTGGGGGGGTTAAACGTGGCTGTTACCTTTCAATGAAAAGTGAATGTTTGTTTTTCTGCAGGTTATAATGAGACTTTGTCAGGATGATCTGGCGAAGGAGAGAGAAAAGATTCTGACATATAAAGCAGAGACAGAAAAGGAAGCCCAAGACCTGCTTGTAAGTATAGGAGTAAATGTGATGATGGAAGGAACACAATTTAAAACAATATATAAAAAATGTGTTATAAAATGCAGCTTCATCTCACAGGATGTTGTAATATAAATCTTTGGATGGCGTGAAGACTGATAATAAATCCCACATTGTGAACTTGAGTGAGTTGCCAATTCTTAGCCTCAGAGGAAGGCAAAGGCTGCTCACCCTCTGAATACATCTTTCCAAGAAACCCCCATGATACGAGGGTTGAATGAAAAGTAATGCCTCCACCTTCGTTACTTGGGTTTGGATGGGAATATTTTAATAAATCCAATGCAGAAATAATCCTTAGAATGTGCTCTTTAACCACCACTATTCACTTTCCCACATAATCACCAGACAATTGGATACATTTCTACCAACGTTGAACAAGTTATCTGAAGCCGTCACAGAAGAAGTCGACACTCTGTTTCCGCAACTAGTGTCAGCATCCTGGGTACCCATCATGCACAGATCTTCCGATACCCGAACAAAGCAATAATGTGACCCACACGTTCTTGTGAAATGCCGATTATGCTTGAAATTTCTATCTCAGTGATACGATGATCGTCCTGAATCAATCTGTCAACCTTTTGCTTGTGAAACTCGTTATTATGAAACACACAAAACTCTATGTCTGTCATGCAAGTCAGATGTTCCCACCTCAACATCTTCAAACTACTCACCCAACAATGCACAGTATTCACATGAACACAATCACCACAAACAGCTTGCATTCTCTGATTAATCTCCTTTGGGATGACACCTTCTGCTGTCAAGAATTGACTGCACATTGCTTAAGTCACATTGACCAATTATCTGCTCAGGGTTCCATACTTCACACTTTAACAACACAACCGTACAATGCTAAGGCTTCCCGCCAAAATGGAATTGTAGAGGAGAGTCTACTGAACAAGCCGCTACCTGCCGCATACCAGTACTGCCACCTGTTGAGAAGTTACGAAGGTGGCGGCATTACTTTTCATTCAACCCTCGTAGATTCATCTTAAAGTCATCATAAGAGGGAACTGACCTGAAGGCACACAACAACAGTAAAAAGCGGGAGTTTTACCTGATTCTTTGTCACAAAGCATCTGCTGAAATTCCTCCATCTACACAACCATTGACGTGCCACAAGCCCTATTTTTCACATTAGCAACTGTATCTTAATGTAATACTCACTTACTTGCCTTTCCATCTTCGCTCTGCAGAAGCAGACAAAAGCAAAAATGGAAAAAACCATAGGAGAAATCACAGAAATACGGCTGTTTCTGGAAGAACAGGAGAACGATCTCCGGGCCCAGATAGAGGAGTTGGAGAAGCAGGTTGCAAGGAAAAGAGATGAACACTTGGTCTTCCTTTCCCGGGAATGTTCCTCTCTGGAAAGTCTCACCCAGGAGATAAAACAGAAATGTCAGCAGCCACCAGCAGAACTGCTGCAGGTAAGACTGGGCAGAAGAAACTAGCTGGTGGGCCAAAGGAAAGCTAGA
Organism: Anolis apletophallus; assembly: GCA_030556195.1. Taxonomy (NCBI): domain Eukaryota; kingdom Metazoa; phylum Chordata; class Lepidosauria; order Squamata; family Anolidae; genus Anolis; species Anolis apletophallus. The sequence continues at coordinate 196,834,316 of JARBWK010000001.1, read as the reverse complement.
TACAAAACTAATGCTTTGGAAGATCTATTACAAAATACCTGCTCTATAGTTATTATGGAATCAACTGGGCATTGTTTTGGTTAAGCACAGCTGCCTGCATTTTGAATCTGCTTTGATGTTGTTTTAACATTGATCAGCATTTAATGGCCTTGCAGCTGAAAGGTCTGGCTTCTTACTGCGTGTTAATATATCTGTGGAGTAATGTCAAGGGTGGGAGAAGAAACTCTTGTCTGTTGAATGCAGGTTTGAATGTTCCATTGGCCACCTTGATTAGCATTGAATGTCCTTGCAGCTTCAAGGTCTGGCTTCTTACTGCGTACTTATATATCTGTGGTGTAATGTCCAGGGTGGGAGAAGGAACTCTTGTCTGTTGGATGCAGGTTTGAATGTACATAAAGGAGATGCTTTGGAGATGAGACCCACATGAAAGCCTGACATCCGTTACTATTTAATATATATCTTATACACATGATCTGAAGACCATTTCTTATAATGTTTTGTCGAAGGCTTTCATGGATGAAATAACTGGGTTGCTGTGAGTTTTTGAGCTTCCAGTAGCAGTAGCATTCTCTCCTGACTCTGTGGCTGGCATCTTCAGAGGAACATGGCCATAGAGCCCGGAGAGCTCACAGAACCCACTGTTATAATGGCATGAGTCAATCAAAGTTTGTTTACTGTGCAAGTCGCTTAAGGTTAGCAGAGCCAACCTTAAGAAATGGGGCCACACAGCTGGAAGAGTTGACAGGTATTCAGATCTCGAAATCGATCAAGTACCTTGGAATCCACTTGACAGCCCAGAATTCTCAGTTGGTAAAAAACAACTATGAGACTTTGTGGAAAAAGGTACAGAAAGACCTGGAAAACTGGAAGTATGCGGGACTCTCTTTCATGGGAAGAATAGCGGCCATCAAAATGAATGTACTGCCAAGAGTGTTCTACCTGTTCCAGAACATCCCGATCATAAGATCAAACCAAACATTTGACAGTTGGAAGAAGGACATTCTAAAATTCGTGTGGGATGGGAAAAAAGCAAGGATCAAGTATACAATACTAATCGACAAAAAAGAAAGAGGGGGACTGGGCTTACCAGACCTGAAATTATACTTGAGGCCTGCGGCCTAGCCTTCCTGATAGACTGGATTGACCTAAGAAAGGAGGGGCTGCTAGCACTGGAAGGCTTTGATCTACGATCAGGTTGGCACAACTTCCTGTGGTACGACCGGTCAAAGGAGAACAAAAGCCTCAAAAAGCATTCACTGAGAGCTGCTTTGATAAGAATATGGAAGATCTACAGAGGGAGATTTTACCGTCTCACCCCTCTCTGGATTGCACCCCTAGAAGCGAACCAAAAAGAACTGTTGGGATGGAGATCATGGCCCACTTACGAGGATTTGACCATAAAGACAAGGGGGGGGGGGGAGATGCTTGAAGTCAATAGAGCAAATTCAAACCAATTTCAAAAATCTGACGTGGCTCCAATTTCGCCACATCAAGGAAAGCTTCAAGAAGGACGATCTCTTGGGGTTCGAGGAGAAGGAAGGCTTCTGGAAGGCCCTCTTAAAAAACCACAAGAAGCAAATAACAAAATTGTATACCAGACTATTGGAATGGTCCACCGAGACAGAAGTGGTAAAGGAGTGCATGATCAAATGGGCCAAAAATATCGGGCGACTAATTACACTCCACGAATGGGAAAGGGTCTGGAGGAAAAAGATAAGATACACCTATGCGATGGAGCTCAAAGAGAACTGGCATAAAATGTTCAACCGCTGGTACATGACGCCACACAAACTAGGCCTCATGTACAAAGATGTCCAAAACAAATGCTGGAAATGTGGCACCCAAACGAGCACTTTCTACCACATGTGGTGGTCCTGCCAAAACGCGGTGAACTTTTGGAAAAAAATTCATACTGCCACCCAAAAGATCCTAAGATCATCCATAGAACTAAGACCTGAACTTTACCTGCTTGGCCTGACGACTGAGGAAGAATTTCCAGAGGAAAACACAGAAAGACTCTTTACCTACTTGTCCACGGCAGCAAGAATAGTTTATGCGAGAAGGTGGAAAAATGAAGAGATTCCCAACACCGAGGACTGGCTGAGCAAGATAAGAGAAATCATGGACATGGATAAACTCACCTACTACCTGAACGAGGCAGAGGGAAATGCACCTAAAAGAACTGACTGGACTCTAGTTAAAGACTACTTAAAAACCCGGGGCAAGGTCTGACGGGCGAAATGAACCCTTTAACAATGCAACTCCGAGCGGGGCCCTACACAGGTCCAAGTAAATCTCTTAACTGGGAAAGGAGATCGCTCACCCAGACACACTCGGTCAGCTTCTGAGGAGAAGGGACATCGGGAGTCCCCAGAGACTGCCTCACCCCCCCCACACACACACACACACTTTCCCAGTTTTATCTCCCCACAACCCTCGATCCTACCCAGCCCCCTGCTCCACCCTGACACCCCTCCTATACCCCTCCCCACCCCCAACATACCTCCCCAGATACCTGGCTCCCCCCCCAACTCCCCCCTCTCCTCTCCCCACAGCCTTACAATCCCAATATTTGTGGAGACCACAGACCACCTTTTGCAATGCAATCTGAGCCCTTCTATATGCACAATGGAGGGCCTTCTTATGGCAACACCAGGGGCACTCGGAGTGGCCAGTTACTGGTCAAAGGACATTTAATAGAATGCTAAGTTTGCAAACTTGGGGGGGGGGGTGTTTTGTTTTTTGTTTTTAAATACAATACAACCGCTTGGTTCGCTCCTGATACGATAGATAAAAATGTTTACACTGAATCATCAGAAAGTAAAAGTATCACCGTCTCAACTATCTAAGTCAGGGGTGCTCACACTTTTCAGCATGCGAGCTACTTATAAAACAACCAAGTCAAAATGATCTACCTACCCACTACAAAAATATGAAACATATAACACAATATCTGCTTTGAACTTGGTTTTCTGAGTCCACACTTCCATATAATCTGATTCAAAGCAGATAACATGCGATTTTATTCAACTGTATGGAAAGGACCTCAGATAACCCAGGGCTGGCAGCACTTGGGCGGTGGCGGGAGCCTGCAGGGCGGGACTGAGCCTTCCTCCCGCCCTGCTTGCGATCTACCAGGGCGCCCTACGCGATCTACTAGTAGATCGCGATCTACTTAATGAGCACCCCTGATGTAAGTGGTCCATTTCAGACACTTAATTTTTTTTCCTAATTCCAGATAAAGGATGCTCTACCTGTATTTGGGAAGTGACTGGGGAGATTTGCAGGGATGCCCTTTATTTGAGGGTTGAAATAGATTGAACAAGATGCCAGAAGAAGAAAGGAAAGGAAAACAATCCTGTATTATGTTCAGAAAGACAGAAATATGTACAGTACATAGTATAACTTACGAATGTGGACAGTATGTTTATTTGACAGAGAATTACATGAACAGGGTAATTGAAATCAAAGCTCTTATTTAGTCTTTTGGTGGAGCACAAAGTTGTTAACAGCTATTTCCTGTTTGTGTGCCCTTGGTGTCCTGAATTTCTACTATTCCTTTTTGCTCTTTTGAAACACTCAGGAAGGAGAATGAGGGGACTTGGTGGAAAAGAATTCAAATCTAAGTGTGTCTATCTGTAGGCAGGAAGATGCGACATCAGACAAGTCAAAAGGAGAACACTGCAGGGAACTCTGTTCCTTTCCCCTCTGTTACTCTTAAGGGCACATAGTCTATGCATAAGAATAGTTACACTATTCCCAGTTTTGAAGTTGTAGAAGTGTCCGTTGGGAGGGACAGCCTCAGCAATGACATCCCTCTTCTTTTGTTCTTCTCCCCTCTAGAATGTGAGGAAGCTCTTGCAGAGGTAAGTGGATCCAGTCCTTTCCATTAGATGTAACAGGTGGACATTGTGATCCTCCAATGCTCTGTGGAAGAATATGAAGGCCTCTAACAGGTCACAGATACAAATATTGCCTTTCTTTTGATCGTATGACACTTGTCTCATTGCTAGTGTCACTGCCATAGCAAGATCCCTACTCATTGTTTGTTGTATTTGTTTACTCAGAAATATTTATCCTAAAATGGAAATCTCTTTCTGTATTTTTTAAAAAAGTAATTTCCAGCTGGTGATTTACAAGCTGTGCTATAGCCTGGCTAGCCTAGTTACAAACAGTCCCCAAGTTACAAACAAGATAGGTTATCTCGGCTTGTTCTTAAGTTGAATCGTATGTAAGTCTAAACAGGTCTGCTTGAACTGGCTGAACTTTTAAATGAATGTGGACTGGATTTGTGGTGGGTTAACTTTGTTTTCTCCACCAGATGTGAGGAGAAGCAAACATCCGAGAAGCCAGTGGCTTTCCCTCCAGAGCTGAAATGGAAGATCTGGGAGTTTTGTGATCTAAATTCCTTTCTAGTTGCTGCCTTGAAGCCATTCCGAGGTAAAGAGATGTGTCTGCAAGGAGTTATGCTAGTCTCTGCATTGGCCTAAAAGGGAATATGCGAAACTCTCGGGTTTTTGTTCTATTCTCATCACATCTTGGGGCAGAAGCAGTGGGGTTTCTTTCTCCAGACCTAGGCACTATTTTTCTTAACTAGAAGGACCCAGTTTTGTTTCTGACTATGGCAGTCAATGTGTGCATGCACAAACACGCACATGCACAGAGGGATACCACAACTGGTTTATACGCACTTACAAGTACACCTCAGGGAAATAAATCAATTTGTTTCTGAGTGTTACGTCTTTTAATAGTAAATTTGGTACCAGAGGCAGAAACAATGCGGAAAAAATAGGGATGAGTCCCAACACCACCTGGGAAAAAGAAGAGGAAAAGGGTATCAAGTAATCTCGGCATTACTTCGCGAACGAAGATTCAGGAAGGACTCACCCCACGCTTTCTACAAGCGCGTTGATGACTAAAAAGGCCAATCTGTGCTTTCTGTTGCAGAAAGCACAGCAGAAAGTCTCCTTGGGTGATGTTGTTTCCAAGTTGCGGTTCTTTCTGCGTTGTCGTTTCTCTTCGAGACCCGTTCGGCGTGTCTTCTCGAAAGAGGCCGCAACATTGTGGATAGTATGTCTCCATGCCTCCCGATGTGAAGCCAGGGTGGACCACTGTTGGTGATCAATCTGGCCGAGCGTGAGATGTTGTTTCAGGGAGTCCTTGTATCTCTTTTTGGGGGCGCCTCTCTTGCGCTGACCCGTGGCGAGTTCACCATAGAGTAGTATCTTTGGGAGGCAGTGGTCCTCCATCCTAGAGACGTGCCCTGCCCAGCGCAGCTGAGTTCTCAATAGCATGGCCTCAATGCTGGTGATCCCTGCTTGCTCAAGGACAGCGACATCCATCACATAGTCCAGTGTTTCTCAACCTTTTGTGAGCCGAGGCACACTTTTCACATTTACAAAATCCTGGGGCACACCACCAACCAAAATGACACAAAATGACACTCCAACATAGTATTTATACACTCAGTGTGAAACCTGGGCCTGTTTCGATGAACACAACATGGATATCTTGGCAGGAATGGTAGAAAGACACACACGGAGGTCTTGCTCAACAGCTGTCAGACTTACTCTGTGTTTAGTTTTTATCGCACCCTTTCCTCATGGAAAACGTACTCGGTCCTCAGGGAAGCCGGCTGGAAAGAGAGCAGCCAGACGGAAACACATTCTGAGGCAGAGAGTTCCACTGCTGAACAGCTCTCGCAGTCAGAAAGTTCTTCCTAATGTTTACCCTCCTACACAGACATGCTTCCCTATGATGTTTGCTTTTTTGCCTGCGCTGTTGTGCTCCCTCTCCCTCTCGATATATATATATATATACACACACAGTATATACAGTATATATACTGTGTGTGTGTATATATATATATATATATATATATATATATATATATATATATAATATGTTCAGTTGTGGGATTAACATAACTCAAAAACCACGGACAAATTGCTGCCAAATTTGGCCACAAAACATACTAACCCAAGGAGGGACCATCAGTCAAAAAATTGATTTTGTCATTTGGGAGTTGTAGTTGCTGGGAGTTATAGTTCACCCGCAAAGAGCATTCTGTCCTCCACCAATGATGGAACTAAACCAAACGTGGCACACAGGACTCCCATGACCAACAAAAAAACACTAGAAGGGTTTGGTGGGCATTGACCTTGAGTTTGGGATTTGTAGTTCACCTATATCCAGAGATCACTGTGGACTCAAACAATAATGGATTTGGACCAAACTTGGCATGAATATTCCATATGCCCAAATATGAACACAGATGGAGTTCGTGGGAAATAGACCTTGACTTTTGGGAGTTGCAAGTTCTGGGATTTCTGGTTCACCTACAATCAAAGAGCATTCCGAATCCCACCAATGATGGAATTGGAGCATTGCATGTTCCAGAGTAGGCAAACCAGACAATCTCCACAAGTACACTTACAAGGAAACAACAAGAAATACTATTTATCCACAAGCATAAAGAAATTACATATTTCTTTACCAGGAAGGTTCACAACAAACAACAGAGGACAATAAGAAAGGTTGTAAGGATAATGCAATAACACTATACCAGGTGTCAGGAACCTTTTTGACTCAGAGAGCCATAAAAGTAAAATATTTGGAAATTTATTTCAGTGAGCCATATATTTTAAGACTGGATTCAACTAAATGTGTGTATAATAAGCCTCTGAATTTATTCTTTTAAATAATGTAATAATACTCACAATAATAATAATAATAACAACAACAACTTTATTTTTATACCCCGCAAACCATCTCCCCATTAGGACTTGGGGTAGCTTACAAGGGACAAGCCCAAAGACAATTAAAACAAAAGAAAACACTTACAATTAAAACATCAGCTAAAAACAATGCAACTTTACTTTTTGAATAATAAGAATTATATGTCATGGGGTGGAGGTGGAGGTCAGGATTTTGGAGATGCTTAGGTGTGGCGTGGCCAAAAAAAGGTTGGGAACCACTGCTCTAGAGGGGAAAATTTTAAAGCAGAAAACGTGGGATTTTGAAATGGATTATCTGGCAGTGTGGATTCAGATAATCCTGTTCAAAGCAGATAATGTGGATGGTCTGCCTTGATATTCTGGGTTATATGGCTATGTGGAAGGGCCCTGCGTCCACACAGCTGCATAAAATCCACATTGAAGTGGATTATCTGGCAGTGTGGATTCAGATAATCCAGTTCAAAGCAGAATTGGGAATTGTAGTTCACCTACATTCAGAGAGCACTGTGGACTCTAACAATGATGGATCTGGATCAAACTTGGCAGGAATATTCCATATGCCCAACTATGAACAGACATGGAGTTTGAGGGAAATAGACACTGACGTTTGGCAGTTGTAGTTGCTGGGATTTATAGTTCCTGATTGGAGGAGGAAGGGAGCTACACGCGTGCTTGCCGCCGGGGGGGGGGAGAGGCATGCTCGGGGGAAAGAGCCGTGACCTCCCTCCCTGGCCTCCTCCTCTTCTCCCCACTCCCTTCCCCTCGGTTGGCCGCTGTGCATGATCCTGGTGGCTGCGGCATATGTGCCCTTGGCTACGTGGCGCCCTGAAGAGGAGGGGGGAAGAGGCTTTCCAACGGCACAGCTGATGATCCCCCATGGCACACTGGTGTGCCGCGTCACACCGGTTGAGAAACACTGACATAGTCGGTCCAGTGTATAATTTAGGATTGTGCGAAGACAGCGCTGATGAAAGCGTTCAAGGAGTCGTAGGTGTTGGCGATAGGTGACCCATGTTACAGACCCATAGAGGAGAATAGACAGTATGATAGCTCTGTACACACTGATTTTGGTGCTTTGCCTCAGTTAAGTTATAGCAGACTGTTAAAACCAAATTAACAATATGTGCATGTGAAATGAAACAGATATATTAAGTACTCTTTCCATTAGTGAATGAAGATATTTTGAGCCTTCTAGAAGCCATTTCTGGCAAAGTGGATCCAGGAATTCTTTCTTCATTTCTTATAATTCCCACTTTGTAAAGGAAGCTGGTGATGGAAGCTTCCCTGTTCATCTCTCTCTCTCTCTTTCTTCCTATGTTTTGCTGTTCAGGCATGATGCTTGGAAAATTATTGGACAACTTAATTGTAATACATGTAATGGAATATCTTACTGGGGAAGAATCATATCATAAGCAAAGTGTAGCCTTGTCTCCTTCAGCTTGTACCATTTTTCCAGTATAAAAACTACTATTAGTTTCGTTTCTCTTAAAAACATTTATTTAAGATGTCTACTGTGAATTGATGATGTGGTTCCTAGTCTTATATCTGCTTTGTTTGGTTTTATTTCCTTTCCCAGGTGCTCTGTTACCTGGGCTAAAGCTTCAGAAAGGTAAATTTCCAACGGTGGAAAAAAGTCACAGGACGGATGGTGTCATTTGCCTGGTGGCCTTTCATCCAATCAATGTTATTCTCCCCTCCGTGTCCACCCTTTATATTCCTTTGGAAGGCTGTGAGTTGTAATTTCAAGGATCAGCACTGGGGATTTTTACAATTTTTTTAAAGCATGTGTGTTTTGCTGAGGGAATTCCATGATTGAAAGGCAGAATATCTCCTCTGACTTTTAAAAAAATCTTACAGCTACAATGTTACAGTGTAAAAGAACCATGTCCCTTATGCAATTAAATACATCTAAAACAATGATCATAAAGAGTGAATGGAGGATAATTGAATGATACTCACTGAGTAGCAGTCCTGGGGAAAACGTGGGGGGAAACCAATTCAAGTTAAAAGAGCTAAAATAAGAGTAGTATGGGCACCTCCCTTCTGTCTTTCTGCCAGAAGTAAATATTTTTAAGGAGGCATTTGACTTTTAGTGTGTTGTAGTAGATGGAGCTTTAAATAGTGCAACTAGAAAAGAGGAACTGGGTAGGTGCGAAGCAAGGGAATCCCAAACGCGTGCGAGCCAGATGCAATAATCAAGAGAGCCACACCTGGCTCGCGAGCCATAGGTTCCCGACCCCTGGGTTAAAGTGTAGTTTTTCAGTCTTTTAAACATAGTGGGCAGCAGTCTTTTTCAACGCATCAGGAAGAGGTGAGGAAGTGGAATTTTCTCAATTCTTTTTTTTTGGGCCAGATTTCTAATGAAGTAGCATTCAGTTGAAAATATGGGAAGGAAAGTTGTGGAAGGAACTAAAACATCCACTCCAGTTAGAAGGAAGAGTTCCACCAATGTAGTCACCGTTTCGTACGTCTTTGCCAAAACAATTTCTTTCTTTTTTTAAAAAAAGGCTTGGAAATAAGCCCCACTGAGTGCAGTTAAACTCTAGAACCTTTCAGTGCTGTCTGGCCATGTTCCAGAAGCATGTTTCACCCACATCAGTGGCAGGCATCCTCTGTGGGAAGTGAGAATATAGCAATTGGTGACCTTGATTATCGTTGAATAGCCTTGCAGCTTCAACGCCTGACTGCCATTATGCAATGATGCAAGTCTCCAGACCTTTGGGATTCAGAAGCTGGATTATATGGTAGCGTAGATGGGGCCCCCACTTATCAGAGGCAAGTGGGAATAATACAATTGGTGATCTTCATTGGTATTGAATAGTCTTGCACTTTCAAAGCCTGACTGCTATTATGCAATGATGCAAGCATCCCCTAGTAGTTTGTTTGTATATGATTATGAAAGTATTATACAGTGTATACGCATATTTGTTCCCAGAACACATACAGCTAAGTTGCAGGGTTTGTCCCCCTTCCCCCATGCCAGAAATAACACCGAAACACCTAATCCCTCTTTCTTCCTCCTTCCCTCCTCTCTTCTCGGTAGCCTCCCATAGTGACACACTGAGGTTTCTTTAAGAAAAAAACCACTGTGGGATGGTGGGCAGAGCCTAATGTTTGCAAAACAAAAAACAAAACAAAACAAACCCTGAGTGCACTGGAAAAGAAAGCCAGTGGTAAAAGGTAGGGAAAACACCTTTAAAAAAAACCTAAATTGAGTCAGACACAATTATCCTCTCCTCCTCTCTCTTCAAACAATTCCCAGCTTCATGTGGTGAAGTCCCAGGTGACAGTACCTGCTGACATGGTCTCTTTTGTACAATTAAAGGGACAGAGCCCCCTTTTGTTCCAACAACCCCATTCAAAGATAACATATGTATTCACCCAATTTATTAATTTTTTTATTAAAAAGGCTAACTTTCTTTCTGAGAAAGATCTGTAATATCTTGTTTTCTAGACTACTGGTTCCAAATCTTTTTTTTTTGGACCAAGGACCATTTTGACCAGGGACCACTCTCCAACTTAAGTACCAAAAGGGTTACGAATCAGTTTTTGGTCAACTTTAGATTCGGTTTGGTTATTTGGGGTGCAGATTCAGAAAATTGCATTGGATAGATCGCATCAGCTCTAGTTTCTGATACAGAACATATGCTACCCAGTCGTCGCCATCTGCTTGCCTACAGAAAACCATATTTAATAATCTAGAGCTGATGTGATCTTTCCAATGCAATTTTCTGAATCAGCATCCCAAATATCCCCAGGAACAGTTCTAAAAACGAAGACACCATTTTTTTTTTTGGTTGGGCTGTGTTATTATCTATAGTGCGACAGTTCCCCCTGGTGACCAGATGTTTTAAAAATTGCCTCTGTCTTGTGTGTTTGTGTGTCTAAATCAGTGGTTCTCAGCCTTTCTAATGCCCTGACCCCTAAATAAAGTTCCTCATGTTGTGGTGACCCCCAACCGTATTTTCGGTGCTACTTCATAACGATAATTTTGCTACTCTGATACTCAGGGTGTATTTTCATTGTTACAAATTAGCTGGCTTTCCTCCTCGATGGCCAGCTGGAGGAAGAGGAGAAAGAAAAGGAGAAGGGGCGCTGCTGTTGTTTCTCCTCTTCCTCCTCCAGTAAGTAAAGGCTGGGATAGGAAGGGGAAAAACTGGGAAAAGGGAAGACTGGGGTGGGCAAAGGGTTCTGGAAAAGTTGGGGGAAACTAAGGGAAGAAGGGGGGAGGACTGGGAAGGGAAATTGTGGGTGGGGGATTCTTCCTTTGGCTCTTTGGAAGGGGCTGTCTGGGAGAGCTACCTGCTTTTGCAAGAAATTCAAGGAACTCCTGCTGGAGCAGAGAGACAGCTACTTGCCTGCTCTGCTTCCTCTTCCTCTCCCTTCCGCCCCCAGAAGGGAGACCTAGAAAGCAGGGAGGGGAATGAAAGCACGGAAGAAGTTGCTTGTTCTCAGGAGGGGGTTTCTCCTCCACACTTCCATTCCCCTCCCTGCTTTCCATGTCTCCCTTCTGGGGGCAGAAGGGAAAGGAAGAGGCGGCGACCCCAGACAGCTGGTGGACCGCAGGAGGGGAATGAATGCATCGATGGGGTGCTGCTGCCCTTTCTCCTCTTCTTCCTCCTCTTACTTCCTGAAGGTCAGGAGGGAGGGGGCAGATCCGATCTCAGTTGGGAGGGAGTTCCACAAAGGCACACACATATTTGCAACTGCCAAAAAATGTTAAGAAAGGGTTGCAAGCATGCAACACTATTACATCAAGCAATGCAAACAGGCCCTCTGGGGCCGTAACACAGCTTCTTCTGCTTCTCATTGCTTTCCTTCATCTCTCTCTCTCTCTCTCTCTCTCTCTCTGTCTCCAACAGCAAATGTCACTCTGGATCCAAGCACAGCGGGTCCCTTGATTATCCTGTCTGAGGATCAGAAAAGTATGAAAAGCACAGGCAAGGCTCTAATCTCGTGTGACAATCCTGAGATATTCAATCCCCGATCAAATGCCTTGGGACATGAGGGGTTCACAAAAGGAAGGCATTTCTGGGAAGTTGCTGTGGAAGGGAAGGGAGACTGGGCTGTGGGGGTGGCCAAGAAGTCTGTCAGGAAAAAAGGCCCTGTGTGCATTAGTCCTGGGGAAGGGATCTGGGCCGTGGGCAAGTGGGAAGGTAGGTTGCTCTTCCCAGTTGCTCCCAGTTGCTCTTCTATTACTGATTTTCTGCTGAATGAAAGGACTAAGTGGGTCCGAGTCTGTCTGAACCGTGCTTCAAACCAATTGGCCTTTTACAATGCTGATACAGGAGACCAGATCTGCCTACTTTCAGACGTCCCATTCTCCAGAGAGATTGTCCTCCCGTTCTTTTGTGCGTTAAAAAATAGCCACCTCAAAATCTTAGCTTAAAGCAGGAAAGCCTCTTTCATGGGAATTGTTCTTTAAATCTGGATGATAATAAATGTTATTTTATTTTTTAAAAATAATTTTTATTAGGGTTGTGAAAGTGAAAAAAACACACATTTACTTTCCATAAAATCATAAGTAATCATAAGTAAGAAAGGCAAGTAGAGAGAAAAAAGAGTAAAAGAAAAAAAAGGAGAGGGAAAAAAAGAAAAGACAAACAAGAGAAAATAAAGCATTGAGATGCAAGATTAATATTTGAGTTTCTTCCAATTTGTCCCCTCCTATTTACTCTTTTTCTTTCTCCTGTAGTTAATCTTCCTTTGCGCAATCTTGTGGTTGGAAAGTATTGAGGAAGTTTCTGATTAAGGACCAGTCAGTCCTTGATCTCTGTTGGGTTCTCAAGTGTTGTGTTGAACTGTCCATATTCATGATATCGAATATTTGAGTATAGTATCCACTCCTCTATTGGCAGGGGCGGTCCTACGGGTAGGCCAAGTAAGCGACCGCATGGGGCGCCATCTGGGAAGGGGCGCCATCTGAGGGAAGATGTTCCTCAGGCAGCGCCGCGGCTACCTGCTTTTGGGCCCCGGCCTTGTGTGCTCCGATGCCGCTTCTGGGCATGTGCTAGAGTTCCCATATGTCCCTTATTCTAAGGGACGTCCCTTATTTTGGCCCTAAAATTTGTGTCCCTTATTTTCAGGCCCTGTCCCTTATTTTTTGACTAGCAGGACAGGACTGGGCGGGGTTGACCAGAGGAAGGTGCGCGCTGCAGTTTCCACGGCAATGCCTGCCCGGGGATTCCAACTTGCAGGGCAGCCTGCATCCCCGTTGGAAGGAAGAGGCGATACAGGACTTTTTCAAAGTACAGTAGACTAATTAACTGTTACCCAAGGGGAATGTTGGATCATGTTGGATAAAGATAGTTTCTGGTTGCTTTAGAGTTACTCTTAAAATAGGCCTAGCTGTGAATCCCAATACTATACAATGCTGTGTATCCCATACTATACTATACCATTAACTATCGACATAATAATCATGAAGATGTACTGTCTTATAAAATTTATTTTATTTTAATGTTTAGACAGTGCACTTTTAATGTCAGCAAAGTCAAGGACTAAATACCGATGGAGAAAATTAGGTAGTTCTAATAATGTTTTTTCTGCATGACAAAGCATGCGGAAACATACCATGTCCTGTTAAGAGGGTGTAAGTCAGTTTTTTGTGAGTTTCAATCATTATCTTATTCTGTTAATAAAACTATTTCTACCTAATGTTTGATTTTCAAGTTTTTAATGAAGTGTCCCTTATTTTTGTGAAAAATCCCGTAAATGTCCCTTATTTCTTATGTCAAAAAATGGCAACCCTAGCATGCGCAGAGGTTTTCACACAGGCGCTGTTACTCCGGAGCTGAAGTTGAGTGCAGGAGCAACTGCGCATGCGCGAAAACCCCCGCGCATGCCCAGAAGCGGCGTCGGAGCGCACAAGGCTGGGGCCCAAAAGCAGGCAGCCAAGGCGCTGCCTGAGGAACATTGGCAGGGCCGATGGTCCCTCCTTTCTGCCCGCCACCTTGCCTCCTCCTTCCTTCCTGCCTTCCCTGCTGCTGCTGCTGCCGCCGCCCTCCTCCTCTTCACGGACCAGGGAAGAAGCCGAAGCCGAGGCCTGCCTCCCTCTTGCCTTCCTTCCTTCCTTCCTTCCTTCCTTCCTTCCTTCCTTCCTTCCGCAGGTAAGAAGGGACGGGGGCACACCAGGCAACGGAAAGGCGAGAAAGCGCGAGAGCAGGAGGATCATCATAATAATAATAGGACACTGCACTCCCTCTGTCCTTCTCTCTTTACTTCCCTTTTTCCTTTCCTCTCCTTCCTCCTTCCTTCCTGCCTTCTCCACCTCTTTCCTTCCTTCTCTTTTTCTCTCCTCCTTCCTTTATTTATTCCTTGCTCTCCTTCCTTCCTTCTCTCTTTACTTCCTTCCCTCTTTTCCAGGGGCGGTCCTGCCTGCGCACAGGAGCTTCTGGGCATGCGCGGAGGGGGTGTGTGCCAAAATAATGTTTTGGGGGCCCCCGCCAAAATAATGTTCGCTTACCATTTAAAATTACCTTAGACCGCCCCTGGCTATTGGGGATTTGACTCCTGGTCTGCAGAACCACAGTCCAAAGTTTAAATCACTATAGCACGCTGGCTCTAATTTGCAGATCTAATTCTCATAAATGATACAGATTTCATGATTGTATAGCCTTGGTTGCCATGTTTTCAAGATAGCAATAAAGGGTAGTCGAATTGCTTTGCGCTCAAAAGCCCAACACAGCAAAATAATGCTTCGGATTGGTTATTAATTTGACTTTGCTGCTATCAGTCAAAACTGTTCTCTCTGAACACTATGGAAATGCAACATGTTATGCTCACACAAACACTTGCTTATCTAAATATGTACCTAAATATGTTGGGAGCATGTAAGAAATCAGTTAGTGTGTGTCAACTGTAAAATAAGATGCACGAAGCTGATTGGTTGGGCTACGCCCAGGGAGCTAGCTGAGCCTGGAACTTTTAGTTACTGTTACATTTTTCAGGCTTGAGTTATGGAGGTGCTTGCAGAGAGACCGAGAGACAGTTTGGAGAGTGCTCTTGCTTCATAAACTGGTGGAGGAAAACATTCCACATCGACAAAGAAAGACCGTTTTAAATCTCTCTAAAAGGACATTATGTGAGTCGATGCAACTGATCACATAATTGTATACTGTATACTGTATGTTCTGTATTACAAAGAATAAACTACTTTTTCGGTATTGATAATCTGCGTGGCATATTTTCTTTCTCTGGCAAGACAGTGTGTGGACTGATCAAACATGAACTACACATGGCTTATTTAATACTAGCTTGGGGACCCGGCGGTGCCCGGGTTATTTGAGGAAGGCATTGTGTGCCAAGGTTGGTTCCTATTAGATGTTTATGTGGCTTGCAGTGGTCTCAGGAAAGTAGTGAAGGTACTGGGAGTCCCAGTGGCCATGGTACATCCCCCTCCAAACAGCACGAGGATGTAGAGTGGGTCATTGGGGGTCTGTGTGTCACATTTGGTCTTGATCATTCTCTGGATGAGGGTTGCAACGGTCTCAGAAGGTGAGTCAAAGTATTTTAAGTCCTATCATATGTGGTCCATCCTCCTTGAAACAGCACCAGGGTGTAGAGTGGGTCAAGGGGGTTCTGTGTGCTAATTTTGGTCTGTAGTAGTCATTGGGTGAGGGTCGCGTTGTGAGGTGGGCCAATGGCCCCCTGTGGGCCAATTTGGTCCTGATCCGGCCCTGCTGTGGGCCACAGTGTCTGACTGCCTGAGGTCTTTCCTTTTCCCTCTGAGTCACCTTAGAATGTTGGGATGTGGATGGCCAATCTGAGTCCTTGATGCAAATACCATTTTTGCGGCAACCAATCCCCTGTCTGGGGCCGTAGAATGTTGGAGTTCTGAGGCTGGCCAACCAGAGTCCTTTATGCAAATAATCCCATAGTGGCAACCTATCGAAACACTATCACATATTCATTGGCACCTCCGCACCTGCCAGAAAATGAACATTCCATGTCCAACGGAAAAAAACTGCCATTTGGCAAACTCAAGCATTCAGTTGCATTCTGTTTTGCTGGCCAATCAGAGTCCTTTATACAAATAGTTGCTCAGTGGCAACCAGTGCCCTCTGTCTGGTGCCTTAGAGTGTTGGAGTTCTGAGGCTGGCCAATCTGAGTCCTTTACGCAAATAATCCCACAGTGGCAACCAATCGAAATGCTGGTACATATTCCTCCTCACCTATGTGTGTTTTACCGGATTGTAAGCCGGTCCGAGCCCTCAGGGAGTGGCGGCATACAAGTCCAAATAATAAATATTACGCCACAAAATATGTGTCTGTCTAATGAATTTGCTTAATTTTGCTTGTGTATACTTAAACCATATAAATTAGATTTTATTCATGCAGAGTAATGGATTATACATAACAATGGGTGAAGGAACCTACTTTCTCTCATTACAGCTCAAGCTGTTTTTGAACTGCTTAGGTCAACAGTGAGCAGGGCTGACGGTTGGCTACTCATGCCGACCCGGAGCTTTGGACTTGCAACCTTGTGGTGGATAGATGTTATAGTTGGTGATGATTTACCAGCTGTGCTAAACCTCCAGCCCCAAGATGGTCGTGATGATCATAGAGAGGTGCTTCTCCCTCCCTCCCTCCCTCCTTTCTTGCCTGGTGCGCCATTCCCGGCTTCTGCCTGGTGCTTCTGTAATAGGACAACTGGGTCCGGCAGGTCCCCTGAGGGAGTGGCGTCGCTCGGGCTGCACTCCTCCTCCCTCTCTCCTCCTGAGACTGCGGTGAGTTGTCTCACAGGCAGCGGCAGCTGTGCTGCGTGAATGGGGCACCTCGTGGATGGGCGCCAAGCAGCTGCCGCTGGGACAACTCGGCGTGAGTCATCGCCATTTTTTTTTGGCCTTGATCTGGCGCCCCCCTCGACTTACGCCCATAGGCCAAGGCCTTGCTGCCCTAAATGATAATCCGGGCCTGCCTCAACCTGAACCGTACTGTCAGCCTAAGCTTAATAACCCCTTCTTACCCAGACCCTGACCTTTACCCAAATACCCAGGAGTCACCCTGGTCCATGCTCTGACCTACAAGAAGCACGGCCTGAAGATCAAGCCAAAAGTGGGTAGTGCTAGAAACAATCCCATAGGAAAGCTGACTGGCACAGCCTGGGGATCGCAACCAGACACAGCGAAGGCATCTGCTCAGTCCGTATGCATGGAAGCAAGTAAATTGTAGTTCCCAAAAATGGTAGAAAAGGACTAAAACGCAAACTCGGATAGAATCCAAAAACCAATCTTCAGTATTAATAGTATATATTTTGTCAAGTCGATTCAGTTCCGAAGGAAACAATACAATGCGGTTTCAAATCACAGCCGTAACATGCGGCAAACGAAATCAAGCGGAGAAAAGGTCACTGAGTTGTAATCCATATATCAATCATGGTAAATCGGTAATAAATCAAACAATTCCAGGCAACTCAGGTTGGTCGACGGTCTAGCCGTTTCGCCTATAGAGGCTTCATCGGGACCTTCCGACTGTATCTCCAAAATCAATAGTTTCCAATGGTCCGGATCAAATCTATAAATTAAATATCATATATACATCAGTGAATCATATAATTATACAGTAGTACAAGTGTATAATGCGCTCGAAAGAACTAACAATAGGAAGGCTGAATATACATACCAGGTCTATTATCATAATATCATAGTGGTAAATACCATCATCTCATTTGGGTCACGGACAGGGAATGGGGCAAAGGCTATGCAGTTTAAATGCTCCAGTAATTAGGATCATTAACATAAGTAATTACAACAGTATTTCACCTATTGTAAGTCGGTCATTAAGACCTGATTGTCTCATGCTGGGTTTAGGAGTAGCTTCTGTTCCCAGGGTCACGATCCAATAGGCTTCGCGTTGAAGGAGTGTGGTTTTAATGTCTGTAAAGGCTACGGGTTTGATCCGTTCAAGAACCAGGACTTGGAAATCCTCAAAATGATGTCGTTCTTTAAAATGGCAGTACAATAAGGAATTATCATTTTTGGTGCGAAAACGTGAGCGGTGTTCCAAAATTCGAGTCCAGAGTTCCCTTCCCGTTTCACCAATATAAAGACAGTTGCATTTTAAACAATAAACGAAATTCCTGCTGGCGCACGTTGCCCAGGTGCGGAGTTTAATCTTCGTGCCATTATGTGGGCTAATTATGTATTCATCCGCGCAAATATGTTTACATATGGAGCACTTTCCGCATCTACTGGTGTGGTTTGGGTAGGGAGACTCCGGTTTTCCTTTTGGGCGATGGTCCGCATGAATGAGTAGTTGTTTTACGCTCTTGGTTTTCTTTTTTTCTTAATTTTTTTATTAAGGTTTTCACAAAAACTGGGGGAATAGGTCTGTGGGGAAGGGAGAGTGTGGGGAGGAGGGACCCTGGGGAGGGGGGAAACCAGGACCTGGGAAGGATCAAGGGAGCGGATAGGTGTTATGGGAAGGTTGAAACCAGGGAGGTATGGGATGGGGGGAGGCGGTTAGGGGTGGGGGCAGTCTCGGGGACTCAGAGTCCTTTCTCTTCCACAGCCGATCGAGTGCTTCTAATGGGGGAGGGGGAGTGTCCCCTGCTTCCAGCTGCCGGTTGTCTCGCCCTATGTTGAGCCCCTCGGGCTTGTCTGGTTGTGGATTTTGCTTCGCCCGTCAGGTGTCCCTTCGGATTTTTAGGTGGTCCTTAACTGGAGTCCAGTCGGTTCTATTGGGTGGGTTACCCTCAGCCTCGTTTAGGAGGTAGGTAAGTTTGTCCATGTCCATGATTTCCCTTAGCTTACTCAGCCATTCCTCGGTGCTAGGAATCTCTTCGCTTTTCCACTTTCTCGCGTATACTATTCTAGCCGCCGTTGACAGGTATATGAAAAGTCTTTCTGTATTTTCTTCTGGGAACTCTTCCTCCGTCGTCAGGCCAAGCAGATATGATCCGGGCCTGAGTTCTATTGTGGAGTTGAGGATCTTCTGGGTGGCAACATGGATTTATTTCCAAAAGTTCACCGCGGTTTGGCAGGACCACCACATGTGGTAGAAGGTGCCCGTTTGAGAGCCACACTTCCAGCATTTGTTTTGCACATCCTTGTTCATGAGACTTAGTTTGTGTGGTGTCATATACCAGCGGTTGAACATTTTATGCCAGTTCTCTTTGAGATTTGTTGCATAGGTGTACTTTATTTTTTTCCTCCAAACTCTTTCCCATTCGTGCAGGGTAATAGGCCGCCCGATGTTTTTGGCCCATTTGATCATGCACTCCTTTACCACTTCCATCTCGGTGGCCCATTCCAGTAGCCTGGTATAAAGGTTGGTGATCTGTTTCTTGTGGTTCTTTAAGAGGGCTTTCCAAAAACCTTCCTTCTTGTTGAATCCCAAGAGCTCGTCCTTCTTGAAGCACTCCTTGATGTGGTGGGATTGGAGCTATGTCAGGTTTTTGAAGTTGGCTTGAATTTGCTCTGTTGATTTTAAGAGTCTTTCCCCCCCTATCTTTGCGGTCAGATCTTCGTAGGTGGGCCATGTGGTCCATCCCAACAGTCCTTTTTGGTTCGCCTCAAGGGGCGAGATCCAGAGAGGGGTGAGGCGGTAGGACCTCCCTTTGTAGCTCTGCCATATTCTCATTAAGGCGGCTCTCAGCGGATGTCTCCTAAGGATCTTCCCTTCCTTTGGCCGGTTTCGCTCTTGGTTTTCTTAAAGGCAATAATGGGTGGTTTTTCCAGTCCCGGTATGGAATTCACAAGTGGCCAAAATTCTTAACTATCTTGGTAATATCTTTAGAATGTCTAGTATATGTCAGAGGCCATACAGTGCGGTTTAAGGGTGCCGTTTCCTTCTGTTCATACAGACTCTGGCGGGTTACTCTGGAAACTCTGTTGTAGGCTTGTTCTAAGATCTGTGGTGGGTATCCTCGTTGTATCAGATCATGTTTAAGCTGTATGGCCGATTTCTCAAAATCAGTAATATTAGACGAATTCCTTTTCAGTCGTATTAACTGAGAGAAAGGTAAGTTGTTTTTGAGGGCCTGTGTGTGGAATGAGGAATAGTGTAGAAATGAATTCTTTTTGGTAGGTTTAATGAGACATTTATGGTCTCATTTTCCACGACATCTCCGGCCCATCACCCCCAGTTTGGGTATCAGCCAGCATGCTAACGCCTTAAATCAAGAAATAGTTTTCTAAAGTCTATAGAGACACTCGCTGGGACACCTCAGCAAGCGAGAGTCCAAAAGTGGCAGGCTCAAACCCAGGACCTCAATCGATGGTTGAGACCAAGAGGAAGGAAGGCGCTGGACAGGCTGCGCTCTGAGATCCCCCATGAGGTGCAGGGACAACCTTCAGAAACGGGGCCACAAAGCAGAGTCCGCGGACATGCAATTACGGAGAAGAGCCAACCACAGGCCACCTCCTGCAATGCCGCCTGAGCCCTGCCACATGCACAAGGGAGGGAGGGCCTTCTCACAGCCACACCGGGGCATGCACTCACTCCGAGGGGCCAGCTACTGGTCAAAGGGCATTTCATAGAAGGCCAAGTTTGCAAACTTTGTGTGTCTCTGTGTGTGTTTAAATACATTAAACACAATACAACTCTTTGATTCGCTTCTGATAAATAAACAAGCCCTCACCCTAAACCTAGGAGTCCCCGGGGGCGGTGCAGCAGGTTCAAGCGGTGAACTCCCGCTGTTAGCCCCAGCTCCTGCCGACCTAGCAGTTCAAAAACATGCCAATGTGAGTAGATCAATAGGTACTGCTCCTTCTGGCGGGAAAGTAAGGGCGCTCCATGCAGTCCTGCCAGTGGCCTTGGAGACGTCTAGTGACAACGCCGGCTCTTGGGTTTAGGAATGGAGATTAGCTCCAGAGTCCCGCCCCCCAGAGCCAGGCACGGCTGGGCTTAAGGTCAGGGGGAAACCTTGACCCCTTTTACTTTGACTCACCCCAGACCTTCCCCTCAGCGTCGCCCCCTCCTCTCTCTTTCTCCCTCCCCTAGCCCCTCCTCCCTGATTGACAGCCGCTTGATTGACAGCCGCCGGACCCAGCTCGCTGCAGCCCCCTCTATTGGACTGGCAGGAATGGGCAGCAGCCAGAGGGATAATCAGCCCGGGAGGCGCGGGAGACTGTCTGCCTGGAGACTGGTGACGCGGCCAGCGGAGGCCGATTCCCATTGGCGGATCCTGGAAGGAATGCCCTCTCCTAGTGGCAGCAGAAGGGCAGAGGAAAGGCTGAGTTTCTGCCCGGAGACCGGTGACGCCGAAGGAGAGGGAGAATTCCTATTGGCGGGTGCTGCTGGGCCTATGGGAGAGAAGGAAGGAGGCTCGCTTGTCCCTGATTCCCCAGTGCCGCGAAGAAGCCCCGCCCCTCTACGGGTCTCTTGCCCGCGGCCGCCATGTTGGGTCTTGGCGGAAGTCTAGCGAGAGGGGCCGGCCTCCGTTTCCTAGAGGAAAGCGAGGGAAGGCTCGGGCGACGCTTTTCCTTGTGAGCTCACTTCCGGAGGAGGGAAAGGGGGTGGGGCTTCGAGAGAGAGAGAAGGAGGAAGTGGGTGTCGTCGGTCCTGTTGACGAGGAAAGCGGAGGCCTTCCAGGGAGAGAGAGAGAGAGAGTTCAGGAGAAGCGGACCCGAGTGTGGGAGTGAGTGAGTGAGGTGTTGGCCTCGGTCTGCCTGGCCCTTCTCGGCCTGGGCTCGGCCTCTGCTCGCAGGCAGGCCTTCTTGGCAGCCTCTCTGAGCTTCGGAAGGGAGCGGCCTGCCCGGGAGACGCCTCCCCCACCTGCGGCCTGCTCTGCCCTCCCAGCCTGCCTCTCTTCCTCCTTCCGCCCACCCAGGTAAGAGCGGCCTTGTACTCCCCTCACCTCCAGCCCAGAGCAGGCCATATTGATGTGTTTACTAGCTGTACCCAACAAGCTTTGCTGTGGCCAACCTCCCCTCCCTCCCTCTTTCCTTCCTTTTTTTCTTCTCTTCCTCTTCCCTTCCTTCCACCCATTTCCTTCCCTTTCTCCTTCCTTCTCTTCCTCTTCCCTTCCTTCCACCCATTTCCTTCCCCTTCACCTTCCTTCTTTCTCTTCCTCTTCCCTTCCTTCCACCCATTTCCTTCCCTTTCTCCTTCCTTCTCTTCCCTTCCTTCCACCCATGTCCTTCCCCTTCTCCTTCCTTCTCTTCCCTTCCTTCCACCCATTTCCTTCCCCTTCCTTCCACCCATTTCCTTCCCCTTCCCTTCCTTCCACCCATTTCCTTCCCCTTCCCCTTCCTTCCACCCATTTCCTTCCCCTTCTCCTTCCTTCTCTTCCCTTCCTTCCACCCATTTCCTTCCCCTTCTCCTTCCTTCTCTTCCCTTCCTTCCACCCATTTCCTTCTCCTTCCTTCTCTTCCCTTCCTTCCACCCATTTCCTTCCCCTTCTCCTTCCTTCTTTCTCTTCCTCTTCCCTTCCTTCCACCCATTTCCTTCCCTTTCTCCTTCCTTCTCTTCCCTTCCTTCCACCCATTTCCTTCCCCTTCCTTCTCTTCCCTTCCTTCCCTTTCTCCTTCCTTCCTTCTCTTCCCTTCCTTCCACCCATTTCCTTCCCCTTCTCCTTCCTTCCCTTCCTTCCACCAATTTCCTTCCCCTTCCTTCCCTTCCTTCCACCCATTTCCTTCCCCTTCTTCTCTTCCCTTCCTTCCCTTTCTCCTTCCTTCCTTCTCTTCCCTTCCTTCCACCCATTTCCTTCCCCTTCTCCTTCCTTCCCTTCCTTCCACCCATTTCCTTCCCCTTCCTTCTCTTCCCTTCCACCCATTTCCTTCTCCTTCCTTCTCTTCCCTTCCTTCCACCCATTTCCTTCCCCTTCTTCCTTCTCTTCCCTTCCTTCCACCCATTTCCTTCCCCTTCTCCTTCCTTCTTTCTCTTCCTCTTCCCTTCCACCCATTTCCTTCCCTTTCTCCTTCCTTCCTTCTCTTCCCTTCCTTCCACCCATTTCCTTCCCCTTCCCTTCCTTCTTTCTCTTCCTCTTCCCTTCCTTCCACCCATTTCCTTCCCTTTCTCCTTCCTTCCTTCTCTTCCCTTCCTTCCACCCATTTCCTTCCCCTTCCCTTCCTTCTTTCTCTTCCCTTCCTTCCACCCATTTCCTTCCCTTTCTCCTTCCTTCCTTCTCTTCCCTTCCTTCCACCCATTTCCTTCTCCTTCCTTCTCTTCCCTTCCTTCCACCCATTTCCTTCTCCTTCCTTCTTTCTCTTCCTCTTCCCTTCCTTCCACCCATTTCCTTCCCTTTCTCCTTCCTTCTCTTCCCTTCCTTCCACCCATTTCCTTCCCCTTCTCCTTTCTTCTTTCTCTTCCTCTTCCCTTCCTTCCACCCATTTCCTTCCCTTTCTCCTTCCTTCCTTCTCTTCCCTCCACCCATTTCCTTCTCCTTCCTTCTTTCTCTTCCTCTTCCCTTCCTTCCACCAATTTCCTTCCCTTTCTCCTTCCTTCTCTTCCCTTCCTTCCACCCATTTCCTTCCCTTTTTCCTTCTTTCTTTCTCTTCCTCTTCCCTTCCTTCCACCCATTTCCTTCCCTTTCTCCTTCCTTCCTTCTCTTCCCTTCCTTCCACCCATTTCCTTCCCCTTCTCCTTTCTTCTCTTCCCTTCCTTCCACCCATTTCCTTCCCCTTCTCCTTCCTTCTCTTCCCTTCCTTCCACCCATTTCCTTCCCCTTCTCCTTCCTTCTTTCTCTTCCTCTTCCCTTCCTTCCACCCATTTCCTTCCCTTTCTCCTTCCTTCTCTTCCCTTCCTTCCACCCATTTCCTTCCCTTTGCCTTCTTTCTTTCTCTTCCTCTTCCCTTCCTTCCACCCATTTCCTTCCCTTTCTCCTTCCTTCCTTCTCTTCCCTTCCTTCCACCCATTTCCTTCCCCTTCTCCTTTCTTCCCTTCCTTCCACCCATTTCCTTCCCCTTCTCATTCCTTCTTTCTCTTCCTCTTCCCTTCCTTCCACCCATTTCCTTCCCTTTCTCCTTCCTTCTCTTCCCTTCCTTCCACCCATTTCCTTCCCCTTCTCCTTCCTTCTCTTCCCTTCCTTCCACCCATTTCCTTCACCTTCTTCTCCACCTATTCTTGGACTGCCACTCCCAACAGTCCTCCTGATCCATCTACCTACCTCCCTACCTTCCTCTCTCTAATCCAGTGGTTCTCGCCTGTGGGTCCCCAGGTGTTTTTGGCCTGCAGCTCCCAGAATTCCGAGGCAGTTTACCAGCTGTTAGGGTTTCTGAGTTGGAGAGGCCAAACATCTGGAACCCCCAGGTGAGAACCACTGCTATCTATCTATCTGGAGGTTGGGGTGCAGTCAGGAATAGGACATAAATCTGACGGGATAGGGGTGCTCTCAAAGACATCAAGCATTGCATAAATTAGTATGAAACTGATAATAAAAATAGAAGGAAGCAAAGGGCAAAATATCCTGCAAGCACAAACGAAGGTCTGTTATTTCAGACCTATAGATATTATAGGCATACAGATATTATTATTATAGACATAGAGATTATAACTATATAGGTATTATCGTTATAGATTTATACAGAGGTATAGAAATTTTTTATTATTATACACGTAGATATTATAGGCATTTTAGGTACTATGGATATACTGCTATTATTATTATTACAGAGCTATAAATTACTATAGACATAGATATTATAGGTGTATAGATATTAACATTATAAATATTATATATAAATATTATTGACATACAGGCTCCCTCTGTCAGCTCCAGTTCCCCATGCAAAGGGGGGCATAAGAGAAGCCTCCACAAGGATGGGAAAACATCCAGGCAACGTCCCCTGGGCAACGCCTTTGCAGGCGGACAATTCTCTCACACCAGAAGTGCCTTGCAGTTTCTTAAGTCACTCCTGATATGAGAAATTTTTTTTACAGAGGTATAGATATTTTTATTAGTATTGACAGATATTTTTAATAGGCGTATAGATATTATTGTTATAGATATGATACTGCTGTTATTATTACAGAGGTATAGATATTTAATAGACGTACAGTATAGATATTACATACTGGAGCTACATACAGGGAGCATACCACCCGCCTGTTGTGTCAGCTCCATTGGCTGCCGATCCACTTCCGAGCTCAATTCAAAATGCTGGTTTTGACCTTTAAGGCTCTATATCAGGGCTGCCCAACTGCGGCCCCGGGGCCGTACACGGCCCCCCAGCCTGCTGGACACGCCCCCCCAGCCTGTTGGACACGGCCCCGCTATGCCCCCGGCCGCCATCTTTATTTTTATTTTTTAAAAAATCTATTTTTTAAATGGCGGCCAGGGGGAGGGAGGCAGGGCAGGGAGGAGGAGAGGAAGAGAACTGGCCCCTCCTCCTTCCCCTCCCTGCACCGCGCCTCGCGATCGGAGCCGCGGCGTGTCCGCGGAGAAGGAGGAGGAAGTCAGCTG
>JARBWK010000001.1:196792759-196809133 GCA_030556195.1 Anolis apletophallus | reverse complement strand
TATCAGTATTATATATTACTATATTGAACTATACAGTGTTCCTTCACTTATTACTGGGGTTAGGTTCCAGGACCTCCCACAATAAGTGAAAAACCAGGATGTAGGGATACTCTATTTATTTTAATATTTAATACATTATTTTAGTAGTTATACGCTACTTTAAGTCTTTATAAACCTAAAATAAAGTGAAGGAAAGAAAAGAAAGGCCCTTCAAGGCTGGAGGGAGGGAGGACTGAGGAGGGAAAGCCCCTTGGAGAGCGGCTGCAGCAAAACCCCACAAAACAGCAAAAATACCATGATATATATTTAAAATTAATATATTTTTTAAAATCCACGAAACAGCGAGTCCACAGTAAGTGAACCGCGAGGGAACACCATTACATTGTAATATTATTATTAATATAATAGTAATAACTAGCCGTCCTCTGTCACGTGTTGCTGTGGCCCAGTCTGTGTATATGAGTTTTGTGTGTATATATATATGTGTGTGTATATATTTGTGTATATGTGTATATCTCTGTGTTCGTGTATATATGTGGTTTTATACATGCATTGTAATGTATTTTTGGGGTTTTATTTTTGCTTTTTAAGTCTCTTCTGCTGTGTTTTTTGAGTGACCATCACTCATTGGCTTAATAGGTGTCTTGTGTCCAAATTTGGTGTCAATTCGTCCAGTGGTTTTTTGAGTTATGTTAATCCCACAAACAAACATTACATTTTTCTTCATATAATAATAATACACTTTATTTATATTCCACTCTTCTCACCCCGAAGGGGACTCAGAGCGGATTACAGGTACACATACTTAGCAGACAATCCCTGCCGTTTCCACATACAACATATAGACGAACAGAAGCAAACTCTGACCACCAGGGGGAGCTGACACACTCCTCATCTCTCAGCATTCCCAGCGTCCCTTGTTGTTCCTTCCACATTCCTCAGCATTCCTGGAATTCTTTAATGGCCTCATAATTCAGTCAACATTTGCCTCCCCACTTAAAGTGGTACCTTTATTTCCTACTTGACAGATGCAACTGTCTTTCAGGCTGTAAAGGTCGACAGCAGGCTACACTTAAAGGTCGAGCACCCACCTCAACCTGGGCAGGCTCGAACTCATGACCTATTGGTCAGAGAGATTTTATGCAGCTGACACTTAGCCAGCTGTGCCACATTCCCACTGCTGAATTAATATAGATTAATTTTCGTGCATGCACTGTATTGTCATTTAGCTTTTTGGGGTTTTTAAGTTCTTTCCACTGTTTTTTTGGGGGGTGGGGTGGGGTTATGAATGAATGGTCACTCATTGGTCTGTTAGGGCTGTAGTGTCCAAATTTCATGTCAATTCGTCCATTGGTTTTTGAGTTATGTTAATCCCACAAACAAACATTACATTTTTATTACATGTATTATAAAATTTATAATTATAATGTTGTATTATTAGTAGCATTATTATATTGTATTACTTTATAATATTATGAATATAATTGTTTATAAACAATTATGTAGAATCTGTTTCTCCAAGGCTTTCCCTTCCTGTTAAAAGCTGAGGTTGGCATGATGAGTGAATCATTTACAGGAAATGTTCCATCAGTAAATGCAAAGGAAAGTGAAAGCAGCTGTGTTCTTTCTGCAATAGACATGGCTGAGATTTTGGCTGCTCAGGATCCCATGGAGGATCTCTGTGAAGAAGCCACTTGTTCTGTTTGCCTGGATTATTTCAGGGATCCTGTGACCTTGGAATGTGGGCACAACTTCTGCAGAGCCTGCCTGACCCAGACCTGGGAGAAGCTGGGCAACGCAGAGACCTCCTCCTGCCCTCGGTGCAGAGAAATCATCTCACCAAAGGACCTCAGGTCAAATTGGCAACTAGCCAGTTTGGTAGAAAAAGTGAAGATACTCAGCCTTCAGGGACCCAAGAAGGAAAAAGACAAGGAGGGAGTCTGTGAGAAACACCAGGAGCCCCTCAATATTTTCTGTCCAGAAGATGAAACCTTCATTTGTGTGGTGTGTGACAGATCCAAGGAGCATGGAGATCATCAAACGATTCCTCTGAAGACAGCTGTTCAAGACTACAAGGTAAGAAACTCTTGTGGAATTGGAGGAGGGAAGGAAATGCCTGTGGAAGCTTCTTCCCAAATCAAAGTAATTTTCTCTAGGATTTTTTTATTTCAGTGGTTTTCTTCTGTTGTATAAACCGGTCACAGTGAAGGGACGAAACAAATATTCGAACAAATAATCAGCGTGTGTAGGGAGAAAGCCAGAAAAGCCGAAGCAAAGTGTAATCTGAAGTTTGCTATAGAGATTACAAATAATAAATGTTTTTTTTTAAAAAAGTTATCTTTACAATATAAGAAGAAAGAAATGGCAAGGCACTGCATACAGCTAATGGAGAAATGCGAATGGTGATGCTCCTTCTTTGGAGGCTCCTTCTTTGAGGTTTTTAAAAACAGAAGGCTGGATGACCATCTGTTGGGGATGATTTGAATGCAATTTTCCTGCCTCTTGGCAGGGGGTTTATTTATTTATTTATTTATTTCCGGCATTTTACCCCGCTCTTCTCAACCCCCGAGGGGGGACTCAGAGCGGTTTCCAAAAAGGCACACTTCGATGCCAATACAGTAAAACACATAAAACACAGTATAAACCCCCCAAAAAACATTACACATTAAAATACAATTACAT
Source organism: Anolis apletophallus (assembly GCA_030556195.1). Lineage (NCBI taxonomy): Eukaryota > Metazoa > Chordata > Lepidosauria > Squamata > Anolidae > Anolis > Anolis apletophallus. Next base: position 196,806,451 of record JARBWK010000001.1, on the reverse strand, counting down.
CAACATATCATACACATTCATTTAAGTAAAAAAAACAAAAACTGGATGGCTCATGAGGTCCCTTCCAACTCTATGATTCCATGACACAGAAAAGGCAAAACTACTCGACACCTTATTTACATTAGTTTTCCCCAAACAGTTAACCGTACTCAACCTGGGGACAATGGGGTAGCGGGCAATGCAGCACAGAATAGGTAAAGTACAGGAAATCTGGCTAATCTAAATGAATTTAACACCCCTTCTACACAGATGAATAAAATCCCAAACTCTGAGGATACTTGCCATAGATGCAGGCGAAACATCAGGAGAGAATGGTTCTAGAACATGGTCATATAGTCCGAAAAACCTACAACAACCCAGCGATTCCAGCCATGAAAGCCTTCGACAATACAAAATCCCACTTTATCTACTTTCAACCGGAATATGTGGCAGTGTGGATTGGGATAACCCAGTTCAAAGCAGATATTGTGAGATTTTCTGCCTTGATATCCTGGGTTATATGACTGTGTGAAAGGGCCCCAAGTCTCCAAGACCAGATAAATTACATCCAAAGATATATTAAAAAGTGGCAGTGATATTGAGGTGACACCCCCCCCCCCCTTCCTCAGGGTTCTGTGAAAGATAGTCAAAAACCAAGGTCCCTTTCTTTCTGATCTATACATTCCAAAGTCCTGTGCCCGGGGTCGCTTGTGCTAATCCCAAGGATTCCCACAAAGGCCAGCTCGGGATCTGTAGTTCACTTCTACCTCCAAGGACTCATCTTCACGAACTTTTCCCAAATCCAGTGCATCAAAGACTCTTCTCCCACTTTTCTGAACTCAGTTTGCTTCATGATCATCCCATGGATCTATAGTTCACTAAGTACCAAAGACCTTCCGTACGCTAGAACCAAGGACTCTCTCCTACTATTTTGCTGCCCAATAAAAGGAAAAACCCATGAACGTTCATACTTATGGACCCCCAAAACTCCCTGGACTTTCCCCTATGAAATAAAATCAATATAATGATAGTGGACAAAACCTAAAATGATAGTTTTTACCCTAAAAATATCAATGTATTTTCCCTGCATGTTTTCCTTTCCCATTTTCCCCCCTATAAGTTTATTTGTACTTTTTAAAGAAACCTGGCTAAGACCCAACCCTGGGGATTAACTGGCCGCATTGTAGGAGGAGATGTGGTTAGTTAAATAGCCTGGGCTCAAGCCGTTTAAGTCCTTAAAGGTAATGACCAGCACTTTTTTTTTAACTCGGAAGAAGACCAGCGGCCAGTGAAGCTGCTGATCTCTGAACCAGTTAAAGCTTCCAAACTATTTTCAAAGGCGGCCCCACATAGAGAGCATTGCAGTAGTCTAGGCGGGATGTGACTAAAGCATGGACTACCATGGCCAGATCTGGCGTCTCAGGGTATGTGCGCAGCTGGCGCACAAGTTTTAATTGCAAAGACGCTTCTGGCCACCGCCAACACCTGGGGTTCGAGGGTCAGCGCTGAGTTCAGGATCACCACAGACTGCAGACCTGTGACTTCAGGGGGAGTGTGACCCCACCCAACACAGGCTGTAATCCCAGTGGTTCTCAATCAGTGTTTCTCAACCCACAGTGGTTCTCAACCTGTGGGTCCCCAGATATTTTGGCTTTTAATTCCCAGAAATCTTAACATCTGGTAAACTGGCTGGGATTTCTAGGAGTTGTAGGCCAACCGCTTCTCCAGGAAGCCGAGGCCCACTCCCCTCCCCTCGGGACTTCCGCCCTGAACAAACATGGTGGTGCCGGGCGGGAGACCCTTAGAGAGGTGGGGCTTGCTTCTTGGCTGGTGTTGATTGGGGACCCACAGGCTGAGAACCACTGAACTAGTGGTTCGATGGGGCTCAGTCTTGGGCCAGTGCTATTCAGCACCTTTATATATGAAGAATGACAGAATAGAAGGCATGCTTATCAAATTGGCAGATTATACCCCAGATGACAGAGTCAGAATCCAAAACTGAGAAAACAAATTTCAACACAGAGAAATGTACAACATTGCACTTGGGGTGTGTGTGTGAAACGTGGCTGTTACCTTTCAATGAAAAGTGAATGTTTGTTTTTCTGCAGGCTTTGATGAGACTTCGTCAGGATGATCTGGCAAAGAAGAGAGAAAAGATTCTGGCATATAAAGCAGAGACAGAAAAGGAAACCCAAGACCTGCTTGTAAGTGTAGGAATAAATGTGATGACGGAAGGAACACAATTTAAAGTAATATGTAAAAAACGTGTTATAAAATGCAGCTTCATCTCACAGGATGTAATATAAATCTTTGGATGGCGTGAAGACTGATAATAAATCCCACATTGCGAACTTGAGTGAGTTGCCAATTCTTAGCCTCAGAGGAATTCAAAGGCCGCTCATCTTCTGAATACATCTTTCCAAGAAACCCCCATGATACGAGGGTTGAATGAAAAGTAATGCCTCCACCTTCGTTACTTGGGTTTGGATGGGAATATTTTAATAACTCAAATGCAGAAATAATCCTTAGTATGTGCTCTTTAAATAACACTATTCACTTTTCCACATAATCACCAGACAATTGGATACATTTCTACCAACGATTAACAAGTTATCTGAAGCCGCCACGGAACAAGTCGACACTCTGTTTCCGCAACTAGTGTCAGCATCCTGGGTACCCATCATGCACAGATCTTCCGATAGCCGAGCAAAGCAATAATGTGACCCACACGTTATTGTGAAATGCCGATTAGGCTTGAAATTTCTCTCTGAGTGATACGATGATCGTCCTGAATCAATCTGTCAACCTTTTGCTTGTGAAACTCGTTATTATGAAACACACAAAACTCTTTGTTTGTCATGCAATTCAGATGTTCCCACCTCAACATCTTCAAACTACTCACCCAACGATGCACAGTATTCACATCAACACAATCACCACAAACAGCTTGCATTCTCTGATTAATCTGCTTTGGGATGACACCGGCTGTCACGAATTGACTGCACGTTGCTTAAGTCAGTGTTTTTCAACCTTTTTTGAGCCGTGGCACGTTTTTTACATTTACAAAATCCTGGGGCACACCTCCAACCAAAATGACACAACATGATACTCTAACACAGTAATACATATATTTAATATGTTTTTAAATGTATTTATACACTCAGTGTGAAACCTGGGCCTGTTTCGATGAACACAACAGAGATATCTTGCCTTGTGTGCTTCGGAAATAAGATATCCTGCCTTGTGAGCTTCGGACATAGATATCCTGCCTTGTGTGCTTCGGACATAGATATCCCGCCTTGTGTGCTTCATACTGGGTCGCCTGGGCCGACGCTGCCCTATCATCACCACCTGGTGCTTCAAGGCTGCTGCTCACCTGGGTTTCCCTCAGGCAGGGAGGGAGGGAGGCCGCTCCCTTCCGAAGCCAAGAGGCAGGCTGCGAAGGAAGGAAGGAAGGAAGGAAGGAAGGAAGAAAGGAAGGAAGAAGGCCTGAGAACAGGAAAAGCCGAGGCAGAGCTCAGGCCAGGAGAGGAAGAAGGGAGGAGGCCCCGGAGCCACCTCAGCCCCAAAGCCCGAAGGAATCCTGAGCCAGAAGGGGAAAACAGGCGGCTGAGAGGAAAACAAAGCCCAACGCTCCTCTCTGGAAGCTCTCCGGCTCCTCCGGAAGTAACCTCACAGGGAAAAGCGCTGCCCGGCTCCTCCCCTCCTCAGCCTCCAACCAATTGCTTCTCCAGGAAGCCAAGGCCCCCTCCCCTCCCCTCGGGACTTCCGCTCTGAACAAACATGGTGGTGCCGGGCGGGAGACCCTTAGAGAGATGGGGCTTGCTCCTTGGCTGGCGTTGATTGGCCTTGCTGGGGCCCAAGAAAGAGAGAGAGAGACAGAGAAACGGAGAGACAGAGCGAGAGGCAGGCTGCCCAGATGACTCCTGGCGGGGTGGTCGGTTCTTCCACGGCACACCTGATGATCGCTCACGGTACACTAGTGTGCCGTGGCACAGCGGTTGGGAAACACTGGCTTAAGTCACATTGACCAATTATCTGCTCAGGGTTCCATACTTCACACTTTAACAACACAACCGTACAATGCTAAGGCTTCCTGCCAAAATGGAACTGTAGAGGAGAGTCTACTGAACAAGCCGCTACCTGCCGCATACCAGTACTGCCATCTGTTGAGAAGTTACGAAGGTGGCAGCATTACTTTTCATTTAACCCTCGTAGATTCATCTTAAAGTCACCATAAGAGGGAACTGACCTGAAGGCACACAACAACAGTAAGAAGCGGGAGTTCTACCTGATTGTTTGTCACGAAACATCTGTTGAAATTCCTCCTTCTACACAACCATTGACGTGCCACAAGCCCTATTTTTCACATTAGCAACTTTAGCTTAATGTAATACTCACTTGCCTTTCCATCTTCTCTTTGCAGAAGCAGACAAAAGCAAAAATGGAAAAAACCATAGGAGAAATCACAGAAATGCGGCGGTTTCTGGAAGAACAGGAGAAAGATCTCCGGGCCCAGATGGAGGAGTTGGAGAAGCAGGTTGCAAGGAAAAGAGATGAACACTTGGTCTTACTTTCCCAGGAACATTCCACTCTGGAAAGTCTCACCCAGGAGATAAAAGAGAAATGTCAGCAGCCACCAGCAGAACTGCTGCAGGTAAGACTGGGCAGAAGAAACTAGCTGGCGGGCCAAAGGAAAGCTAGATACAAAACTAATGTTTTGGAAGAGCTATTACAAAATACCTGCTCTTTAGTTATTATGGAATCACCTGGGCATTGTTTTGGTTAAGCACAGCTGCCTGCATTTTGAATCTGCTTTGATGTTGTTATCACATTGATCAGCATTTAATGGCCTTGCAGCTGAAAGGTCTGGCTTCTTACTGCATGTTAATATATCTGTGGAGTAATGTCAAGGATGGGAGAAGGAACTCTTGTTTGTTGAATGCAGGTTTGAATGTTCCATTGGCCAACTTGATTAGCATTGAATGTCCTTGCAGGTTCAAGGTCTGGCTTCTTACTGCATGCTTATATATCGGTGGTGTAATGTCCAGGGTGGGAGAAGGAACTCTTGTCTGTTGGATGCAGGTTTGAATGTTCCATTGGCCACATTGAGTAGCATTGAATGTCCTAGCAGCTTCAAGGTCTGGCTGCTTACTGCCTGTTTATATATCTCTGGAATGATGTCCAGGGTGGGAGAAAGAACTCTTGTCTGTTTGAGGCAAGTGGGAGCTGGGCATGTTTAGCCTGAATAAGAGAAGGCAGAGAGGAGACATGATAGCCATGTATAAATATGTGAGGACAAGTCATAGGGAGGAGGGAGCAAGCTTGTTTTCTGCTGCCCTGGAGACTAGGATGCAGAACAATGGCTTCAAACTACAAGAAAGGAGATTCCCCCTGAACATTAGGAAGAACTTCCTGACTATGTGATCTGTTCAGCAGTGGAACTCTCTGCCTCAGAGTGTGGTGGAAGCTCCTTCTTTGAAGCTTTTAAACAGAGGCTGGGTGGCCATCTGTCTAGGTAGATCATTGTGACTTGGTTGTTTTATAAGTAGCTCGCATGCTGAAAAAGTGTGAGCACCCCTGTTATAGAGGATGCCCTGGGCCCATTTACACACCACAAATATAGCACTATATTTCCTTTTAACTGCCATGGCAACATCCTATTGAATCCTGCATTTCCAATTTGGCCTGGGGGATTGTGAATTCTCAGCCAGAGAAATGTTAGCTGCCACCAGCAGAACTGCTGCAGGTAAGACTGGGCAAAAGAAACTAGTTTCTGGCCAAGTGAAAACTATGTACATAATATTTTGGAGGTACATTTTCTGGCATGGACAAGATCCATTACAAAAATCTGCTCTTGGGTAATTATGGAATCAACTCGCCATTGTTTTGGTCAAGCACAGGTGCCTACATTTTGAATCTGCTCTCATGTTTACACAATACCAATATAGTATTATATTTCATTTTAACTCCCATAGCAACATCCTATCAAATCCTGCATTTCCAATTTAGCATGGGGGATATAGAATTCTCAACCAGAACACTCTGGTGCCTTATCAGACCCCACATACTAGGATCCCATAGCAATTAAAGTGGAATAACCATTAGATTCTTCTAGTTTGATGAGAACTCCCAAAGTTTTCCACTACATCCCAAGTACAGAAGGATTAAAGGACCAAGCCCGATGTACTGAGAGTAGGGTTGCCATTTTTTGATATAAGAAATAAGGGACATTTACGGGATTTTTCACAAAAATAAGGGACACTTCATTAAAAAACTTGAAACTCAAACGTTAGGTATAAATAGTTTTATTAACAGAATAAGATAATGATTGAAACTCACAAAAGAAACAGTCTTACACCCTCTTAACAGTACATGGTATGTTACTGCATGCTTTGTCATGCAGAAAAAACATTATTAGAACTGCCTTATTTTCTCCATCTGTATTTAGTACTTGACTTTTCTGACTGTAAAAGTGCACTGTCTAAAACATTAAAATAAAATAAATTTTATAAGACAGTACATCTTCATGATTATTATGTCAATAGTTAATGGTGTAGTATAGTATGGGATACACAACATTGTATAGTATTGGGATGCACAGCTAGGCCTATTTTAAGAGTAACTCTCAAGCAACCAGAAACTATCTTTATCCAACATGATCCAACATTTCCCTTGGGTAACGGTTAATTAGTCTACTGTACTTTGAAAAAGTCCTGTATCGCCTCTTCCTTCCAACGGGGGCGCAGGCTGCCCTGCGAGTGGGAATCCCCGGGCAGGTATTGCCGTGGAAACCACAGCGCGCACGTTCCTCTGGTCAACCCCGCCCAGTCCTGTCCTGCTAGTCAAAAATAAGGGACAGGGCCTGAAAATAAGGGACACAAATTTTAGGGCCAAAATAAGGGACATCCCTTAGAATAAGGGACATATGGGAACCCTAGCTGAGAGTGTGGAGAAGAGCAAACCACAGCCCACCGTTTGCAATGCAATCTGAGCCCTTCCATCTGCACAATGGAGGGCCTTCTTATGGCAACACCAGAGGCACTCGGAGTGGCCAGCTACTGGTCAAAGGACATTTAATAGAATGCTAAGTTTGCACACTTTGGGGGGTGGGGTGGGGGGGTGGGGGTTGTTTTGTTTTTTGTTTTTAAATACAATACAACCGCTTGGTTCGCTCCAGATACAATAAATAATTTTTTTTACACTGAATCATCAGAAAGCAAAAGTATCACCATCTCAACTATCTAAGTGGTCCATTTCAGACACGTAACTTTTTTTCTAATTCCAGATAAAGGATGCTCTACCTGTATATGGGAAGTGACTGGGGAGATTTGCAGGGATGCCCTTTATTTGAGGGTGGAAGTAGATTGAACAAGATGCCAGAAGAAGAAAGGAAAGGAAAAAAAATCCTGTATTTTGGAGTGTAGGCTGTTCATAAAGACAGAAATATAACTTACGAATGTGGACAGTATGTTTATTTGACAGAGAATTACATGAATAGGTGAATTGAAATCAAAGCTCTTATTTAGTCTTTTGGTGGAGCACAAAGTTGTTAACAGCTGTTTCCTGTTTGTGTGCCCTTCGTGTCCTGAATTTCGACTATTCCTTTTTGCTCCTTTGAACCACTCAGGAAGGAGAACGAGGGACTTGGTGGAAAAGAATTCAAATCTGAGTGTGTCTATCTGTAGGCAGGAGGATGCGACATCAGACAATTCAAAAGGAGAACACTGCAGGGAACTCTGTTCCTTTCCCCTCTGATACCTTTAAGGGCACATAGTCTTTGCATAAGAATAGTTACACTATTCCCAGTTTTTAAGTTGTAGAAGTGTCCGTTGGGAGGGACAGACTCAGCAATGACATCCCTCTTCTTTTGTTCTTCTCCCCTCTAGGATGTGAGGAACCTCTTGCAGAGGTAAGTGGATCCAGTCCTTTCCATTAGATGTAACAGGTGGACATTGTGATCCTCCAATGCTCTGCGGAAGAATATGAAGGCCTCTAACAGGTCACAGATACAAATATTGCCTTTCTTTTAGTTGTATGACACTTGTCTCATTGCTAGTGTCACTGCCATACAAGATAATAATAATAATAATAATACTGTTTATTTCTATTCCGCTCTTCTCACCCCGAAGGGGACTCAGTGCGGATTACAATACACATACGACAGACAGTCCCATACAATTACACATAGACAAATACAGTGCAGTTTTTAGAAGGACTTCTTCTTTCCTGGCTGCGTCATACAGGTGGGCGTCATCGGGTGTGAATGCTCCATTGTTGTTATGTCCCTGCGTCATTGCGTCATCACGTCACAAGGGGGTGCTGTTGTTCCATCCTCATGACAGGAGCCTCTTGTTTCCACCACTTCTGCCTCTCCCTTCTTCGTCAGCCTATTTCAGACAAGTCTGTGCAAAAGTCCTTCCCCACTTTTATGGTCCCCAATTTGTTGTTAATTCACAGCTGGGCTGTTGAACTGCTTGGGTAAACAGTAGACAGGGCTTACAGCTGGCGTCTAACTCAACCCGGGATTCGATCCTGCAATCTTCAGATCTTCAGATTGCCAGCACAGCTGTTGTTACCGCTGTGCTATCTCTCCGGCCCTACTCATTGTTTGTTGTATTTGTTTACTCAGAAATATCTATCCTAAAATGGAAAGCTCTTTCTGTATCTTTTTAAAAAAAAGTAATTTCCAGCTGGTGATTTACAAGCTGTGCTATAGCCTGGCTAGCCTAGTTACAAACAGTCCCCAAGTTACAAACAAGATAGGTTATCTCGGTTTGTTCTTAAGTTGAATCGTATGTAAGTCGAAACAGGTCTGCTTGAACTGGCTGAACTTTTAAATGAAAGTTTTATAACTGATTTTAATTGTTGTTTTCACTGTAACTGTTTATTTTATAATTTATGGGTTGGCATGTAATGGTTGCCTGTTGTGAAGCCGCCCCGAGCCCCACTCCAGGGGTGAGAAGAACGGGGTACAAATGCATGAAATAAATAAATACATTTTAAAATGTGTAACTCCAGACTCACACACACACACACACACACACACTTTGGATAGCATAAGGAAGGGTTTACACCCCTGTTTTTATGTATGTGCCCCTGCTCAGAAGATGATTTCACTTCACTTTCTGTCCTTGTGATAAGATGATTTTGAAATATAAATGGCTTGTTTTGGAAACTAGGATTAGTGATAAAACTTCAGTGGAGATACCTTTCCCAGTGATAACTCTTCCGGGAGATTTCCTTTCTGTGGGATAGATTTCTCTCACTTTCGGTAGTCTCACCCTCATTCTTAACTGTGAGTTGTTTGCAATTCGGATGTTCTAACTCAGAGACTGCCTGTACTGTATGTTTATATGGTATTAAGGTTGGCCATCTGTGGCACTTGAGAACTAAATGCTGTGGTGTCAGCCCCACACAAGTCAATTGAATCACTGTTGCACCCTCGGATAGTTCATGAGGGAGCAAGGGTTACAAGTGTGTCATGTTCTTTATAATGTTACTAGCTACCCCCTGCCACGCATTGCTATGTCCCAGTCTGTGCAGATGTGTTTTGTGTGGGGAAGAATAGGCACCTCCATCTTGCCTTCTGAGATTCCATCTCCTCAGGGCCCCTCCCCCGGCACCAACTGCTGCTCTAGGCCAGAGTGAAGCCTGAAGGGGAAGAAAAGGCGCCTCCATCTTGCCTTCTGAGATTCCATCTCCTCAGGGCCCCTCCCCCGGCACCAACTGCTGCTCTAGGCCAGAGTGAAGCCTGAAGGGGAAGAAAAGGCGCCTCCATCTTGCCTTCTGAGATTCCATCTCCTCAGGGCCCCTCCCCGGCACCAACTGCTGCTCTAGGCCAGAGTGAAGCCTGAAGGGGAAGAATAGGCACTGAGATCCATCTTGCCTTCTGAGATTCCATCTCCTCAGGGCCCTCCCCGGCACCAACTGCTGCTCTAGGCCAGAGTGAAGCCTGAAGGGGAAGAAAAGGCGCCTCCATCTTGCCTTCTGAGATTCCATCTCCTCAGGGCCCCCCTCCCCGGCACCAACTGGGCTGGCACCAACTGCTGCTCTAGGCCAGAGTGAAGCCTGAAGGGAAGAAAAGGCGCCTCCATCTTGCCTTCTGAGATTCCATCTCCTCAGGGCCCCTCCCCCTAGGCACCAACTGCTGCTCTAGGCCAGAGTGAAGCCTGAAGGGGAAGAAAGGCGCCTCCATCTTGCCTTCTGAGATTCCATCTCCTCAGGGCCCCTCCCGGCACCAACTGCTGCTCTAGGCCAGAGTGAAGCCTGAAGGGGAAGAAAAGGCGCCTCCATCTTGCCTTCTGAGATTCCATCTCCTCAGGGCCCCCCGGCACCAACTGCTGCTCTAGGCCAGAGTGAAGCCTGAAGGGGAAGAAAAGGCACCTCCATCTTGCCTTCTGAGATTCCATCTCCTCAGGGCCCCTCCCCCCCTCCCGCACCAACTGCTGCTCTAGGCCAGAGTGAAGCCTGAAGGGGAAGAATCTCCTCAGGTACCTCCATCTTGCCTTCTGAGATTCCATCTCCTCAGGGCCCCTCCCCCGGCACCAACTGCTGCTCTAGGCCAGAGTGAAGCCTGAAGGGGAGAAAAGGCACCTCCATCTTGCCTTCTGAGATTCCATCTCCTCAGGGCCCCTCCCCGGCACCAACTGCTGCTCTAGGCCAGAGTGAAGCCTGAAGGGGAAGAAAAGGCACCTCCATCTTGCCTTCTGAGATTCCATCTCCTCAGGGCCCCTCCCCGGCACCAACTGCTGCTCTAGGCCAGAGTGAAGCCTGAAGGGGAAGAAAAGGCGCCTCCATCTTGCCTTCTGAGATTCCATCTCCTCAGGGCCCCTCCCCTCTGCACCAACTGCTGCTCTAGGCCAGAGTGAAGCCTGAAGGGAAGAAAAGGCACCTCCATCTTGCCTTCTGAGATTCCATCTCCTCAGGGCCCCTCCCCGGCACCAACTGCTGCTCTAGGCCAGAGTGAAGCCTGAAGGGGAAGAAAAGGCGCCTCCATCTTGCCTTCTGAGATTCCATCTCCTCAGGGCCCCTCCCGGCACCAACTGCTGCTCTAGGCCAGAGTGAAGCCTGAAGGGAAGAAAAGGCACCTCCATCTTGCCTTCTGAGATTCCATCTCCTCAGGGCCCCTCCCTGGCACCAACTGCTGCTCTAGGCCAGAGTGAAGCCTGAAGGGGAAGAAAGGGCGCCTCCATCTTGCCTTCTGAGATTCCATCTCCTCAGGGCCCCTCCCGGCACCAACTGCTGCTCTAGGCCAGAGTGAAGCCTGAAGGGGAAGAAAAGGCACCTCCATCTTGCCTTCTGAGATTCCATCTCCTCAGGGCCCCTCCCTGGCACCAACTGCTGCTCTAGGCCAGAGTGAAGCCTGAAGGGGAAGAAAAGCCGCCTCCATCTTGCCTTCTGAGATTCCATCTCCTCAGGGCCCCCCCCCGGCACCAACTGCTGCTCTAGGCCAGAGTGAAGCCTGAAGGGGAAGAAAAAGGCGCCTCCATCTTGCCTTCTGAGATTCCATCTCCTCAGGGCCCCTCCCCGCACCAACTGCTGCTCTAGGCCAGAGTGAAGCCTGAAGGGGAAGAAAAGGCACCTCCATCTTGCCTTCTGAGATTCCATCTCCTCAGGGGCCCTCCCTGGCACCAACTGCTGCTCTAGGCCAGAGTGAAGCCTGAAGGGGAAGAAAAGGCACCTCCATCTTGCCTTCTGAGATTCCATCTCCTCAGGGCCCCTCCCCCCGGCACCAACTGCTGCTCTAGGCCAGAGTGAAGCCTGAAGGGGAAGAATAGGCACCTCCATCTTGCCTTCTGAGATTCCATCTCCTCAGGGCCCCTCCCCTGGCACCAACTGCTGCTCTAGGCCAGAGTGAAGCCTGAAGGGGAAGAAAGGCACCTCCATCTTGCCTTCTGAGATTCCATCTCCTCAGGGCCCCTCCCCTGGCACCAACTGCTGCTCTAGGCCAGAGTGAAGCCTGAAGGGGAAGAAAAGGCACCTCCATCTTGCCTTCTGAGATTCCATCTCCTCAGGGCCCCTCCCGGCACCAACTGCTGCTCTAGGCCAGAGTGAAGCCTGAAGGGGAAGAATAGGCACCTCCATCTTGCCTTCTGAGATTCCATCTCCTCAGGGCCCCTCCCCCGGCACCAACTGCTGCTCTAGGCCAGAGTGAAGCCTGAAGGGGAAGAAAAGGCACCTCCATCTTGCCTTCTGAGATTCCATCTCCTCAGGGCCCCTCCCCCCGCACCAACTGCTGCTCTAGGCCAGAGTGAAGCCTGAAGGGGAAGAAAAGGCACCTCCATCTTGCCTTCTGAGATTCCATCTCCTCAGGGCCCCTCCCGGCACCAACTGCTGCTCTAGGCCAGAGTGAAGCCTGAAGGGGAAGAAAAGGCGCCTCCATCTTGCCTTCTGAGATTCCATCTCCTCAGGGCCCCTCCCCCGGCACCAACTGCTGCTCTAGGCCAGAGTGAAGCCTGAAGGGGAAGAAAAGGCGCCTCCATCTTGCCTTCTGAGATTCCATCTCCTCAGGGCCCCTCCCCCGGCACCAACTGCTGCTCTAGGCCAGAGTGAAGCCTGAAGGGGAAGAATAGGCACCTCCATCTTGCCTTCTGAGATTCCATCTCCTCAGGGCCCCTCCCCCGGCACCAACTGCTGCTCTAGGCCAGAGTGAAGCCTGAAGGGGAAGAAAAGGCACCTCCATCTTGCCTTCTGAGATTCCATCTCCTCAGGGCCCCCTCCCCCCCACCAACTGCTGCTCTAGGCCAGAGTGAAGCCTGAAGGGGAAGAAAAGGTACCTCCATCTTGCCTTCTGAGATTCCATCTCCTCAGGGCCCCTCCCCTGGCACCAACTGCTGCTCTAGGCCAGAGTGAAGCCTGAAGGGGAAGAAAAGGCACCTCCATCTTGCCTTCTGAGATTCCATCTCCTCAGGGCCCCTCCCCCCGGCACCAACTGCTGCTCTAGGCCAGAGTGAAGCCTGTAGGGGAAGAATAGGCACCTCCCTCTTGCCTTCTGAGATTCCATCTCCTGAGGGCCCTCCCCCGGCACCAACTGCTGCTCTAGGCCAGAGTGAAGCCTGAAGGGGAAGAATAGGCACCTCCATCTTGCCTTCTGAGATTCCATCTCCTCAGGGCCCCTCCCCCGGCACCAACTGCTGCTCTAGGCCAGAGTGAAGCCTGAGGGGAAGAATAGGCACCTCCATCTTGCCTTCTGAGGTTCCATCTCCTCAGGGCCCCTCCCTCGGCACCAAATTCCAAGATGGCGCCGGTGTGTGGAAGCACTGCAGATGAGCTCCAGCCTCCCTCGGCACCAAATTGCCAGAGCTGGAGGCCACACCGACCTGCAGCCCAGGGGTTAACCCCCACTTGGAAGGGGTTGACCTCCAGCTTGAAACTGCTGTCGCAGGTCCCCCCAGAACCCCCAGAACCTCGGTGGGGGAGAGCACTGACATTTTTTTTCAAACTCCATCGGGTGCACCTGCCAGAGCGGCCTGGACTCCACCCCACCCATCATCTTGCCAGAAGATCTGTGGAGGACCTCACAGGGGCATACCTGCCTCTCCCTGGGTATGATCTGCCAGCAATACAATCTGCTGGTCTCCCAGCTTAGAAGGTTGGGCGATATGCTGTCAGCCTTCTCCAGCTCCAGCCACCAACCCTCAGAGGCACTAAACATCTCCCAGACTCTGGCATGTACATTACTGGGTCCAGATATGCCTAGCATTGACCATC